>CM060845.1:53342500-53942500 GCA_030762175.1 Metallyticus violacea | reverse complement strand
GTAGCTAATTATTGTTTTAAGTAAATTTAGTACTCAAATTAAGAGATTTATACCCTGTAATAAAAACAGCAACGTGCAGAAAATAACCTTTATTTTTTATATAACGATATGCAACTAAGTTGAAGAAAAGCGCAGCAAAAATAACAACACTTAATACATTAAAGAACTGTGTTTCATATCACTGAAACCCATGTTTAAAATATATATATATAAAATATGTGAGTGTGGGTGTGTTTTATTCCAAATTGCGAATAAAACTTTAAGGAGCACATTTTTAATGTTTTTAAAATTTCAAGATTTTAAGTGTTATCATTGAAAAGTGTAACTACAATAAAAATCCTAAATGATACCAAAATAAACTGTTATTAATTTTTTTTTTAATTTTAGCCCTATGGCTGCTAACAGGTCAAGAGAAATTAAGTAAAATCGATATTTCTTCCTGATTCCGTGTTCTCTAAAAAGCGACTAGACTTCCTAAAAATATATTTATCTTTCAAAATGACCACAATAGCATTTAATGTCTATTAGAAATAAAAATATCTCCATAGTTCTATAATTAAAAACACAAATAAATGCCTACATTATTTAGAAGAGAATTTTGCAGATATCAACAGTCATAAAACTGGACCATTTCTTGCACTATACTTCATTATTTTACCGAAGCCGATATTGTTTCGATAATTTAATAATTTAAAGTGTAAATTAATTTATGTTATATTTAAGGCAGCAACGTGTTGTCTAGCAATTTTTGCTAGTCTTTGATAGTTGTACTCCATGCATTTTCTTCGTTCTGCTCTGTTCTACCAATTCCCTTCTTCTAATTTGTTCCCTTGAATATTTAATGTCACTCCTTGTGTGCTTTCCTTTTCCCTTGAACGCTCTTTCCGGTTAGTCTGCACTCTTACATTTTATATGACCACAGCATTTGTTTCCTTCATTAAATTTTAGAGTACCAATTTAAAAGTTTATTTTTTGATTGATTATATTGTTTCCAATTTTGCGAGTTGAGTAATATATAGGGAATGATTCGTAAATAAGGAATACCAAATCTCAGTAGCAACAATAACATTTTAGAATGGACTGGATATGATTGCATTAATGTATTAATATATGCTGGATATTGCATTAATATATGCTGCGAACATATGTATACTAGGTGATGAAATTTATTCTGACTTTATTGATAGTTTAGATGGATGACTTAGCAAATGTTTGCCTTGGAGAATATCGACTTCGAGAGTGCGATAATGTACAATCTAGTGAATGAACATGATCAAATTTTGTAAACAAACTGACTCATAACTATGACTTTTCTTTCTCTCACTTTCCCTCTCACTCTCGTGCTCCAAGGCGAATTCTAAGCACTAAATTAACTGGTTTTACTGATAGACACTCGCTCAACAATAGTCATTTCAAATGACTCGTGTTAAAAGTCCGAAAAAATTTAGTCACTCTGCATATCCTACATTATTGATGCAGTAAAATGGCAGTATAGAGTGCTAGAGTTCTGCAGGTGGGCGTTAATGTAGCTTCAGATTTATGTTCATTAGAAAAAAAACACACCATAAAAGTGTCAAAGAACAGATAGCATAAATCTAGAAACAAACAACGCACGGAAAATAAATGTAAGTTTAAAGAGAATGAGAAATAATAATGGAGAAATACTTCTATGTTGGTAGTACTGTTTTCCGAAACATAGTGGTTTCATACATAGCATGACAGCGAAAGCTACCGGGAAACGTAGATCAATGCCCTCTATTACGAAGGTGACCTAAAGGGGAAACATTCCTTTAGCCTTTACTTACTGCATTTCATTTTGGAATACAAAGTAGGACAGTTTAAAGTCTATAGAGAATGTGTTTTAGTTTATTCTTGAGCAATTTCTAAGGATATATTGCTTTACTGGGTCATTTAAAATATTAGAAATTCTCTAAGGAATTTTAGCCGTCCTGCTTTTGTTAACGAGGAAATTTTTTGAATACAGAACGGGTTGTTTTCTAAATGGAAACCGTGTCCGCTATAAGAGTATTTACTCCATTTATAACATTATTGGTTATAGATGCAAAACGTTTTTACTTAACGCAGAGATATTGTACATACGTACTTTTCGGCGAAAAGAAATTGATATGGGTGACCGAAATGACTAATCCACGGACTCATGAACGGGAGAT
Source organism: Metallyticus violacea (assembly GCA_030762175.1). Classification (NCBI taxonomy): domain Eukaryota; kingdom Metazoa; phylum Arthropoda; class Insecta; order Mantodea; family Metallyticidae; genus Metallyticus; species Metallyticus violacea. Next base: position 53,940,329 of record CM060845.1, on the reverse strand, counting down.
TTTCAGTTCGAAACCCACTAGGACCATCCTCCCTGAGTGAGTTATTTTCCAGGTTCCCCAATTTTCCATCAAAATCCAAAGAGATATTTTTAACCTAGGTCTGGAACGTTTCCTTTCCCCTGAAAAAATCGTTTCCTTATCTATAATTTTCTCCAGCATATGACCACGACGGATGGAGTTCGGGCATCGAACGTATGAAATTAACCTCGTTCCATGTTATACACATCGTGTGTTTACATCAAAACAGAGCTCCTATTACGTAAATTCTATAATTTTCTATATGAACCTGCAGCAAATAACTGATAGCATCCTACAGAAGGCGTTCCTAGGAGTTTTACTGTGCACACTTCGTTCTCTAATCATCAGTGTCTACTGCCTCGATATACAGCAGTAAAAACATAAGTTAAAACATTTAACTTTTTTACAGATGGTTAATATATTGAGTATTTAAATTTTCGAAAAGAGTTATATAGTCAGTAAATTATCTTTCACAGATATGATCATCAAATATAAATTCCCACTTTATTCTAAGTCATTTGCCAAAAATTGATCTTTTTCTTTTTCATTGAAAGTAATAAAAACTTTTCCAGAACAGGTAAACAAAAGCTGCCGTTATATTTAAGGACTATTTTTTTATTTATAATAATACCAAACATTCACATTTTCCTATTTTCACACTAAAAATGGAAAGAGTACTTTTGAGACCCCTTTTTGTTTTCAACGTTGTACTCTTCGGTAGCATACTGAAATAAAAATTGTTTTATTTTTATTTATCGTATCTTTGACTACATTGGTCTTGTTACAATGTCTGTAGATTTTGGACTGAATAGGAATGAATGAAATTATATAATGATGATGCAAATGAACTCGTAGTCCTTTACAACTTAAAGATATCTGACACTCGCCTCTCAGGGTTAGGAATAAATCCGAAAAAAAAAAAAAACACTTTATCCGGATAACTTGATCTGACGGGAAATCAAACCCAGGATTTGCCTCCGTGATCCAAAACGCTACCACCAGACCACGGAGGCTGTCAAAACATTATCGATACCCTTTCTGGAACAAATATGGGAAAATTTCCATAGCAATTTCAACATATTGACGTCATATTTTAGTGTCAGTACAATTGATCAATTATGACAACAGTTTTACTGTAGCAGTAATATTAGGCAATGAACAACCTATTACTTCAATTAAATCTAAATAAAATAATTTTTTAAGCTAATAACGTAAGTACTACTAGATTAAAGTGAACTGTGTAAAATGCTATCTAGCAATTTTTATTTCATTGGAATAATTAAATGGTGATTTTGCAACATTAAAATTAATAGCAAATTATTGAACTGTATTGCTTGGGGGAAAGGAATATGACATATACTCTATTTCATCACATTCACTATCTACTACTTGAAGAAGCAGAGCACTGCTCTATAATCGATTTATTTTTACACTTTTCATTTTATTCTTTAAGGAATCTTCAAATAGATCCCAGCTATTAAAGTATATATTGCCGACTATAAACACAATGTACAAGTGCAACTATAGTGCTCAAACAAACAGACAATGACCCAACAGCTAATATATTTGTAATAGTGCAGAATTAAATAAATTTAATTCATTAATTTAAATAAAGTTTTAGTGTAGTTATGCTAAAAATATAATTCGATATTCGTTCAGAAAGTGTACTACGACTACTCGATTCAAGATTCCTGCTACGCATGCGTAAAAGTATCACTTTCTAAACTAGGCATAGAAATGACTACTTAATGCTCTTAGGTATTTTTAAATAAAATTCATTTCCGTATTTATGGGGTCCATCACCACTTATAGCTATTTTAGTTTGTGTTTATAGTTGCATATTGTGCATATTACGTTTCTAAATAAATCTATATTTTTATACCTATTATTTTATACATAAGACAACTCTTACATAATGAGTATATATATATATATATATATATATATATATATATATACATACATACTCTTTCGAATCTCGCCAAGGCTTGCCTCTTAACTTACTTCGTACGAATATTAATACCTATGATAACATGTTCGTTGCATAATATAAGATTGTAATAGAATGGGGTCAAATTAGGTTTTCTATTAATGCGTCGGTTTTGTAATCCTTTTATTTCAACTTCAGAACCGAAATAGCTGGACTAATTAGTACTATTTTTTATTTATATTATAAGTTTAATACCTCTTTTTCCCCTTTTGTGATCAGTGGGTTGCTGTATATAATCCATTCTATTCTTTCGTGTTCCTTTCATTCGAACTGCGGCTCTTTGATTTCTAATTGCTTTACTTTTCTTTTTATCTAACACCCTACAGTGAGCTACAGAAATAAACATTTACTTTCAGCCTCTTTTTCTTTTTGATGTTGTATGTGTCTCTGGGACAAAGCGGCTACCGCCATTATTTTGTAAAGTTTTAATTGCTTGCACTCTCTTGTTTTCCCTTTAAGCACTTAAGTTGCTACGCTATACATTTACTGAAATTTCATTACTTTCGTTTTATTTTAATTATAATGCCTTAATGAACATAATGAAAGAAAGTAAGCTGCAAATAATTAAAGTTGTTTACTTGCTTTATTTTTGTTTTCATGAATAATTTCCTTCTGAGACCTTGAAAAGCTGGAACTGTTTCTTATTACTTTTATTTAAAACATTTACTATCAGAGATTTTCAAATTAAAATAAAATTTAATATGTGTCTTAGGACTCTACTCTGTCTGAATATTTGCTCAAACACATTGGCAAAAATGTAAGCTGATCAAGTTTCGAAAGCTAAAATATAGATTTTAATTTTAAAATATTGTATTTTTTATTATGTTACTTATTTGTCAACGATAGTCGTCATATAAGTAAGCTGTATACCGACAGTTAAATTAGAAAGGCTTGCAATTATAATTACGTTTGTTTTTTTATTTTTATCTAAAGTTTCTTGTAGGTTGTTTGTTCTGCAACATTTGCTTCTCACTTGTTCTTTCAATATAACTGTAACAGTATTGAAATCAAATATTGAGATTCCTAACTTCTTTCATTAATTCCACAACCCCTGTAAGATCATGATGCTTTTAAGGATAGGTATGTATTTCATTATGAATAATTAACTTTAATTTTTTCTATTTTCCATATTAATTATCCACAATATTTTGTACGTTGTTCGTGGAAAATTAAAGAAAATATCCGTATTATTTTAGCAAAAATAATGTTACAAAACTGTAGTTTACAACATTTAAATTGTAATATTTCTATTGGTAGGAATTTTTAAGTGCAAATAAATAGCGAGAAAAAGTTTAAACACTTTAAAATAATGTTGAGAAATACATATTAACATTAATGTTTAAAAATTATTTATAAATATCACTTTAGTTTTAAATTACATTTTACCATTGTAGTAAAATGTAAAAAACATTGGTAAGCTAGCCTTTTTAGCTTATTTAAGTACATACTAATAATTGAATTTTTTATTCTTCCCAAAGAGCAGAAGCTTCATTCATTCATTATTTTTGTTGAATTTATAGATCAAAAGATTTAATATAGCTTGCGGGTTAATGTGACTATTATTAAAAAATAAGGAAAAAAAAAGTTAAACTGTATTAAGGTAAGGGAAACCGCCCATGTGAGAGGGCGAAGTTTCTGGTGGTCGGATGGGATGAAGGATCGTTGTAGGCCAGTCTATATCATGTTATGGCCAAGGTACTTCTCTCTAAAGATGTAATGATGTTGAGCGTGGTAGGGGTCATTCAACTTTATATAATTGTTACTACTAAACATCACTGTATTGTTGCGTTAACTTAAATCATAATCTTATTCAGAAAATGCTGCTGCAAATTTAATAGTATTGAACATATTTAAAAATTTTCAACTCTATTTAAAACCTTCTTAGCCTAGCACATGAAAGTATTTCAATTGCAAATTGTTTGTCTTTGTTCAGCTATATTTCATGTCGTTAAATAACTGGCTAATTTAGGGCTGCTATTGAAGCCTGACTTCAAAAAGATTAGAAGCCATATACCTTTTTAATTACGGAGATATTACTTTACTGAAATATACATAATAAATATATTAAAATTCCTGATAAAATGTTTATAACTACACGTATAAACTAAAATTTTGTCTCGGCTACAAACTGATCGTAACCTGCGGCGACATTTTAACTCCGTTTCACCTACTTTTCCCATATTCTTGATCTGACCTGTTCTCTGCCAGGCTCATGGTATTAGATTCAATCGTAAAGTTGGTTATACAGTTCACTCTAAAGAAATGCATTTTTGTATGTACAGAGGAATTGACTTGTTATGTGCATGCAACATTTATTCAAAGCGTTTCTGATCAAAAGACTATTACCACACTGGAATTCATGATATTGTGCTCAAATTTGAAATATCGCTTGAGTGCATAACAAATTATGTGAGCGAAACTTATTTTTAATAGAGGAAAAACTAGAAAACATTGTCACTAATCTTTAATGTTCGCCATTAAATCAGCATAAGAGTCTGTTTCAGAATGATAGCAGTAGTATTAGTAAGATATATTTATTGCTCATCATTTACAAACATTATTTGTACAACATCATTGGCATGGACTTTTCGACCGTACATGTTAGTGATTATACAGACATTTATAGAAAAATAATTTGCACTTCAATTTGCACATTTATAATTACGCTACTATCAGTTATATTTATTACCCTTGCTAGCGGGCGAGCGCGCGCACAAAAAAAAAAAAAAAAAAAAAAAAAAAAAAAAAAAAACAGAGAGAGAGAGAGAGAGACAGACAGATAGAACTCGTATACTCCAACAAAGCGCTGGTAATTCCACGCATTTTGCATAGAAAAGAACCAAGATTTGATCAATTGTCTTCCTGTGGCATCTCATTTTTGTATCTAAACATTTTTTTATTGGACCATATTTTAGGTTGCAAATTGTAAATTTATTTTATTGGTTTTAGATGAAAATAATAAAGGACTACGATAGGGAATAATTTTATTTATTGTTTCAGAAATCCTCTTTGTTTCATTTTAAACAGATTCAAACATGCTAAACTAGTCCTTTGACTTAGCCAACTTAACTCTAAGCGCAGTCAACGAAGAAGGATATGCTAGTAATGAAATCGGAAACATTATGTCGCTCAGATTGTGTTTTCCCAATATACTACCTGTTTAACAGAGGAAAAATTGTCAATACGACAAGATTGTATAGAATGTATTGTAAGCGGGATTGGGTACAGGGGCTACGCTTAGTGGTAAGACATAAAGAATCACGTGAGTGACCAATGTTTCTCTAGTTAATAAACTTTTGTACTGATAGTTTGTGTCAAGATAAATTATTGAAAAACAAAGGGAATTAGATACATATCTTCATTACGAAATGACATTTTATAAGGTTAAATACCTAATAATGTAACATGATATACAATCAAGGTTATGTTAAGCATCTTATTAAAGAAACTGTATCTTTATATAGAAATAACAATTGAAATATGCACATCATAGCAGCTGAAGAAAGAAACATCAACTACAGAACTTTTATTTATTTATTTATTTTAATACTATAAAATGTGAAGAATGATGCTGATGGATTAAAATTGAAAAACTTCCCAGGGAAAATGACCCCAAATACATAGTAAATTATTGGTCTTCGATAGAGTATTATGTAAATAAATTCAACTTCATTCTGTGGAAATAAATAGTACTACAAAGATGGGAAATAAGGTACGCAAAATAATGGCAAAAGCATTTAACTGGTAAAATGCAACACCGTGAAACAAAATAGTTTTGACATTGCAGGAAGCACATGAAATGATTTATTCAATGTCGAGAAGCGGCTTTATAACCAAGTGTTCAGATTGCTTGCCTCTTATCAAGGGCTCCATTCCAGTGGCACAGAGTTTACGGAGGAAAAAAAGACGCCTAGGCAGGTTTTCCCCGGGTACACCGTTTACCCATGTATTTGATTTCGCCGTTGCTGCACAATCATCTCATCTCTATCTTCACCTTCATCATTCAACTTAAAGTAGTTTGTGGAACCTCGGTCGCGCTCTTCAAATACCACTCTACAGCCCTCTGCAGCCCATGTGCGGAACTCCAATGCCCGGTCAGCAAGTATATTGCTCTTAACTCACTGTTAATCAATGCTGAACCTGCATCCCTTTTTTTCGATAAAAGAACGGCTACAAAAGTATTACATAATTTTATTTTCTCGTGTGTATACCTTCGTTTCAGAATTAAATGCTAATTTCTTGTTTAACTAATGAAAAACTTGTACATCCATTTGTTATTATTTTTGTTTATGTTTATATATATTTATATATACACAACTGAGTTACATGATATTGAATATATAAATTATGATTTTTATAATTTCGAAATACTTAATTATAATTGTTTCTGAACAGTATTGTCTATCTTCATACTTTTCTCTTCATTTGTGTTTTCAGAAGTGTCGAAGTTCTATTCACTTATGATCCCCATGTATTCAGTGTTTGATACACAGCTGTTACAAACCAGTGCGCAAACTCTGGTTTCTGTCTTAAAAATTGTTGTCCCTCAGCTGTGCTGTGCATATTTCGGAACATTAGGGTATCATTTTACCGGTTCGCTTATATCGATATTTATCATTTGCATACGCAAATTAACAAGGGTCCAGAGGGGAACAAAAGCCGCCACTGACATGTATCCATCAGGTCCCAGTGATAAACGGCGTGCTGCGCTCTATCGGTAGAATCAGACCACAGAATCTGTCATAAAGCTGAAAGGGGAAAAACTGTTTTCCCTGTGGTTACTCTCGCCATTGTTTTGTCTCTGTCGATTTGCTACTGTTTCTCTTTTATTATTGTTGTGTTGATGCATGAAACAAAGCCCTCGTTGGCCTCAGCACATATTTTTCCCTCGTTTTCAAAGAACAGCATACAATAAAGAGAACAAAGGACTACTCAACTGTATTTGGGCTATCAAATATTTATCCATTGTTGGTTTCCGATAACATTTGAATATTTGTTTGGCAATACTTTCATAACATCAGTAATTCGAAGTCAATTTTACGTAATTCACTTCTCAAAAATGTAAATCCTCCCACTTTAAATATTAACATCGAAATATCTTTGTTTCTCGAATGCAAGATCGCTCGTGTTTGTCTTTCCTCGCACCAATAGGGTAGAAAAATTAGCAGCCCTACCTTTAGTGAAGCCCTTGGTGGATAACAACAATCTTTATTATTTAATGTTTTAAAGTGGGTTTGTTGTACAATTTTATGTAAGTACTGTGAACACAAAGTAGAAAAAACACAATGGGAAGGTTGCTTGGGGCGTCTTGTACAGAACCATAAGAAGATCCTGATATGCCCAAGCTCCCTGGTCAGGTTTTTCATCCGGTTCTCTGCGTTTACATGCCATAATAATTTACATCAACACTGCGTAATTTTATAGAATATTTGTAAAATGAAACAATTCTACTATAGCATACTTAGCCTTTTCAAACTTTTATTCAGATTGAAAGCGGTGAATGTTGCTTGTATTATTATCTAAAGAATTCAGAATGTAGGGGTTCTACACCTTTATTTTTAGGGACATTTATTTATGCAGTTAACTTTATCTTAAGCGGTTCAATGGACGATATTTCTATTTTATAAAAATTTTGAACTCATAACTTAGTTTTTTACACACTTGTTCTCTCTAACATGCGTATATTATGCAGTTAACTTTATCTTAAGCGGTTCAATGGACGATATTTCTATTTTATAAACATTTTGAACTCATAACTTAGTTTTTTACACACTTATTCTCTCTAACATGCATATAAATATACCATATTATATATCATAAAATAAAATAGTTTTAGGTTGTAAATTTATCTTTACCTAAACATTTGAAATAACATTTTGAATGTTTTTGCTACACCTCCAGTATATATGTATAAAAACATTTGCATTTTAAGTTTTAATTTTTCTCTCAGAAGTAAAGAAAAATAATACACCCACCATTGAATATTTTTATGAATGTTCATTACATTTTATTTTTGATTTTAATGAATTTTAATATAAAAACATAAAATGTACTCAATTTCCTTAATCATAGTGTACAAAATACGCGTTTAAACTTAATAAATATTTCATAAAATTGGGGGAGAAAATTAATTTTGAACATTCTGTAATGTTGGGTAAATGAGCGTAAAATAATTGTGTGGCAAATTAAATCTTAAAGTTTGCACATCTCCAATAGGGTCGTGACTATTCAGTTTCATTAATCGTAGTATTTACTGTTTTTTTTAAACTTTTGAGGAGATAGCTTTTCAACATTCTTGAACGTTTTAAAATAATTTTATTGGAAATTTAATTGTAAATTTGCATGCTGATTTAATAGAATTGTTTTAGTAAATTTGAATAGCATAGCAATTTAATACGAGCCATTAAATTAAGTTCAAACGTCGTAAGTGCTTTATATTTTGGTAACATATAAAACAGGGTAGAACTTTTTTTTTGTTTGCTAAAAAGTAAACACGTGCTTTTTGTCTAAATTAGTCAACATTCATCGATTTCCCTGCTTAAAATTAAACATTTTGTTTTTTTTTTTATCTTAACTTCATTTACCTCTTTAACGATGTAAGGAAATGTATAAACAACAGTTTTAGTATTTTATCGAAAAAGGAAATGAAATAAAACAAAATTTCAAAACAAACTTATAATGTATAAATTGTCTAGACTTATTCTATGGAAGCAAGTATGTATTGTTTATGAATAGAATTAAATGGAGATCTTATAAATTTCTGAAACATATTCTAGTGTTTTGCTTTTAAGTTTGAAATTTAAATGCGAGAAAGCCAGACATACAAATTGCAGTCGACTTCATAACTTTCAAGGAAGGATATATGTATAGGATTTTACTAAGAAAAATGATTATTTCTTGATACTGGAAACACAGCAAGACTATAGTTGAATCCCCCAGGAAATAATGGAACCATTAAATTAATTTCTTGATACATTAGCGTCTAGAAATACAAAAAAGAAGATGTGCTTAACTCGAGAGTGTAGATGCGAGTTGGACAACATTTCATTTATTTCATTGTGACGTAGGAAAGCTGCTACTGTGTGTAGTATTATTATACTTTATATTGTTACGATATGCTTTCCTAGAGATCAAAATATAAGCGAATGTTAATGGCTAAACCATGTTAATCAACGTCGTAGTAAGTACGCTTAAGATATTAACAAATGAAACCCTTCTCGAAAGCAAAAGCTAAGTCATTTTTGTGCAACTCGTAGTAGAAATCGAAGTCATAAAGCTCCATAATTGCGAAATGATCCATTTATTCAGCAGATGGCATTCAGTGCCAATGAACGATGTTGCTAGATGATCAAGACTGCTAAAGCTTTACAAGTATGTTTATCTTCCACATGGACTGTATTGTGTATCAGACAGTCAGAGGTAATGTTCTACTTGTTGATAAATGTACATTCTGTTAAATAGTTTTCATGAAGAAGAAATGTCTTTGAAACAATGGCAGCCGATATATCCCACACCTCAGAACCTCGCTGGAGTTGTCTGCTACTATCTACTGTGTTAAATACTTAGAAACAATCAGAAATGTATTGATTTCTTGCTATCCCAATGATGCTGAAACAATCGAAATAGCTCAAAAGGTCCTCTCACATTCAAAGTGGAGGTTAATCTTTGTTAGCCACACTTTTCACGCACTTCCTTCTATCAAAGCTTCACAGGAAGAAAGTAGTACTAAAAATAAATGCGTTGTTAAATGCTCGGAGAGCATTTACTCATTTTCCAGACATATTGCCAATAATAATTTACTCGGGTTGTGAAGTGTTTTATTTACTGTCGCTTGCAAGGTAGTTTTGCATCAGTGAAAAATCATTTTGTAAGTCATGTTTGTGTGGAACACTGTCGCAGGATTTGTTCCCACAATGAACAGAGGTATGTGCTCTGGGTGTTTAGTGAGAGGTCATTTACGTGTCGGTTAGCGGACGAGTGATGCGGGAAAAGATTAATTATGTAAGTACAACATGTTTTCTGTTGTATACAGCGAATATTTTTATAAAATTCATATGCAGTGACCATGTCAGATTTTCAAATTAAAAATAAAAGAAATGAAAATGCGTGTTTCAATTGTAAATAGAGCTGTTTTTATTTTCAGAGGAACCCAAAATGTGTGGATAGCTATGGTTGGTAGTTTAGCAACTCCGTTACAGAAATGAGTAAGTAATTACAGTCTTTTTAAATAATATTACATAAATGAGGAAATATTTTAGTTGTTACTAATTATCAACACGTAAATTAGCCCTAATCTCAACTAGTGGTGCATGAAATAGACCGTGCAAGGGATTAGTACGTACTTGTGTACCTTTGCATCTAGCAACTTGTTGCACTTAGTGTATGTGCGTTGAACAAACGACTGAAATGAGTCTTTGTGAACGTTGCTGAAAAGTTAGCGTTGCATTTATTTTATACATATTATTTGCTATGGTATTAGAGACATTATTGTAAAAGTTAGAGATTTTTTTAATATAAATTAAAATATAGGAAATAAAAATGAAACGAGCAGAGTTAAATTTTTATGACATTTACTATTAAGACAGTAGAACGAGGTTAATTTGAAATTTTTTTTTCTGATCCAGAAAGGGTCATGTAAGCATCTTGAGGCTGTTGCCGTTACTAACAGCAATTCAGTATGCATATAGATTATTCAATCGAGCTGCATTTTGTTCTCAGTTGAATTACTTTTGCGTTTTTTATTTTATTGCATTAATCGCTTTCATACACTACTTTATTTTGACATAGTATTGTATACAGGCTACTTTTAAATTATTTTGGAACGCAGGTACAGACATCGCCAGAAGTAATCTACCTCACAATGCTCCTATATTAAAACTGTTATCGTTTTACGGGTACTTGTTGTTATGCTTGCTTTCATTAGGTGAATCTGAAGGAAAAAGATCACCCCATCTCTCTTCGTGCGCATGTGAGCAGTGAAACTAAAGTTCTGTGATGTGCAATTGAAAGAAGTATCTGGCATTCCTTTTGCCACATTTGTCTTTGAGCTTGTTATTTTCTCAATCTAAAGAAAGTTATTTTTGAGCTTTGTTCAGTAAAATATATTACTTTGTCGATGTAAAAGAGAAGCAAACGTATTTAAGATTTTGCATTAAGAACTGGCAAACAATTGTGCAAGCTAGGGATTTCCTTTTTTAGAGCAAATATCTTTGCAATTTATCTTAATCAAGTAAACATTACTCTTAAAATTCCGGAAAAATAAAAAGAATGAAAGGAATAAAAATAGACGATAATGGTGGCTAATGCCAGTAGTTTCATACACATCCTGTGCTGCACAGTACAGTCCAATTTCACTGAGCTACCGAAGCAGTTGGTCAAGTGTATGGAGGGGAAATGTGAACCGTCACAATATCACTTACATCCGCTGAGACCGAACTCGGCTCGTCCTGTCTCAAGTTCGGCACAGTGTCGCCTTTTAAGACGCTTTTCTCCCCTCATTTTAAATGTAGGAATTAAAACAGAATTAGGTAACTTTAATTGTTCATATTTTCTTCATTTTCTACATAATCTTAGACATTCTGGCACTGTCTTACTGCACAAGAAATTGAGTTTTTTGCATCACTCCCTATTGTCATTCTAAATGTTACATGCGTCCAACATTTTGCTTTGTACAAGTAACAGTACTGTCTTCAATTTTGTATACACAGCTCCGAGTTCGCGTTATGCGATGGAATATTTCAACTTATAATTTGTCTTAGGCTTGCTCTTTGCTTCAGATAGTTCCATATCAATAATCTGCTGGGGTGATATCTGCAGACATATGGAAAAACTACAACTTGATGGACCAATTCTTAAACCATTTGGGTATGAAACGACTAAAGATCTGCTGAGAAAATGCGTTCATATTCGTTAAAACATTGAATAATCCCAATATAAGCTTGTAGGGGTAATATCATTTCTTTCCACAAAAATAAATTCCAATATAAATTAATCAAACACACTTTTACTTACGTTAAAATCTGCAATTCAACAACAACAATAAAAACCAAACTTGCAGTCATGTTAATGCAAAAAATCCATTTAATGTAAACTAAGCTAGCGCAAAAATGTTTTATCTTAATTCTTAAATACATTTTCAAATTCCCGGAATTTGAGTCGTAGTTTCAAATATTTGACTAAATGTTTTAGATAATAAAATTTCCTTGTGTTTTTTAGGTTATTTGAAACCAAAACGAAATATGCCTGAGGTCTTATTGTGTCTTTTTATTCTATAATGTTATCTATTTCTTTCAATTTTTAGAATTTATTTTCGGCTAGAATTTGTTGTAAAGACATAGGTTGTATTTTCGATTTTAATTATAAAGTTTTAGTCGCTATTAAGGAAAATCTACTTATGATTCCGATGTTAGTAAAAAATCATTTAACAGGTTTACTTTACATATCTTAAATCACCAGGTACGAACATTCCCATAATAAAAATCACATGATTTCAGCTGTAAAAAAATAATAAGGTAAATAATACGATTTCGCGGTCATTATTTATTATATAAACTTAAAGGTAACATTTAATTTTTTCATTAAATGATACATTTGAAAGTTTTTAGAGAAAAGGTATACTCTGTAAATGTTGGAACAATAATTAAAGCAATTGTACGTGATAGACATACGTATTTTTCATTTTTATAAATAATTATTATAAATTATTTTTGTAACAAAGAAAAACATCGCTGGAATGTTAATATACTTTAATTATAGACACCCAGTAATTGCCCTCATCATTCTTTTTCTTCTTCTTCCTTTTTAGTATAGTTACCTGAATTTTGGCAATTCCATTCTAACTCTCATGATGAAATATCGGTTCTCTATTAGGAATATGTTTAGGAATACAAATCTTAACAGAACTATTCCTAGCTATACATTACTGAGGTTTTTTTCAGAGTTGAATGTAACATTATACGCATTATCGGAGTGTAGGCTTATTTGCGTATCATTAATTCAGTCATTAGATTCATCGGCCCGTGATCCATGGCAGTTAGCAGAATATTTAGAAAGAAAGCAAAGAAAAAACGAGAAACCGACTAAGTTTGTTAAATATGTTCCCATCAATTAAGTAAATTTATACAAAAAATTGGGATGTTCATGAAAAAGCAAAAAAATAGTATAATTTTTAAGCTCGAAATATATCTATTGGAATTCTGAGCTTAATTAAATTTCAAAAACTATTTTTTTATTCCAAGCTTTTTCATGTTTCACCAAATATCAATCCTTATAAACACATGCAACAAATTAATATAAATTGTGTTATATGTATTTCTTAGCGTTTTTGTAGAGAATGTTCTGTTACAACCAATTTTGTTCCTGGAAGTCTAGCAAAATGTAATTCTTAAGTTAACGAATGAAATGTTCCCGCGAAACAGTTGAAGATGCTGGAGTACCATAGTGAAATACTATCTGAAAATCTGATGGGGGATGGAGTGTTACATTCAAATAGGTGCCAAACTCTGCAGTGAGGACTCGCTTGTTTAGGTTAGGCGCATGGCGGATGACTAAAGTAACAGACAGAGAGGGTTCGAGAATCCACTCTATATGTGTTATTTTTCCAAGAGGAAGAATAGAGAAATAGATATCTACTGGCCGCATTTGTTAACGGGGGGAGAGGGCAATGTCAGTGCTGGACTTTGCTTACAGATAGGAAGGAGGAGGAGAGAGTAGGTAAACGTTTAAACAAAATGTGACAGCTCAGATCGGAAGAGGCACACATCCGGAAAGAGGGGTAGAGAAATTTTGGAATTAATTTCATATATATGTAAGATAGTGTAATTTATTTACTTTCGTACAGTTTTCTTTTCTTTTATGTTTATTTTATTTACCTATTAAAAAGTTAAATATTGCTTTTTGTAATTTCATGTATTTCCTAGTGTATTGGGAAAGCACGTACGTGCTCAGGACCTGCGCGAGTTTGATTTTTAACAAATATATATATATATATATATATATATATATTGTAAATAAATGCACTACTACTACTACTACTACTACTACTACTACTACTACTACTACTACTACTACTACTACTACTACTACTACTGCTGCTGCTGCTGCTACTGCTACTGCTACTGCTACTGCTGTAATAAAATATATAAGTCTTAAACTTTTTGCTATACCATTATTGGTTTCACACTTTGTTTTCTGTGTGCCATCACTAATGTTTGTAACATATAACACAAATAAACTTGTACTGTATTAATCTAATACGACCGTTCGACTGTCACTCGCAGCGACGATGTTTAAGCCTCAGTGACATGCGATTATCAGACAGGTATCATGGGAATATTAGGAGTAATAGGAGAGAGGGGATACAGCACACATTGATTCCGGCTTGTGCGTCTCCTCTGCGGATTCAGACATGGGTTGGGTTTTCCTCGCATACGTAGTTAAACATTTACACATATACGCTCACAGAGACTGGTGGCATTTCACGCTGAAAATTGCCACTTGGATTGCTCAAATATAACTTTTTATGTATTTTGTATTTGATTCAAAATTTTAGATTAACTTATAGCGTTGATGAATAGTTTCAGTAATGTCCTGGGAGGGGGAAAATAACCATATTTATTTTTTTTGTTTACATTTTCGTAAATTTCTGTGAAAAAATAGCACTCCTTTTTTTTTAAACAGAAACTTACACACCTTATTTCAAAACACTGGTACGACGGTTCACAATATATTTTTAAAAGTATGCACTCTTTAATGAGAGAATCTTATGTTAATGCTATATCCTTAAGGGTCGGTCCTGGTGGTGTGGTGGAAACCATACTTACCTCCTAAACCCAAGATAGCGGGTTCGATCACGGCCAGGACCGATGGATTTTTTCGGGATTAAAAATCGTAAATATGGTTTCCTTCGGAAAGGAAGTAAAGCCTCCCGTGTCGTACATTTACGGCAGGAAAAAGAACCTCAAGGCTGAAAGAAGAGGCCTCTGAGCAAAATTTGTCGGCCGTTATGGGACGCTGATGACCTGAGATGTTAAAGAGCGTCCGCAAATGAACTAAATGAATATAATACATATCCTTAAGCAGCTACTCATGAAATCTTTGATGTGATTGAATAGTTCATACCTACTCTAAGAGTAAGGAAGCCTATTGTTAAGATGCATGCATAAAACTGGATCTACTAATCCCTTCAGTGGTGTTTGAAGTAGAGCCGGGTGACTGCGTATGTCAAGAGCGTATCTAGGGGATTGGTTTAAAATTACAAGTACGTATTGGAATTTCTAAGTACTAAAACTAAAATGAAATGGAATGAAGTTATGTTGATACCTGACCATATACGAAGGTGGGAGGAGTACAACAGGTCATGAACTATCCTCTTACGCCTGTCAGTCATAAAGCCTTGTTCACCTGCCGGGCAGTAGTTCATAGCTGTGTTCTAACATTTTTTTTATGTTCACTCAGTAGTTTGAGCTTTTGCAAACCAATATTGGTCTTACCCAGAGTCTCGCCTAGCGGCTTGATTCAAGTAGAAGTAGGAAGAATAGTAGTAAAGGGAAGATTATGGAGAAGGTATTGAAATACTGATTTAGTAATTTAGAGAGGCATAGTGTATTATATCAATGTTTGGTACATCAGCAAAGGTTTAATCAGAGTGATACTTGACTCAACAACATAAAGGAAAAATCTAGAAAAATTGTTTTTGGGGATATGTGGGGGAACAAGAGGGTATTAGGAAAATGTTTATGGAAAGAAGTGAAGGTTAAGAATTGAAAATAATGAAAGGCAAGAAATATTTGCTAGTTTTAACCTTAAAATGTCATTGTGAGTATACAGAGAATTGAAAGGAGTTTGGAATAAGGAAAATTGTGTTGATATTTGTGAAAATCAGCGAGAGAAGTTTTGCATGGGCGAGAACAGGAGTTATAAATTTGAAGAACTTAAGAGTAAGGGTGAAACTGGATACATGCCCATTATGTAGTCAGTAAGATAATAATTATAGGATTGTGAGGAAACCAAGTTTCTTTGGGAGAAGCTGGAAATGGGGAGATGGTGGAATTTACCAAAAGAAATTGTGGAGAAAAGATGGTGGAAATTAGTGTGTATTTAGGTAAAATGAGAGCTAGATGGATGAGAAAAATTAGTAAGCAAGATAGCGAGGAATATTTACAGTATGAGTAGGCACATTGAAATAGAATTGGAATTGGAAATGGGCCCTAGAACTCGGTAACCGAGTGTTTCAGTTTATAGAGCCTAGAAAATTTAGTAATAAGGAGAGTGAAGTTTAATGTTGTACAGCGAGTGTAAATTGTTAATTAAATGTAACTTAGGGCAGTGAAGTACAGTGGATTATAAATGAGAAAATATAGGGGTTAGTAAATTTGTTGAATATAGTGCCTTCTGGATTTGCTGAAGACACGATTACAATTTCATATATTTTAACTGAGTTTTATATGTTAATTTTGTTAGAATATTTTGATGTAATATGCAGGGGCACATTTGTATTAACTTTCAATTTTTAACTAAATACCGGAATCCAAGTATTCTGGATATTTCAGTAGGAAACTGCTGTAAGCGGAAGATGAGGGTACAGGAATTAGTTATTTAAGCACAATCAAAGGAAAATGTATTAAAAATGTATACATTTAAATTGTAATATATTTGTGAAAATAAATTTATTCATTTGATCATACTAGTTTGAGTGTACATTAGCATAATATTAAGTGCTTAGAATCCCGATGCCTAATTATAAGATACAGGTTTAAAGATAATGTGTCGTAGAAGTAGTCGCTCCTGTACTCTTAGCCTTGAGAAAGATTACCTGCTATGCCATACTGTTATTTTATTTATTTAATTCTAAATACATTGCAGATAATGTGTAATATATATAGCTCTATTTAAAGCTACACAAACTACAAATAAACAGATTAATAAAACTAACATGCAACACACTAATAATAAAATAAGGTACAATTACAGTTTTATTTCCCTTCTTCGTGGCCTCTGTTAACATGTTGTGCAGGTGGATTTCGACGAGTATATCTCATTCAGATAACAAAACGGAGAGGTTTGTGGGTTAGTTGCCATGTGACATTCTACAGTGCGATTTTCCCGTTTTGCGCGCGACTTGTGTACTAAATATAGCACTGAAAATGAATCACAGTGAAGCCTACGAAGTTATAGTCAACATGTTCACATTTATGAAGAAAGAAGCTGCATTGGGAATTAAAATACTTTCAAATCACTACACAAGAGAGTACTCAAGTAACCGGTATCAATGAGAGAACTATTGCAAGAATCATATAGAATCTGGTGCATCACTGTCATTTCCAACTCGTCATAAAATTAGAGCCAGAAAAAATCTAAAATCCACTACAGACACGTTCAATGAGCCCGTAATTCATCGAACTGTAAATTGTTTTTATATTACGGAAACCTACACTTAAGAAACTTTATGCGAAATTGATGGGAATGAAAGGCTTCGATGTAAGCATTTCTATACTAAGAAAAATATTACAGCCTTTGGGATTTAAAGTGAGAAAAGCAAGAATAACCCCAGAACTCTGATGAATCATGAAATAAGAGAACTGTCTGATTGTGTACATGAATGAGACATACATTCATACTTCTCACAAAGCCTTTGAATGGATTGTTTATTTTTATTTATTTTCTAACATCTCAGGGCTTCAGCGTCCATTAAAACCAGGGCGTGAAATGGAAGATACATTTTGCTCAGGGGCCTCTCTTTCAGGCCCAAGGTTCTTTTACTTGCCATAAATCTATTACATGGGACATGCGGCTTTACTTCCCCCCCAAAAAAAATCCATCGACCCTGGACGGGAATCTTGGGCCTATAGGGCAAGTATAGTTAACACTGGACTACCAGAACCGTCTGAATGGAGTAATGAATCCTTGTCAGATTTTATTTCTGCAATGCTGAGAGGACCCAGACTCTTTACAACGCATGCTGGAGAACAAAGTTCCATACCGAAAGCGTATTTTTGTTTCAAATCCCCACTAAATCAGGTGATTACCATAGTGAAATGAACATAAAAATGTATTAAATTGTTACGAGAGAAATTAATTTCCAATCTTAGTCCAAATTCTATATTAATAGTAGATTGTACTCTCTACACATTCAATCTGCTCCACTCCAGTAAAAGTTTCGTGGTAGCACGGCTCAAAGAGAAAGTTATCCCATATTCTGAAGAAATATTTAAACCAGATTTGTATCAAATAATGAAAGAAATACCCTATGTATATAAAATATTTGTTAGTTGAACAGTTCTGTATTAAGATTATCTCATTACCATTCACAATTTTATACTAGCTTAAAAGTTGTCAAAATACTTAGTTGGATTGGAACAAGCAATGTGATCATGTAAAGAAAGTCAAATATAGCTCACCAATTTTGGATGAAACCCTTGAATTTGTGATACACATTGGCTATCACTCCGAAATTAATAGTACAGACTCTGCAGATGAAGTGCCGTTAGTCGGCTATGGGTTGCTTTAAGCCCATGCTCTGCTGCTGGTGGTAGCAGTATGAACACCGCCGACAATTTTTTTTTATTGGTTTATTTATGGACGCTCTTTAACATTCAGGTCATCAGCGTCCCATTCAACTCGTGGCGTGAAACGGCCGACTAATTTTTGCTCTTTCAGGTTTGAGGTTCTTTTTCGTGCCGTAAATGTACGACACGGGACCAATGGCTTTACTTCCCTTCCGAAGGAAGCCATCAGTCCTAGCCGGGTTCGAACCCGCGATCTTGGGTTTAGGAAGCAGGTATGGTAACCACTACACCACCAGGACCGACACCGCAGACAAAGGTATGTTGAATCAGTTCGGAGTATTAAATAAATACAACTTTTCACGTAAATGGGTGTGCAAGCAACTTTCAGAAAACAGGTCCGATATGCTGAGATGTAACAAAATTGCAATATCGTTCATAGCATGCGGGTAATACAATGCTTTTCTTTGTAATTTTGGTTCTACACAACAATATTATACTCCCTCTTTCCTCCAAGTATGTGTGTGATCCAATCATAAAAAATCGTACTTGGTAACTTTGTCTTCAGTTGTTCACAAGGACATTTCTTGGGCTAAAAAGAGATCTCATATTTTCTCAGCCTCCGACATCCCTTTGTTCGAATATTTTAACATTCAAAATTCTGTCTCCTAAATAAACCAAAAATCATCTAAGGACTTTTTTTTTATCATTTATTGAATGAAGGGGCTTTCTTAATAGCACCATAGGTAAAACTTAAGCGGGCCCTCTTATGAAGCTCCGGGAGATAATTTCAGAATTTTAAATGGAACGATAGTATACGTTTTAGATATTTCGATGCTGCTCATCAAATTAAGCAACTTTTGTCTAAACATTTTTTCTAAAATTAAATATTGGAAATATCTGTGCTTGAAACGGCACTTAAATCAGTTTGTGAATCCGAAAGAAACCACTGAAAGGAAAAGATAATACTAAACTTCTGGTATGTACAATTAGAAATTAATTACCTGCACTCTTTGAAGACTCCTCTAAGTACACGGGGAAAATTGCGGTACCAGCAAGATAGAGCAACATAACACTTCACAATTATTAAAATTGCATTATAAATGGTTTGGACGTGCTGGGCAAGTTGCATGGCCTGTTTACCTGACATTATATTCTGAGATTACTTTTTATGCTACGTTAAACAAAAATTCGTTTATACAACACCTGCAACAAAAAGCAACACGAGACATCGAATACGCGAAGCTTGTGGCACCATCGCATGTTAGAAAATATTACAGAAAAATCTTCTCTAAAAAGTTACTAAATATATAGGTGTTTATGAAGGTTATTTTGAGAGTTTAATAAAATTATGTAAACTATAGGCTTCATTTAATGGCAATTATCTTTTAGCTAAACGGCATATTTTAATACCCTATAATTCTTAAGATTTAATTTTAGAAAAATGTTCTTTAAACAAAATTTGCTTCATTTTCTAGATGTATAAAAATTATAGCACGCCCTTGTAGCCCCATAAGGGGCAAATTAAAGTTTTGGCCATGGCGCTATTAAGAAGACTTCTTCCTAATAGTTTAGAGAAAAATAAACCTTTGGTTTTATTGTTAATTTAAGAGATATTGACTTATATCACTTTATAGGCGTCCTTCCTGTATATCTATATATAATATTTATTCTCAAACTTTGTAAATTATAAAGTTCAAAAAGGATGCTGGGTTAGATTAGATGACGAGAAGACGCCGTATAGTATACTGGTTAGCTTGTCATTCGATCCTTGTGGGCGGCAAAGGGGATGTTATTCCCACTTTCAAGATAACCCATTCCAGGTTCACTCAAGTTCTCCAGATAAGAACAAGGACTTCCAGAGTTTCTTTTCCCTGAGGGATAGATAGAGACGGCCAGAATGTAGTGCTGACCACATCGTGTCGGGACGAAGTAACCGAGGTGCCCACAGACAATGCCTTAGAAAGGGAGGGCCAGCAACTCCAAGTCAAGAACCTTGCTTGAAATTTTGTGCTCAGGAAGTCATCCAAGGATACGGTTACAAACCTTCGAACTCTAAGAAACCAAAATCTTAACTTGAATTCTCCAAAGAAAATTAGCCCATTTGATCAAAGTAAAATAGACATATCATATCCTCGAATTACATCTTCTACAGTCACTGGGTTCTCCAATGTTTCGAGCCATGACAAAATATGTTCCAGAGTAGCAGCAGAGCTTGTAGTTTATGCTTAATGCAAACTGCTGAGCTCATAACTCGATCAATATTAATCATCTTTCTTTCACATTTTGGTCAAAACCATTAAACCTATCCCATGCTAATAAAATATAAATTAATACATTGAAATATTGTGTGATTAAAATAGTGAACCTGAGTAATAGCTCAAATTTTAAATGGATAATTTCTTTCTGCTTCAAGTTTGTAGCTAAATCGAAATGCTCAGTACTTTGGTATTAAATATTTTACAGAAAGTTTTATTACATTCTTATTTCCGTAAGTAGCTATTGGTGTCGTGGAATTATTGTAATAAAAATATGTCCCCCATGTTGAGATTGGAATTTCGCTACATTATTACGTAAATACAGCGCTCCCACCACGTTAGTAGAACACGTCCTCCAATAGATCGCACTATTATGACGCAAAGGGACAGTATTTGCGGCATAGTCTATAAAATATCGGGAATGCACACGCTCTCAAGCCGCAGGATGAGTTAATCACCCGGTGTAATAAATAACTTCCAACAACCAGCAATAAATATTTACTTTACATCGTATATCACTTGAGGGTTCAATCTCTAGAGAACATCTAACATTGGTTAGCGATATAGAAGCGGAATACTTCCCTGGTATCATTTTCCTCTTTCATTTTCCTAATAGGAACAGCTTGCATGTTGGAAACTGATCTCATGAGTTGCCAGGTAGAAATTCAGACGAGAATATGGAAAATACATACAGCAAGCTTGCAACGTTTCTCAGCCAATTCCTTGCAGATATTTTCCCTCATATTTTTCAGAGGTTGGGTGACACCAGAAGAAATGTGTCTCAAGTTTCTTCTTCAGCAAGTTGCCCAGTATCTTGTCAATGAAGACGTCTCAGATCTGAAGATCCACAGTTTAAATGTTTAGTTTGCTGGGACAATAGACTTCTTAGTGATTGGCATTTACAGAGTCTGTGTGCAGTGACAGTAGCTGAGTTTTGTGCATATCTGTCAATGCTATTTCTTGACTGACCCATTAATATAGGAAACAGAAAATATCACAGCTGTGGACCACGTTTACAGAAATATTTTCATGAATTTAGTTTAAATGTAGAAGTTTACTTGATTGAAATTGATCTTGAGATTCATTATAGACCAGTCTGTGAATGGTTTCCAATCTTGTAGGCCATGTATGGTTCAGGTTATCTGCATCGCAACTTACTTTTGGAACAAAGTGCAGATAACTCACGATGAAGCTACTTGGATATCTTCCTCGAGTACATTGCATTACTTCATACCAATGATTGCATCATCTTAGACCAGCAATTTTCACCAGACAGTAGTTCCTGAGATGCGTATCAATTTCATATTTAACAACCTCAACTTTGTACAGACTCGCCGCTTATTTCAGGCGAACTTCCCGTAAGAATACACGTTTAAATTAAATGTTGAGTGATGAATGTACTTTTTTCAGTCATGATATAGGAGGAATAGCAATATAAATGTCTTATAATAGAAACACAACACAAACTGAAGAATTAAGACGTATAATTAATGCATAAACAATGTTCCCACGCTTAAGATATAAAACGCTACCATACTTACAGGATATTAATATTAGCTTTGATTAAATATTAACGATAGTACTAATTGTTGCAAAATAAAAATCTGTTTAGTTTATTATTTTTAATTTATCTAAATAGGAAGGAACCATCTGCAATTTTACGTTTTAGCTTTCGCAATTTTATACATTTCTGGCTTCATGTTGGGTAAAATTAAATGCACTACGGAGCTAAGCGTTCAAAACACAACTTTGCGTGGAGTTAACAGATTACTGAAAAAACATTCGTATGCATATGTAGAATAAAAAAGCAGCAAAACGGAGTTCTGGCTTTCGAATGTTGGGTCTCTCAATCAAATCATTTCTAGTGGTGCACAGTTCATATGCTCGTGATGATATATCTTTGCAGCATCAAAAATGCTACGACTAGCTTGAAGAGTTTGAGTATTATTTTTGCATTTTAGTGTTCATGCTGGTCTATTTTGTAACTGCGAAATTCTAGAATTAGCGTGAAATATATAATAAAGAATTATAAAAGATTCTATTATTATTATTATTGTTGTAATTTATAGCCATTAAAGTGTGAGAATTCGAACAAGTTTTCTCTCTAAAATTCAGCTTACAAGTTGTATTATGTTCTGAGCATTCGTTCCTCTTGTGTAGGCTGGTATAAGGGCCTTGTTTTAATTTCAACGCTATAACATTAGTTTTATAACGCTATTATAGCTCCAATAAAATACTTTCTTTTATTTCCTTGGCTAAATTATAAAGTGTTCAACTACATTTAAAATCCACATGAAGTTTAAGAAAACAGTAGTGTGGGATGTAGGAAATAAGAGTTGACATGCAAACTCTAACAGCTTAAAAATAATACTCATGTTATTTGTGCTAAAATCGTGAGAGATGTAATTTTTTTTTTTAATTTTTGTGTATTAGATAATCCCATTCTGTCACTTTACAAAGTGAGATAGATTGCTAAGCAATGCCTTATGGAAAATCATATTGACTTTTTCAACATTAAATTTTTTATTAAAATTGCTTCATGTGGATTAAATTTCCTTAAAATTATATGTTTACAAACTTTTGTAGCCATATTGATTAATCACGGAGCATTAGATTAGTCATGCCTATTTTTTGGGGGGGGGGCGTGTAATACTTAACCTTTTGAATGCCTATTTTATTATACTCGAACTTTCTTGGCCGCAGCAAAGCTCTGACACTATTGCCGACTCTCGTAAAGTTAACTGCACCTCATGCACTAGGAGTACGGTTAGTGCACTCAAACGTGTAGTAGAAAAGCATGAATATTTACAATTTGCAATCTACTGCACTGGGGAATAAGGAAGCAGCTAGTTTAATTTACAATTGACTGAAATTAATTACTCTTTGCAGCTAGTTACTATCGTGCAGAATTAGCTTTTTTGTTCGAAACATTTACACTTTAGAAAAAAAAAATTAAATAATAAAATAAATATAAATACCTTAATTGCTCTGTTTCTCTCGTCGTCATTTTCTTGCTCACTGTTTGCCGATTCAACAGTATGGAAGGTAGAGACTGAGGTAGCAAAAGGGGAGATTCACAGAGCCTCATGCAAAGCCTTCACAGGCCTGCTTTTAAAGATAAAACTCCGACAATACTTGCATAAGCTTTTCTTTCCTTAGTACTGGTCGAAGTATTATTATTATGATTATTACATTGCAGCTAAAGATATAAGCTTATAAGAAAAATAATTCGGCAGAAAAGCTTTCACGGTTCTTCTAGACGGTAACTTAAACATTGCCTAAATAATTGAAAATGAGCTTCTCTTTAACACGAGCTTTTGTAATACGTTAATTCGTTTATTGAACTCCGGCTATCCATTTATAGCGAAAGATAGAGTATTTATATTTTTTAACTATTGGATTTGCATATTTGAGGTTTCGCACTAACAACTCTAGTGCCGCTACCACTCGCGAGAGAAGCATACGTCAGTGTTAAGAAATTGACTGCATTGCCAACCAACCCATAGCTGTATATAAAATGAAAACATAAAACGCACAACGTGATCAGGCGACCAAAACATTGGAGCGTTTTACCGATAAAACAGAATTACCACTAACACACTATAAAACAATATTTCGAGCTAAACAGCTCTTCTGGTAAGAAGCTAATGGGGTGGACTGAAGTGGGCGGTAACGGCCAACCTGACGGAACAAAGTGATCGGCCAGGCAGTATGAGGAACTGCGATTAAACTTACTACTGCAGAGAGGAGAAAAGTGGGAGAGACACGATGATCGGATGCAAGTGGATTTTCGCAAAACTAAATGAATACGGGGCTTTATGCAGCACTACAGCTCTCCCCTTATCTTAAATTCAACAACTTGCGCCTACAGACAGATCTTTATTGCGCAAATTATCTACCAACAATAGGGTTTCCATCCTGCCGACTGATAAGGGCTCATCAGTCGTTATTCTTGACCAAACTGCCAACCTCTCAGAAGGTTACGGCAATGATAACAGCAAATGCTGCTTTTCTTTACCTCAGGACTCTACCAATGGCTTTAATGCTGAAACAGCAAACTATTTAGTCATTCAAGTGTCTTAAGACTGAAGATGCCCTCTTAACTCAAACAGATCCAAGGTCTTCTCCATTTATTTTCTTCCCACAATCTATAAGGAAGATTGTCTAGTCGTGCTATAGTGACGAGATACGGTTCACCTACGGTAGTTGTGTCCAGAGCTTTATATATCAGAGACGATTTTCATCTTCTGGAAACTTTGAAGATGGTAGATCTTTCCACATATGATGACTTCTTTATCAGTCTTTGTTATATTCAAACATACACACGACTAAGGCATTGCTGCATTGAAACCGTTTCAGAATCTATCTTTATATATATCCCTTCCTTTGATTTTATTTGTCATTTTGCGAAGCTGGTAATGCTTTAATGTTTAAAGGCAAAAAAAAAAATTTTTTACAAATAAAAGGCACCTATGTGCACAAAAATTACCCCCCTTGTACGCTAATTTATTTATGCCACGGTTAGAAGGAGAATACCTACAATCAGAACCTTTAGTAGGGTTAAGGTTCATTGATGGCATTTTTATAATCTGATTTATCTCCATACTGAACTTTAGCTACTCCGTAAATTTTCTCTCACTGTCTCTCTTACATCAGTTATGTTGCTGGACCTAGATATAAATCTTTTAATAAAATGTTTAAGTTCTACACATATCAGATCTATCAATTTGCAGCAATACCTGCTTTTTCATCCTAGACACATTAAACTGTCTATACCTTTTATATATTCATGAACACCGTCTCTATAACAACGTTCTTTTATTAGAAAATGTAAGACTTATGGAGCGGGATTAATCTATACCCTTATGAATTATTTCACCCATGCATTATTTATCACCGCATATTTTCCGGGTATCGAATATATCAGACCATTTTTAAACCGTAACTGGTCATTGAGCTTTGTTTGTTATGTAAGTCATATTTTTGCAGCAGTGTGACACTGGGGTTCTCTGTATCTTTTAGAGAGTATGTTTGGGTTGAGTTGCAGTCAGTTGAAATAGGTCTTTAGTAATACCTTTTCCCCTCAGAGGGGTCAAGGTAACCTCATCATATTGTAAACGTAAGTATATTATCTCGCATTGTAATATCTTTCAGCAGGAAATGGGGCCATCCACACCCAATGAATTAAAGAAGAGGGGCCTCACTTAAGTGGGACATTAAAAAAGAAAAAGAAAATTCAAAAACTCCAAAGCCAGGAAACCTGATTCTCCACAGTCTTGATTTGGGGACAATTGGACTTTGGTCTCCCATGTCCCAAGACCAAGAAAATCAGTGATTCCAGTGTCTTCTGTGCACCAAAGTACTTCACTGAACGAGGAAACAGAGAAACCTCAGATAATTGAATATCACAATGCCATAAAGGAGGAATAGGTGTGCTTGATCAAAGATCCTGTTAATTCGACCAGTAGGAGCTGCAGAAGGTGACCTCTTGCAGTTTTCAACACAATTATAACCATTTCGATGGTAAATGCATTTGTGATACATTCGTCATTAGCAGAAAACCATCAAAAATCACGTTTTTAGTTCACCAAATCCCTGCCGTGGCAGCTAATTGAACCACAATTCCAGAGAAGGACTTTTCCACACTTTTCACAATGTTTAATACAAAACATTGCCAGGATGCTCAAATGTGAAATTTCCAAACTATTAGGAGCTACAGCAAAACGGATTAGATGTGCAAAGTGCCCTAGAAAAGGGGGGGGGGGGAAGCCAGGAAAACAAAAAGTATGCTGTGTGACTTGCAGAACACCAATATGTAACGAATGAACAGTAACTGTTTGTGAGGATTATTTGTAAATATCTACTGCAGTTTTGTCCATTTCCTATAAGTATTTAATTTTAAACACTTATATCAGCTCCTGTTATTCTTGAATCTGCGCTTTCAAGCTTTGTTCCCAGAGCAAACCATGTATTTCAGTTCAAAATGACTGATTCTTTAAATAACTGCACGTCGATTTTTGAAAATCGCATATTTGGTAAAAATTCATTCATGCTTGCAGAAGCTTACATTGTAAATTGTTGCCTGAATAATTTCTAAATATAAAAAAATATTAACGTTTAGTTCATAGCGAGTTATTGTCATCATCCTTTATAATTTTGAAAAAAAACAATGGGGTCCTTTTGAACCACAGTACCAGTTGAGTTACAAAAATGTCCCATACTGGTTACGGATTAAAGAGTGTTGCAACATTCTATTACAAAATGCTACCATTTCTACTCGCGTCTACGTTTTAGATCTACTCAAAATCTGCATAATACTTTTCGAAGAAACCTGAACATCAACAAGTAGGTCCTAAACCTGGTTCATACCCTGTCACGTCCGAAATGTAAAACTTGTTAAATAATCATTCCTACCACCACATT
The DNA here is from genome assembly GCA_030762175.1 of Metallyticus violacea. NCBI lineage: Eukaryota > Metazoa > Arthropoda > Insecta > Mantodea > Metallyticidae > Metallyticus > Metallyticus violacea. Next base: position 53,913,138 of record CM060845.1, on the reverse strand, counting down.
AATAAAGCTTAACCTAGTTTAATATTTACTCGTCAGCCATTGCGCTTCTAAAAACGGCGTGAACACGCTTACTTACAGATTCTGTCAAGTTTTTTACATTGCGTTAATCTCTACCATGGTTTCTTTAAGAATGTATACATGATCGGTCAAAACTAACTCTACATGCTTTGTTTTCTCATCTTTTGATGATTGCTTTTTATTAACCCTCATTGTTGCGTTATCTTTTTCAATTGCATTTATAGTGCTGCATAGAGCCCCCACTCCTTCATTTAATCCATTCAATTATTGAGCCTCTTCGATATTTCTCCCCCGCGTTTCGCAGTATGTCATACTGCCTGCCCGTTCACTTTGTTCCTTCAGGTTGCACAGTTACCGCCCATTTCAATCAATTTACTTTAGCTTCTAACTGAAGAATAGCCATCGAAATATTAAACGCTCTAGTTATTTTATATATAAATGAAAAATAAATAACTCTTGAGGCAATGTAGCTAAAATAACAAAAACCACAATAACAGAAATAAACAAAAACACTTAAAAAGTAATACAAATATCGCCATATTTCAAACCGCTGTGCATGTTATTAAAAGACAGAAGACAAGTAGATAAATATTGAGTTTTGAAGGTAAAGTAATGCGTGGAAACAGATTAAAAAGCAACAAGGGGAAAAGTTTATGGGAGGAAAAATAACAAAGAGAAATATATTAATAATGAAAAAAATAGAAGTTTTAAAAACAGCAATAAAAACAGAAAAGGGAATGTTAATATGTAAGGTTTAAACTCTGTAGTGTACGCGCTTTATGCAAAATATACCTTTTATCTCTCTATCTCTGCGGTAACTTTCAGCGACATGAGTTAGTAACGCATCAACAAGTGTTAAATTAAAAGCATCGTCAAAGCCTCGCAGTAGGACAGGCCAACCGGCAAGGGAGATTTGGTTTCAACAGAACGTCTATGATTGTTCATACGGAGCATGCCATCCATATTACTTGCATCTTGTTAATGTACGGTTCTTTCCTTTAGCGTTCTCTAATATTTTATAACCAAATAAACTAAAAATGAACATTCAATCGACGCACAGTTATTGATATATGTTTATTATCTTCTCTACTTTTGTATTTAAATACCCATTGTACCCTATTCTAGATTAATCAAAATCCACGGTACCTAAAAAGGTCACTAGGACCTTGATATTGGTTATTTCCTCTCGCTCTAAAAAGGAGATCTCGGTGTTAAATAACTAGATTGTACACATCTGCATTGTATATATGAAGAGGTTTCAGTCGGAAAGCCAACAACCTGGAACATTCGATTTCTACTTCAGAGACAATAATGCCTCCTTGTAGAATAAGTTCTGGAGCTTGCCTGGCTCCAGAGTTCCACATGTTGGCTGTAGGTTCACAGAGTAAGGAGTAGCCTGATCCAAAAAAAGGTTCCGGTCCTTTGAAAGAGCCCGTTGCGCCCTTTCTTGCAAATTTATCTGCTAATACATTCCCTTTTATGGCCTAGTGGCACATTACCCATATAAGGTAACAGAGCCTCGCTTACAAAGGCTCCCCAAATATCCTCTGGCACTACCACACCAACTTAGACGTTTTTTTTATACTGTTTCAAATCTTTTATTGAGTTTGGCTATCAGAGAACATGCTGTGCTTTATAGAGCTAACTCAATAAAGTACACACACCACTATGGTAAATACTTCTGCCCGGGAAACTGTAGCATGTCTGCCAAGAGAGAAGAGGAGCCTTAAAGCTTCCTTTGAATCTGTTAGTGGTTTTAAACAACTGAATTTATAGTCAGTTTACCTGAATAAAGTATTTACACAATTACAGTAAAACAAAGAAAATCATTTTCAAAGATAATATTTGAGAATCATTCCATAAAAACCCAAGACAAAATCGATCTTTACCATATGATATATTTTTTTTTAAAAAAATGGTGTATATATTCTGCACAGTTTTACATAACACCAATTCAATTTGGCTTTTTTGCTTTTAGTATAGATGGCACAATATGTGAAGGTTAAGCATCTTACGTGTGTAGTGATGCTATTCTATTTTAAACATTTGAAGCGGCTAGGTCGCAGGATGTTGTGCTTGTTGTTGTAGGCTCCACGTTGGTGAGCCAAATTATGAGATGGTTTGGTAATGCTTGGGCTATGTGCCACAGGTTGTTGGCGTTGATATTGCAGGTTTGGTGGCTTCGGTGTTGTTGCTCACGCTTCAATGGCAACAACTCTCAGGTTTTGCGCTATTAGATTGATTGGGACTCGACAAGATCGGGAAAGGAGTTCGATAGTGCAAATAAGCACGCAACGCGACATAATATGTGTTTCGTATTTAATTAGGTCCAAAATCTTTGCGTCCTTTGGTGTTTGGTTTATGATAGACTTGGCTACTTAGGATATAAATCTAAGCACTGCGAACTGCTTAGCTGTGTCGAACTGCATGTAGGTCTTATAACACCGTAGCTTAGTCGAACTGTAAACTGATTAACTGCGCTAGTCTAGCGGCGTGGACGACTTCAAAACTGCTTGCTGAGCGATGAGCTAATGCAAACTGAATGAATTGAACTGAGTGCAATAAGTAAACTTAAGTGAGGGCTGCAGTGTAATGACCGCTTCCTTTATATATTACATTCAAAAAAAAAAAAAAAAAAAGTTGGCTAAGAGACGCTAAAAGGCACGCGTAAGCCTCGTGCCTTTCTTTAAAAATTCAAACATATTTTTTCCATTGGTTGATTCAATTTCATCTGCCGCGCGTGTCATTCGCTACTTTTGAATGTTTTTTTTAAACATACGTCAGCATTGGATAGTTTAAAGATCTAACAGTATTACAGCCGGTAGGGGTCAAAGGTCCCCCTCCAGATGGTTTAAATTCCTCGAGTTTATTTACATTGCAAAGGAAACCCTAAAAAGAAGAAAAGGGCTCCTTACGCAACTCTCTTCCATTGTATAGTTTATTACTCTGCTTACGTTCCCAGCTACTGCAACGGAAAAACCCCATAGTCTTTCTCTATTTATAATTCCTATGTTGTAGTTACTGCGTATGACACAAACATATATAATTACTTATACTATAATTACAATAATGATAGGGCTTGCATAAATATGCACACTAATTACCTTTTAGTAGAGGTGGGCCGTAAATACAGTTTCACATTTTTAACTTTGGCTATGTATACCATTTGAAATTGCATAAAGTGTTCATTTGTTTGACACAGTAATAAAAATTTCCTATATTACAGTATTGTGAGAGCATACTTTTGTATTTAAAAAATTTCAAATCACTTTTTATAAAACATAATTTTCAATTGTGTTAGAATGAGGCAAAAACATTGCTCTATTAACACACCAAAATGTATCCAGAGACCTCCAATAACTTTCCTATTATTGTAGAAATGCTAAGTAAATTGCAATTTGATCAGGGCTATTAAACTATAAATATTTTCATTCTAAGTCACAGACGTTGTAATGTTCATATCATGTAACTTTCTGTAATCCTTTTAAAATTTATAGGAGTGTGTTGAAAACATTAGGAAATATATGAAGAGCTTAATTTACTGTAAATAATGTATCAATTAAATTATTGCAGGATTGAAATTTCAAAGATAAACTTTATATGTGGGCATGTTGCTATTTATATTAATAACTTATTTTAAGAAGTTTAAAAATCAGTGCCCTTAAAACGTATTGACTGCACACATTTCAAGAAAATGCGTTTAATTAACTATATATTTTAATTTATAAAAATGAACAGAAAATGTATGTCAATTGGATAAACTCTTCCAAGTGTTCACTTCAGGCAACGACCTCCACGGGTGACCGAGGTCGTTAAGGCGCGGTCCCGTGAGCGAGAGATTCGATTCCCGCCAGGACCATCCTTTCTGACTAGGTTTTTTTCAGGTTTTCCTCAATTCTCATAAATGCCAAATGCCGGGGAGGTACCCTTATACTTAGGTCTGGAACATTTTCTTCGTTTAAAAAAGAAAACGTTTCCCAATATATCATTTCATCTCATGTATCTTCAGTGTCCATATGGTGCCTCATAGTAAAAACGGGCGGTAAACACTAATAAAAAAAACTTCGGGTTACAGAAATTTTAGTCGGCAGCAACTGCTCCTCACCCCGCGAAGCTCTGAGGATAGTCTTTGCTTCAGTCAATGCATTATTATTATTATTATTATTATTATTATTATTATTATTATTCATTTAATTTGTGATAGAAGAATACATAAGCTTTTCAGGGTGGAAACGATGTTAAGAAAAACACAATATCCTCTCCTTTCTGATGCAGGAAAATAAATAGTGTATGCTGATAATACGAGATATTTTAATGCAAATGATAAAATAGAATAAATATAACATTCAAAATTGTAAGCGAATATTAATAATTAGTAATTAAAGGAAACTATTATAAGTAAACCGGATAGATTACACATATAAACTCTCTAATGGTAAGACTAGTTCAGTATTATCTCATGAGGTACATACATTCTTCAAATGGTGTTATATTCCTATACGTAATATCTCTCAACATTTCTGTCTTAATTAAGTCCTTAAAGTGATATTTATATATTGTTAACTGATTAGAAGTGCCGTGATTTAAGCTTTGCTTTCTTAGCAGTCTATTTCTCTTCATGTTCTGGTTCATTTAACGCCTGCCACGTGCTAAATGCATGCAATTATCTGTCTCGGTTGTTCCTTTTTTCTGACTCCCAGCTCACATTGTAATGGAGGTCCATTTGTCTGATTTATTTTGGAAACATTTCAGAATTTCAGGTGTACTCCGGTTACTGCTTTCTTCATGCTCCCCCCCCCCAACTCTTCATTTTTTATCCTTCTTTTTAACCTGAAAAATAGAATTCTTTTCATTGCGCCGGAAGACTTGGGGGCATCTTAGTTTAGTCTTTGTGAACGTTCATATTTGGCTTTCATCAAATAGGACGACGTACTTTGAAGGATTAGATCGTCTCTTCCTTATCCAGCAGATGCTTTTTAGCTCTTAAACTTACTATGCGAGCCCCACTTTTCTTTTGATCCCCAATACTGCTTAGATGCTCTGTACTTCGGAATACATTTCATCATACTTACAACTTTGGTTTTGGTCAGGTTTATTTGTATACCTATCTTCTTATACAATTTATTATCTACGCCTTTTTTCCTATTTTTATTTTTATTTTTACAACCGTCGGCAACATTCCTGGAAATTTTTACCGGAGATACTGCTTGCTGTCTCTATCAATTTTTCTTTTATGTTATCTAAATCAATAGATCCATTTTACTTTATAATTTCGGAAAAAAGAATCGCCCGGAGAAAGATATGTCAATATATAGAGTGGAAACCTGAACCAGACTCATATGTATGTATCATAAGGGAAACATGGAGGTAGGAAATAATTGTGTACACCTATATATATATATATATATATATGTATAAATAGGGCAAATATGTAGGGTATTATTATTTACGAACTACCGATATTAGGAAAGGAAAAAAGTACATTTCGTAAATACTTAACGAATAGTAGATGTAAAACGTCATAAAATATACGCATTTGCGTATTCTGCAGTTAGTTTCTTCTGTTTCAAAAACAAGAATGATTATTCTTTCATTAGAAATTTAAATAAGTGCAAGGAACCAACTGGCACTAAAACTAAAATGTTGTCTTAGAGTATGTATTTAATACAATACATACTGTGAGATTATTTCAGTTACGGGCCGCCTGAGCGCAGCTGCTTACTGAGGAAGTGAGCCACCACGCAAAAATTTCGTTTTTTGTAGTATTTATATTTTTAATGGAAACATAGATTGGTACTCTAAATAAAACTGATAATAGCTCTAATCTGTGTTGTAAGTTATGTTGAAAATAATGCTCTTCGGCGGCAATACATTTTAGGCAGCTGCGTAGGAAATTCCTTTATTTCATTTAACTTTTCTTCTGTAAGAACACAGCGCAACACAATTTTTATAATTCAGAGATCAAGCCTTATATAACGTTTTAACAAGTAAACGGAGAGTTTCTCTACCTAGAACACCATTGCCAGGATATTTTATGAGAATCATCTTATTATTTCCATGCAATAATCCGTTTTTACATATACTCGTATATCGTACATAAAAACCTGTTCCTTAAGACTGAGTGACAATTAACACAAATGAAAGTAACGAGTAACACAGGAACCCACAACCACTCACTGACAAAACCTCCCTTAACTAACTACAAGCTGCTACCTGCACATTCATTATACGGCCTTGACTACTAGCTTTTGCTAATACACAGCCGGCCCGTAACTCAAATAACCACACTTGGATATCACAATCCATAATTCACTAGAATTCACATAAAAGAGACCTTTATGCATTTATACATTATTACGTCTTCAAAGCCATCGGAAAACTTCCCATGCGCACTACAGTAAACTTTAGATACCGAGTGACACGGTTTAGAAACAAAATAACGTTGTACCTCACTTTGTACACAATCCCAAGGTCTTGTTGCTTTTCGTGAATGAGTCATCTAAAGAAATTAGAACGAAAAACCCCGATGTGCGCCCGTCAGATGGGGAACATGCGCACGCCAAGTTTAATGCCATTACTCCAAGCGCCTGATGTAATGAAGGCCAAGTTTTATCTCCGGCCTAGTTACGTAAGGTGATTGTATAGTGGCAGCATGTGAGGGAGAAAGTATTTCACAAATTCTTGGAATAAAATTCTTGAAATCAAATACTTGATTTATTTCCTGAAGCTAGCCCATCGTAACGAGCTATCTATCTGTTCCATTGTTTTGATACATTAGTTAGAATGTTAATTAATACTCTGTACCAGCTAACATCAAGCTCGTTAACTTATAGCTATTCAAGTTGGATTAATATTATAGTAATTGTATGATAGTTTTGAAGGATGTCTTCAGTTTAGGTAACTACTTTGAAGAGAGTACTCATTTATTACTCCGTGTGAAACGTAGATAAGATTGGAGGATAAGAAAATGCAAGACTCGCAGAATACGTTCTTTGTACTAAAGAAGAATAACAGAGAAATGAATGCAACGGATGTTGAAATAAGACGAACGTTGAAATGATAATCATTACATCCCACAGATTTACATGTCCAATATGCCATGTACAGATGACATGTTATACTTCTGAACGTGACAACGACGACATATTAAACATCATATTCAGAGAAAAACGGAAAAATAGTTTAAAGACTCTGAAAGGAAATTTCTTTTGAGATAAAACCTGTAGGGGAAATACGACATGCAGGAAAAGGAACAATAAACATATTTTGTGATGTGTATCTTAAAACAACGACATAATATATATAAAGGAGAGTTGAAGAGAAAACTTACTGAAGGAAAGAAAAATGCGGTTCCTGATTTCGGACGTAAAATTAAAAGAGAGAAACAATGTATAATCAAATGAAGTAGATCCTGAATAGTTGCTATTTGTTTCGGCACACACAGCAGAGTTTGTAAACCGGTTGAGAGTTATTGAAACAAATAGCACAAGCTTTAGTACATGAAGAAGGTTGATGATCGCGCAAGAAATAATAGAAATGGTTGTAGTGCTTATTAGCATGCTGAGGAAGAAAGAACTGCAAGTGCTGTTGATAATTATGAAAATATTTTAGTGACACTTTTTAAAGTGTTTAAGGTGTGAGTAGCTGATAGGATTTGGCCTCAATTATAATGATGATGGGATGAAGATGATAGAGGTGAAATCAGTGAAAAGAAAGCGATGACGATGAGTAACACAATGATGAAAATGGAAATGTTCAGGATAATAAAGAGCATAGGCAGCACTAAACTGAAAGACGCAGAGCATGTATCTCTCTCTTCCTCCTGCGGGATCTCCCAGCAGGATGAGCAGAAACTCTTAGATGGGAGGTGGCTGCGGAACCAGCCGAGACGGAATTAATTAATTAATCACAAACCACACTAATTAGTCTCTCTCTCACCAAGTGTGGCTTATTCAGGGATGTAATTCAAATTGAAAATGGCGACCAGACTGGTGCTGATGCGCAAAAATCAACCTCTTCACCGCCTAACCTTTCTGTACCAGCAGCTTTGCCCCCTGCATGTATGTTCCCCCCGAAATGAATACGACATGTTTGATAGTTAGGTTTTCCGGCCTACAAAATGAGGTCTTTAAGTGGCGGTCGAGTAAATAAATGGCTACAAACCACGGATACTGGAATTGCTTAACATTGGCGCTTATCTGTACTTAGTTCAAAATTTAATGTTTTACACACTTTTATTTTTCAATTATTTTAAGATTCTTGACAAGAGAGCTACAAATACATATAATAGATGTAATTACAAACATGTATGAAGGAACGAAGTTTACAATAAATCAGAGAATAACCAATTCTCGCAGGAAGGGTTAGAAAAGGTTTTGCGCTGAATTTTTTAACTTATATCTTGAAGAAATAATAATATTATGGAAAACGATGTTAATAGTGATTAGGCTAGGAAATATAACAGTAAAAATATGCCATTGGTCGATGATTAGACTTAAATGACCTTTAGATGGAATATGGTAGCAAAAGAATACTTATTATACATATGCCAACAGATAAAAATAAAGTGATGGCTTTTAATGATACTTATTCAGTCCGATCAAAAATAGTATTGGAAACAAAATCTTAGAACAAGTGTGTGTATTCAACTTTAATGGATGTAAAATTATATATATATATATATATATATACATATAGGTATATAATTAAGTATTTAATTAAATGTTTAAAGGAACAACAAAAAGCATTAATAAAGTGAAACCTATTTTACAATCAAATCGTACAGTCTATGGAAATTGCAATAAAACTCGGGCTTCCGAAATAAAATTCCTTAGACCGATAATAGGTAATACAATGAAACATAGGAAAAGAAATACATGGATTCAAAAATTACAATTGAAGATATAAATATAATAATTAAAAAGTAGGAAGAAAATTAGAAATAACATTTAGACAGAATGCCGGATAATAGAATCCCCAAATTAGCTTTTCATTATAATCCAGAGGAAGGCGAAAACCAGGAAGGCCAAAGAAAAGGTGACCTCAGAAATTTGAAGTCGAAACGTTTGAAAGCCAAAATGTGCAGAAGAAGAGAAATAGACACAAAACTACTCGATCTATTGAACAGAATATCTGTATTTCTTCCTATACAATTGTGAGCTCTGACAGATTCCAAAGACATATTGTGCATGTATGTTTAGAACTACACAAAAATATAGGTTGAGTTAAAATTAAAACAAACCATTCCTTTCCTATTTTGATATACCGTAACGTATGAAAATTCAACTTTCTACCTCGAGTATCTGTCCACAGATGAAAAATCAAAATTGTGTATCAATTTGGACCAAATTATACAGTTGATCTTTGAAACTTTACGGTAATTGTTGCCTTACGGCACTTTCCTTGTTGTCCTTGATATAGTTCCTCATAATCTGCAGCCATACATTTCCCCTCTTTCAAACGTTTCGATCATATCATTTGCTAAAAGATAATTAGCTGGGTGGTAATGTGGATTCTGTGCTCAACCATCCACAGTAACAGAACCACGTGAAGCCTTACCAGATCAAACTAAACCTGTTGTATTAATTCATTATTTTAGAAATCAGTGCATAGATATTTCGCCAACCATTTTCAGTAGCTGTAAGAAATAGAAATGTCGCAAAAACGTAGAAAATTATGATAATCTAGGGTAACCAGGATAGGAAAATGCCTTCCACCTGAATTACCTTCATCAGTCAAATCAAAAGGGTACTTTTCTAACACCGCACATTTTCTCGTGAACAAGTACAATCTGCAACATTACTCTTCTCCTGGTTCAAGCGACTTGCACCAATTTCACTATGAGTGTCAACTTTCTCTTGTTGTCCTTTATAGTACAAAACTCGCATAGACGTTGCAGCTGAGAATCTGTCAGCTTAAGTCCAAAGGGAAAAGGTGTAATATATTGATACACAATACATTTTTTACACTCAATCTTTCGTAAAATGGCGCTATATGGAAATAAATGCATATCAACTTATTCCAGGCGCCATATTTTCCTGTTGTATATTTACCTAAATATTTAAATGTAATAATTATTCGAATAACATTAAGAATACTTTAAGAACGTTTTAAATTTTGTTGTTATTTATTTACTTTTAATAAATACTACTTTACTGTAAGATATTTTGAAAATATCAATGCATCGTATACTATAGAACTAGCTTATACTCTGCCTCTACCACTGACATTTCTGTTCTTTTCCTACCATTCCAACATATCTGTTTAGAAGTAGCGAGGTTTCTTGCGAAATTAGTTTACAAGAAAGCACAATGATTTCTTTCTTTTATTGACAGAAAGAGGGCTATAGGCGAGGATTAATTATAACTACAGGCTTTACATGCTCGAATAACATAATTCAGCTCTCTAGTTGTGGATTTTGTAGAAACGGAAGGACAGTATGTACGTTTGACATGTTTGCAGCACATGGACAAAATATCTGCCATGGAGGGAAAGAGAGAGATATTTCGCTGAATTTGTATAGCGTTTTGTTTGTTGTATCTCCCATCTCCCCTGTGCCTAAAGCGCATTCTGCAGCTTCAAGACCATTAATTTTATTTGGTTATTTATTTTGAAACGTTTTGTTTCCAATGCGCATTATGTACATGATATGCAGATATGCGCTTTAGAAATGTTCTCTCTTTTACATTTACAAACAAGCACTCGAGTACAATTCATGATCAGTCTGTACATTACTATTTTTGAACTGTCAAATAAAACGCGACTCTATTTTGTGTTGCATATAATTGCATATAGTGATAGCTATAAATTAATTAAGATGCGTATAAAGTAATGCATAGCATTATGATTCGCATTAACACAATTTGAAACTAAGAAATTAAAATGAAATAAATTCTATTTACAGAAATAAAGCGAAACTTAAATCGTTGTAATTTTACACTGTCCAGCGCGTACGTCTTCTCATCCTAGGGATCGAGAAGTTAAACAATCCCAGACTATCTCTTAAACGCTGTCTCCTACGTCGCATAGGTTTAGACCGAATTGACTCCTATGTGCCTCTTGGCATGCTTTCACTCGTGTTGCACTGTGCGTGCAGTGGGCTTTCGCGGTGAAGGTTCGGAGTTCAAAATGAGAGTATATTTTTTGTTTTGTTTTCTGGCACGGAACAGAGAAATAATACTTATTCTGTAATATTTAGTAATGTACATATCCTAATTATGTAAATTTCAATTAAATGCGAGCAACTTTACATTAATGTAAAAGACAAGCATGAGGTATTAAAATATATTTTACTTTTTTAGATTTTCTTACATATGTACAAAAGAAAGACAAAAATAGGAGGAGCTCTCTCCAGAGTAGATAAAGGTAAATCCCTTTATAGGACGCTCTGGCGAATGTGGCGGTCACTTGAGAGCACCCAGATTTCCCATTGACTGAAACTATATTGGTATTCGCCACTCGGCTAAGTTTGTGTGTGTTCTTGCTCCGCAAGGAACCTTGCCTTCCTCTTAAATATTCGAGATCTTTCTTCCCTCCCTTGCCGCTTGGTAGTGCCATGCTTTCTTACACCTTTTTTATCGCTCTATTTGCCAACTCTCGTCTTTGATATAAATAGATTCCGGACTTGCATTTTTCCAGGCATTGTCTGGTCAGGCGGGAACTCGTATTCTATCGTTCTGTATCGATATTTTCCGCAAGTTTGAATCACAAATTTCTTTTTTTTTTTAATTTGTTAACTTTGGAGCCTCGTTCATTTTCTGTGATGAGAGTAATGGCCTGGGTAAATAATTAATTTTTCATTGTATGCGTACCTTTCTTTTAAATCTGTTTTTTCACTGTTTTGTAGTAAAGTTTTGATGTAATTTGTATGTAACTGGTAGATAACAAGGTGTTCTTTCTCACCAACACACCGCCTTTAATTCTCCTCATTCAATCCGGCACTGTCAAGTCCCAAAAACCCAGCAACATCCGTGTAGATGGACAAGAAAAGTTATTCAGTGGGAACTGTATTTGCATACAATCAAACTCTCATCACCAATTCTCTCGCCACTTAAACTCTTACACCTCAAAGTGAGTAAGGAATTGAAACTATCGAGTTAGGAAATATTTGAACAACAGACCAAGGAAACAGAGAACTGCATGGAGGAAATTCAGCAACTGTCTGAAGAATATATACAGAGAGCATATAGTCGCACAATGTGGGGAGAATATCTTGTTGGAAGTGCAAACTCGGTTAAAATCTTAGTGGAGATAGGAGCCGTACATCAAAACAGGGCTTGGATTACGATTGGAACATGGCGGCAGATCGGGATCTCTGATAAAAGTGGATTTGAATCTATGCTTTATGTGGAGAGGAGGAACCGTGGTGAATTGTAGCAGCAGAGGCGTGAAATAAGAATTACCTGAAGCATTTCTCTGCTGATTCAAACAGAGGACAAGGCGCATGCTGGTCATGTTGGCAGATAAATTCTTGTCAACGATGACACAGCTCAGGTCCGAAAAGGCTGAAAACTGGGGAGAGAAGAAGAAGGAACTAAACTGAATTAAAAAATGAATGTATAAAAATGATATCGTTGTCACTTATTCTACTGGATCGGGGGGGGGGAGGGGGGGCTTCCATATTCTGGATGTTTTATGTAGCTAAAACTTTGTTATTATAATTTTTTTAAATTTTTATTATTTTACGTTAAATACTGTAGGTAGTATTTATTTACTAATTTATTTAAACAAACGTACCTTTTGCGTGTTATTTAAAGTACGTGGATCCTTGCGAAAATTATAAAATATTATCAAATATGCTACTTTAACTATATACATTCATTCATTTAATCATTCAATATTTCAAATTCATCCTTTTGACCCTGACCATAGACACTTTTGACGTTCATTTTACGAAGCATAATGCAAATGAAGAAATAAATCTTGCAAAACATAAAAATATATGGTCTTCCTTTTATTAAATGCCAAATAATTGACACTATTTTGTACTGGATATTTCATTTGTAATTAATATATTAATAAAGAGATGTAAAATAAAATAAATAACGGGAATCGCATTTATATAACTTTAAACTAACAACAATAAATCACATTTAAAGAAAGAACGTCAAAATAAAATATTTGTAACTTTTTATGGATGTTATATCAAATGCAATATTGTAACAATAGTACACTAAATTCTATACTGGCCTACAAAAATATGAATTGGTATCTTATTTGGTTCTAATCTAGGGTCCTCCATTGATAAACGTAACATGTTCGTTTATCATTTATAATATTTTTTTACATTTTCTTTGTATTTTCTGGTATTCTTCAGGAAACAGAGCGAAGTTATTTTATCGATATCACATAATTAGGTCGCAAGGACATTGACAGCGTGCTAATTGATTAGACATTAACTGGATGTTTTCTTTCTTTGAATTTTGAGGCTGAGAAGAAAGAGGAAATATGAGGATTTTATGTTGTATTGTTAATCAAACTATAACTGGCTTCAGCAGATAAAGAACATTAATTCTAAAAATGAAAATATGAAAATAATTCATCGCATTTTCACAACGTAGAGATAAGTGTAGGAACGAAATAGCCAACGACTTTAGAGTTTGAATGCATCTATTTTTGATCCTGATGTAGCACAGGAGACATATAAAGATATGTATATGTTAAGTAAAGTGGGGGATTCAAATTATGTTCCTAGAATGCACTCTATATGTATAAATACAGATCACTGAATCAGCTACCGGGGATAAATTTTAAAAAAGGAACAAAAAAAAAAAATTACCTACAGCGAACTGTTCGCCTGTTTACACGCAGCAACTGTGAAAAGGTGAAAAAGTTTTGATGGATTTTTTGTTAGAACTTTCCGAATGATATCACATTTTCATTCATATTGGGAAAAGTTTTATCTCACTTTTAATTTTGGATCAGAATGAGTTTTGTAACATAATTCTAGCAAAACAGATAAAACTCTTGTGCCTTGGAATAGTGGGAAACTACAAAGGGAACAAATCATAGAAGTTTAAAAATATTCTTTACGTAAATCTTTGAACCAGAATGTAAAGTGCTGGATATGTTTAGGAAAAAAGTATTGTTCGTTAACATTATTATATCACTTATCAGTAAAACGGCGTAAAGATAACGCACCCAACTCCTCTCTTATAGTGGTTTTAGAGCATCTACAATCATATATTAAAATACTTCCAAATATATACCGAGGGTGCCAAAATGTATACACACTTTTACAGTAAATGTCTATTTCATATATTTCAAAGTTGGACCGAAAAATGACGGTAATGTGTAGTATGATATTCTGTAAACAGACGTGACTCGCGTACATTATGATAGCGTTGCTACTTGACAGCTAAATCAACAATGAACAAACGAAGTCAAGATAATCCTAAATCAACAATGAACAAATGAAGCCATGATTATCGTATATGTTCTATAACAGATGTGACTCACATTACGTTATCTAACGCTGCTACAACAAAATGGAGCCAAGATTGTCGTTTGAACAGCGGAAAGCAATTTTGAAGTGCTATTGGAAAACCGAGAATGTTGTTGAAGTTCAAAGGCAATGGAGACGTGTATACAGAACAGAACCGCCAACGCGTGTAACAATTGCACGCATTCAAGACAGATTTGATACTCATGGTACCGTATGTGATATACGGTGTATATGGGAGACCTCGCTCAGCAATAAGCCTCTCCTCCTCGGCTATAGTTTTGGAACGTTTTGAGCATTCGCTGCAGAAATCTACAAAGCAATGTGTACGTGAGACTGGGACTAGCAGAACCAGCGTACGCCGTATTATTAAAACAGCAAAGAAGAACTCCGTTGGACCTATGGGGAACTCTTCAGGATGTTGTATACCGTAGAAAACCAGCTACACTGGCAGCACTTCAGGAAGAAATTAAAGCGGCATGTGCTGCAATCGCTGAGGACACTTTCGCAAACGTTGCTCAATCAATAGTTTAACGTACTCAGAAGTGTACCGAGGCCGATGGTGGGCATTTTGAGCAACTGTTGTAACTGTAAAAGTCTAAAATGATCAGTGCTCATCATAATAAAGTTGGATATACAGGTTTGTTACAACCTTTTGGAGATGCTGTAAAGTTGTTTAAACATAAAGGAATTAAAAACAATACAAAAAAAATATAAACTAACACTGAAGCAATCCAAAAGAATTAAAAAAATCATTCCCATATATTCGTACTATAGAAACTAAAATAGATAAACCTTTCTGTTTGTGTGAATTAATTTTTTTTTATGTTAACGCAGCTTTTTCTTTGCTTGAAGTGTGTATATAGTTTTTGGCATCCTCTGTATTTATGATAATTCAGAACTATAGAAAATAAAATGGGCATGTTTTACCTGCAG
Organism: Metallyticus violacea; assembly: GCA_030762175.1. Lineage (NCBI taxonomy): Eukaryota > Metazoa > Arthropoda > Insecta > Mantodea > Metallyticidae > Metallyticus > Metallyticus violacea. The sequence goes on along the minus strand of CM060845.1, from coordinate 53,897,744 downwards.
TGCAGAACCCACATTTAAACAGAGGCAAGATTTTTCGAACCACTCTTATTTCTCAGAGTACAGCATGTGCGTTATTAGGCTTTGCTTACTCCTTACCACTATCCTGTACTTACTACAAAATTTCTTGTCATTTTCTAAAATATTTCTCAATGAGTCCTTTCTGCTTGTAATTGTTTAACATTTAGATCAATGAATAGGATCGGTGAGTTAATAACGAGCTAGCCCAGTTGACTAGAACACTAATCTGCTACTGTATCACATACCGGTTTAAATTTAAAATCGGAATAAAGTTGGAGTTTTCTGTTTTCCGTTGAATTTCTGCAGGTTTTTCCGATTTCATTGCACCAAAATTCTCCGCGATAACTTACCGTTTTACTTCTTCATGCCAATTTCATTATAATGGCTGTCATGGGTGGCGGCTCATGGCTCCTGTAGAAGGGTATCCGGATATAACTACATGACACCCCAATGACGTGGGGGAAGGTTTCATTTATTAAGACTTTCCCCGACATTCTCTCTTAACTGCAACCCCATCGTACGTTTGTGCTATAAACTTCTCTTCTAATTCAGCTGTTAAAGTAAGACTTAAGCCTTCTAAGGTTAATTCAGAAACATCAATGAATTTTATGAATCTTTCAATGGGTTTATTCTCACTGATGAATGGCAATATCATAATAAGTTATTGTGACATGCATGTAATATCTGCCGTTTCATCGGTCTGTACAGAAACGAAATTTGTCCTTTCTATTTCGTTTATAATTTCATTGCTATAGAATGTTTCTCACTTCATACGCTGTCAGCCAAGAGTTTTTCAAACGGTTAAAAAAAAAAATGTCATCTTACTGAGTAAGCTCCCATAACTTTCAGTTGATGAGGTCCAAATCGTTTCACTTTCAAGTTAACAGTTAAACTGAGATACAAAAAACGGAGTCTTCAATAGAACTTTCACTTTCTTCATTGGCACAAAACACATACGTTTTTTGTGACTTAACAGTTAACAGTGTGAAAGTCAACTTTCCACTGATAAACAGTGGGGAATTAGTTATGTGTAGTGTCAGTAACCCCTCAACATCTGGTTCCTAAGAAAAGAGAGAATACCTAGCGTGGTCTTGGGCAGTCTTCTGCTGGCCCAAGAGAACGCAGAAATAAGCAGGAGGAAGGCTAACTATCTTGCGTAAAATTTTTCCCTCGCTAACATAGAACCCGCATGCTACCACTACTACTACTACTACTACTACAGTAGAGAGGAATTGCGCTTATAGCGAAAGACACAATTAAGAGCTAATCGGTAATATATAACTGTTTACATACAATTTTTTGTTTTAAAAGTTTACCAGGAGAAGAGAAAAATAGTTATGACATTTTCTTGGGGGGGGGGGCGCCGCTGTCATATCTTCCTGCTTCGGTGAATACTTCTATTTCTAATGTAATCTGCACTTTTAGTTCTGCCTCCTTTATTCCACTTTGAGTACTGTGACCTCTTAATTCCCCCATCATGCGCCAGTTAAATGCTTCTATGCATCGGATATCTCTGTCTGATTTCAGAAATGATAAGAATTAACTACATACATCTACATTGCACTCTGATAGATGGGACTTGTGGGGCCATAGGATTCATCATTCATCCTCACACACGAGACCACAAAGCCTTCGTGTTTCAAGTATTGCTCTTAATCACATTGTTTTATTCTCTTCGTACTCTGTACGTGTTAAACTGCATTTATTTGTAATAACCATTTCTATTTTATCCACCTGTTAGTCTCTTTTTTTATTAAGAGCACTTTCAATTTAGAATTGGTTATTTCTGGCGCAGGTATATATGGAAAGTAGTAATGTCATTACGTTTGCAGAAACTAAGAAAGCGAGTGTTAAGAAGTTGTAAAGTTATACTAGCACTCACATTGAACAGTTTTCTGTTCCTTACCGTTCTTATTTGCGCCACTTGAGTTTTTTTTTTTTTTGAGTAGTGTTTAACGCCCGTTTTCACTACTGAGGCACCACAGGCGGTGGACACTGATGATACATGAGATGAAATGATAAATTGGGAAAGGATATTTTTTTTAAGGAAGGAAGCGTTCCAGGCCTAAGTTTAGGTACCTCCCCGGCATTTGCCAGTTATGAAGACTGAGGAAAACCTGGAAAAAACCCCAGTCAGGGAGGACGGTCCTGGCGGGATTCGAACCGCAGATCTCCCGCTCACGAGTCCGTGCCTTAACGACCTCGGCCACCCGTGGCGGTCTCTTGAGTTTAGCGCCCCACTTTCTTGAATTTTACTAAAAACAATTTTGCTTATAATTTAATAATTATCTGTTTGTATACCAGCTGATGTAGTAGTGTACAATTTATTACTATCAATACTATCAATTTAACATTATTCAATTTAATTATAAAGAGCAATTTATCATTCTTCCTTAAGCGTATTCCGTACCTCTATTTTTAGGGATATTATATCACCATTCTTAGCGCAAAGTTAAATTCTTGCAATGATGAAACATTTTTTGTTTAACTAGACAAAAGTTAAACATCTTCTTAATTATCGAAGATAAAGTAAGTCACAGCAGATAAAGGCTGTAATTATGCAAAGAGTAAATATTGAAAGCTTGCGTGAGATGTGAATAATAATAATAATAATAATAATAATAATAATAACAACAGTAATAATATATCCTAAAATGTGTCCTCTTAGGTTATTATTGCATTAGAAATAGCATATGGCTAACTGAAAATTAATGAATATTAGTTGTAGAATGTTAAGCAGCATGAAAGTAATGCATGACCACATGTGCAAAAATCATGACTATTTAAAGAACAGTTATTTATGAAAAAGTGTTAAACGTATAATTTACTTTGTAAGTATTGTGTTTGCGTAATGAATAATAGCAATCCTATAAACAAGATAAAACACTTTTAGCACTATATCTTATTATATTTTTATACATTTATTAATATTTATAAATATATTACCATTTACAAATTATATTTATCTCAGTCATTCCGTAACATTCCTTCTTTAAAGGAAATACTTGGATGAATGAAACGCTACCTAAACATGTACTTTGGAGGGATAAGATTACAAATATAAGTGAGGTATTGTATGTTTATTACATTTTATTTACATATTGTAATAAATTACTGTGTAAAATACATTTCTCACGTTCAAAAACGTCATAGTATACACCTGGGCATGCGCAATTGTGGGATAAGCTGCAATTGATTTTCTTTCAGCCTGACATGGCTTCTTAATGGAATACATCTAAGAATTAAATTTATGTAAATTCACTAATTGCAGAATGATCTCATTTTGAAACTACTGTAGAAATGTAAAAAGTTATAAAATATATAATTTGTACCTAGAGAAATAAATAACTAATCATCACATTGTTACAAGATGCAGTTTCTAGTTTGATTAAAAAAAAAAATTAATTAATTTTATCGGTCTAAAAAGCGCATTCCATAGCTCAAAATATATTGCGTTTGCAACATTCTGAATTTTGGGGCCAATACTGTAGCATTGTAACATTCGTTAAGATAGAATTAATGACCTTTAATGCCAAGTGACTTAGGTAAGTAATGTTCTAGAGACATGAACATCTATACGAGAATGTCTTCATTTGCTACGCCGCTGCTCTAGGGCATACAAGCCGCAAAGGCTTTAGTAAACACGGCACACAAACAAAACGCCATTAGAGAACTAAATACTTAGGGCCAAGGTTAACCAACAAAAATCCGCAAACAAAAGGAAGTATATGCTTCTCGGTTTGCGAAGAGAGAAGCTTTCTGGTCCCGTACACAAATCCTTAATATCCCGACCTCGTTATATTTCTATTTCTATCATATAATGTACATTAGATCCCTCACCAAGCAAATACAGAGTAGATAACATGTTTTCCACCTTCTGTTATCAACGTTCTGCAATCCATAATTTTGCCTTTGTTGCTAGAGTTTAGCTACTTACACATACATCGTACTAAAATATTCCACCTTAGTAGGTGTTACTGAACTTCTAATTGGCGCTACAGCCGGGGTGAACCTTGGCCTGCCCCAGGGACCTCTGATTTCTCGTACGATTTCATTGATAGAGGGGCACGAGATCAGCAAGCCAGCAGCCCGTAGGCGCCTATTACCTTGCTCCATAGTTCGAAGAAGCCACCTCCCCAACCTTCCCAGTTATCCCAGTTATCCCAGTTATCTTCACTAAGTGGGTGTAACCGTTCCAGACCTCCCTAAATTAGAAACATTCCCTGAGATCGAACTCGACCAGCAGTCAGCAACGCTAACCACCAAACCAAGGAGCTGGTCGATGTAAATCAGCTACACCGCAATAATATCAGATATTGTAGACAACTAATTTGAGATGACGGATCTATAGTCCACGAAGAAGAAGAACCCTATATGGCGATAGAGAAGTTTAAATTAGAGAGCGTCATAAAGAAAACTTGGGTAAACTTTTATCTTAGAATGTCTGCAAGCTTCCTTCATGACTGTGTTCCATATCTCAACATCAAAAGTCAGTGCAGACTAATGACAGTTCGACACTAAATATTGGTTAACTGATTATGTAGCTTAGTCTAGGGGAAAGGTCCAATAGATAAGGCAATAGACAGGCTATCGTTTTGATGATGTATGTGCGGATCCTGCAAATTAGATTGTTGAATCATTAATTTTTTATGATTGATGAAGTATGCTCAGAATAAAATGTAAGTAAACATTAAAAATCAACAAGACTCGATAAAAATAATCCGCTTTTACCTGACCTTAGTTCATACCGACTCTAGAATTTCGTCCATTATGTGTGGTATCATTTCGAATGAAAGACAGTATCGTGCGGAACCTTTGTAAACTTAATACCATAACTTTTAAAATTGGCTAGTAAACTGTATATGTTCTATCTCAAATTGTTTCCTAAGGATCCCCCACAATCTCTAAAATGATTGCGGTTTAGCTCATTCACATTCTGTTGTTGACACCAATGTCACGCAGTCAAACATATCCCATATATTTGAAGTTTCTCATGTTTCGGTCTATGTCGTACTAATTCTTGAGTAGCGTTCATATAACGACGCCTTATGTCTAAAGATGATCACAGCTCACGATAGCTACGTGCGCATCCTAGTGTTCGGTTCTATCTTGGTGATATATCTTAACTTGGAACTTTTTGATAAAATAAAATAAAATAAACAGACACACTACCATCATTAATACAACATGAACATTTTAAGTGCATTTACGTTTTAATGCAAAGTCAAATGTACAAAACAATTCATTGTTTTAATCGTTATTTGGACTACAGTAATATTGCAAGTTCTATTTGTACATACAGAAAACAACAAAAGGAAATGTATGCTATATTATATTTTTATATATAAATTGTGAAAAGAAATCAATATTTGATTATTTCTGTTCTCTGATTGCATACTAAGAATTTTTTTAATAGCGCAGTTGCAACACACGAGAATGAAAAATGTTTACTGGTATATAGTTAAAAAAAAAGCGTTTTTAAAGAGAATGCCCACAGTTCATAATTCTCTTGTTTCATTGTTTCGTATATAATTCAATAAATAATTCAATTTCAGCAAGTTTTAGAAATATTTTATTATGTGCACGTTTTTTCATAAAGATTTAAAATTAATATTCCCATTTCCTGAAAATGGGATAAGATAGGTCTTGATTCAAAAACACATGACACAAAATGTTGAGGACCATGTCTGTTATCTCTGACTAATACAGTACACCTCTGCCCCAGCTCTTCGCTCTCTATGCACAATCACGCTATTTGGTAAGGAAAAGCAAATCCCTGCAGTAAAGTGTAGATATGCAAATGCTATACATATTTGCGGCACAATTCAGGGTGCGTAACGTACCACTGTCACAATATTGTGAAGACAAAGACATTTCTCGGTAATATATGCATGACTTGATGTAGAGGCAATACTGTCACAACAGCCATTGTTTCTGATGAGCAACAAACACCCACGCACGAGTTATACACCTCCTCTCCTATTATCGTGTTCATCATGGTGAAGTGCTGCCAGATCAGCTACTTCGAGCCCATTAAAAAAATCAATACAGTGAGAACCTTATGCGGGCACAAGATAAGGTAAAAATGTGTTGTGCTCGGTAGTCTAACCAGAATAGTGAGAGATGCTGCCAAAACATTTCTCCTTGCTTAGAAGTTCATACTTTGAAATTTGCACAAGTATGTTTATAACGAAACCTTCCACAGACCCCATTCCAAATATAATTTAAGATAGTTGATTATACACCTGGTATATAAGAGAGTAGAAACGCTTCCAAAGCTATGCTTAACGACCATACCTTCAGTTTTTCTGAATGTAAAAGAGCCATAAGAGTAGAAGGGGCGAAGTTACTGGTCACAGCAACCTAATATTGATTATTTACAGCAGTAGAAACTTTTGCGAACCGATTGAGTAGGAATGCCTTCCAGATCGAATGTCGCAGGAACTCTGTACTCTTCCTGAATTTTTATACTCTGTGAAGCTTTATTGTAACTTATTGTGCAGAATAAGAGAACTGAATACACAATAGTATATCTTAAACAAATAACTTATTATTTCAAATATGTGTGTGATGACTGTAATGCAGTTCGTTTACAGAAATCGTGCATAAAGCTTAAGTACTGTAGTTCTGATAATGTCTTACCATTTCCATTAAAATTTGTACCCTGAGTAACAACGAGTGAAGTTTGGTGCAGTCTGCTTATGATTACATCTCCGTCAATGACTTCCGTTTACATTTGATTAACATACGTCATATCGCAACGCAACTATGGCGTTGATTTATATCAATGTCTGTAACTCTATATTAAAAAGTTTGAGATTATTCGTTTTCACTCTCAAAATGCATAGGTTAAGCCTATTTCTGTTCATAGATTCTTTGTACATACTTTTTCCTCGCCTGCATATTATTAACGTATAATTAAATAGAAGAATATTAGAAGTTAGATTTAAATGTGCATGTCATGGAACGCGAAGCAAAAGTATTAATGTTTAAAATGACAGAAAAATAATAAAACTACAGGGAAAATATCTGTTAACAGTTAAATAATTAAGAACGGGTGTAATTGAGAGAATAAAGAAAACGAGTTCAACAATATCGTATGGTTCAGGAGAATGGCAATCAAAGATAATAACATTGCAAATGCAATGAAAATTTAAGTCCATACTGCTGTTGTAAGCTCTGCAAAAAAAAAAAAAAAATTGTTTGGTAACATAAACACTCTTTCGTAATTTGCTGAAGACATTCGGACGGACTCAACAAGAGCAGAAAGTCCAACTAACTTGAACACGGGGAGCTATTAGAGAAGTAATAGAAAGGGGAGTTTACGGAACTGAGAGAATAGAGAGAAATGGAGACTATTGTGAAGACCAGTTAATGAATATAACAAGATATCCAATCTGAAAATTCATAGCTGTAAATTATTACCTTTCATCTACATAGGGAAATTGACACACTGAAAAGTTGTAGGAATTAAAAATAGACATTTTAGCATATTAAAAGGACATTCAGAACTTTAAATGGAATGAAGTGTGTGCAGTGAAATACGAATCTTGTAAAAGGACTTGACTTACACAGTTCCATGTACGAACTAAAAGGTACTTGGAGATAAAATTCTTAGAAATTAATATCAACAGTGCGATGAATTTTATCAGTAGTTCTGAAAATAAAATAAAATACAACATACAGAGTTAGTTAAAAGTCCCTCACCACCTAAATACCTTTCGAAGCATGTGACTCAGAAAGGTGAAACTTGGTGTGTGGGATTAGCTCAATCCTGAGAACTGAAAAATGATACTACCGACTATTTTTTCAATTCCGATCAAACCGGAAGTAATAATCTTCTTTTAAATAGAATACCAAATATATTTTTTACATTTGCAAATAATGCTTATTTTCGAAACATATCCACACTAGATACTTCTGTATAAATTTATTGTTGCTAAACCAAGAAAACAAAAAGTGAATCTAATAATAAAATACTCCTTCCTTAACAAAAGTAAAACAAAACTAACTGAACTCCATATCCTGTGTTCAAACTGGATACCCTCAGCTGCTTGACTATGTGTCAGCTATCATACAAATCATTTAAGAAATTACTTAAACAGGCTTTAGGAATATTTTGCACGACTTCTATTATTTTATATTCCAGATATTCTAAGCTGTTGGCATCAAATGGTCTCACAAAAATAAATCCAATGTGGACAAATCTGGAGGTCTTGGTGGCCACTCTGTGTGACATCTCCTACCAATCCATCATCGTGGAAAAACCTGGTCTAAGTGCTGACATACATTCTGCCCATAGTGAGATGGAGCTCCATATTGCTGGAAAGCTCTCATCTCTGGATATTGTATGATTGACTGGATGTAGAAACAAATTTTCGATAGCGGGTACCATGCAATTTCGAAGCAAATTCAAATATCTATGATATGATCTCCAACATTAACAGTCAAACATTAAGTTTTGTGAGTACTGTGAATAGTTCTCCCCATCCATTGGGGATTTACTATCGACAGTTGTGTTTCTTAACAAATCCATTAAGACAAAACCTGAGAAAATTTTGTCTACAAAAAACTGGATAATTGTTAATGCGCTCCTCATTAATACAACATTATCTTTTTCTATTAGGGTCGTCCTCTGAAGATCCCTCCAAAAGTTGATTTTTTAAGGATGTTGCTTGGCGCTTTTAAACATGTTCATAACGAAACTTTGGCTAATATTTGATTCTAACGAAAAATTTAAAGTAAAAACTTTTGGATTTTCTTGCACACGGAAGAGAACTTCAAATTAAGTATCCTCATCAGTTGCGCTTTTCGGGCGACCTGATCTTGCTAAGTCCTTTATGCTTCCAAATTATTACGGTCCTTGTATGTGGAATTGGATGCACGTCACTAAATAAATTCGTCGCCTATGGGTGAGATCGTTGCCTGTCTCTATTAGTAATTATAGTTAAAATTAGAATTATTTCCCCTTCATTAACATCATATAGAATTATTTAACACACACAGATCTGATTTATCCCTTAAATAAGTAGTTTCTGTATCAATATACTTGATTCCATGGATATAAACAAAGTATTTGTGTCACTACTGACAAAACAGTCAACAAAATGTGCATTTTATCATTCGCTATCTTTTTAGTTTTTTGATTTAGCAACAGTATATTTGTTGTATTGAGGTTTCTAGTATGAATATTTTTTGAAAAGCTCTTACTGAGTGTATTCGAAAATTTAACAATATATTGGATATTCTTTTAAGAGAGTTGAAATAGGTAAGTCGGTAAAACCATTTTTGAGCTCTCAGTATACAGCTATCCTCACATACACACGCGTGCGCACGCACACACAGAATTTCATGTCACTAAACCACATGGGGACATTTATCTGACCCTGTAAATATGTTGGTTGTGATCCCTGTAGTTTGTGTTATACATTATTACTCAAAATTGGTTGCTCTCCAGCTGTCATCTTATAATTGGTTTTGATCTTTAAATTGGTTTATTGGAGCTCTTGCCAAAGATGAAACAAGCATGTCATTTAATTAACTACTAGTTCAAATAGCTAAAAATAGCGAACCAGTGCTGGTGATTGGATCCGAAGTCTCCCACGTTGCATAATTGGTGAAATGTTGATATAACTCAATTATCTTTCAGTCTTATAGAGATGCAAAACTTCTGAAATCCATCTTTGAATTCATTCTGGATTTTTTTTTAAAAAAAGAAGCAATTGTATCTAATAGTACGGTACATGAAAGTTGAAACTTCCATTTTTCCATTTTCTAGAACGTTAAAAAGCAGGTTTTATGAAAGCTTTACAAATAATGGAAGAAGATGCAGAATCTGTTTGATACAAACCCATTAGCTGGCATTATTTACACATTTTAGTTTATTGAACAGTCGTAACCTTCTTCATATATGAAATAAACATTTTAGTAAATTAACGCAAAAAGACGTTTACACATTTTGTTAGCAACAATGTAGATTTAAAGGGAAATGGATACAATGTTTAAATTTATATAATTTATCCAATTTATTCATCAGTGAATTTTATAGAAATATACCCGAAACTTTATTTACAAATACGGCATCTCATTTCTAACCAAGCTAGATGTATACAAACTTTCGGAATAGTTCAGTGACTTCTAAGTTGTCTGTTATTTCTTTTATTATGAGTAATGATTTATATCCCCAAAATAACTCGATGAACTTTCATAGGCCTTAACCGGTGCGCGCGCACACACACAAGTCAAACGTTCAGTAGATATTTCTTCAGTACTGAAAGCTCACTAGCTTATCGGTGTATTTCATTAATTCAAAACATATGAATGTTTAAATAATTGTAATTTTTAGTGCAGTGTGTAAAACCTCGAGTTAACTGTACGAGTCAGAAAGTTACCGGAACTATCTTGAACTTTGTTGCAGCATTTAATTGCAAAACAAAATTCTGCAGTTGGCGCATGTAGTGATGGAATATGCAATGCCACAATGTGCTTGCTTCTCACTGATCTGCATATTTCCTGCAAGTGAAATTAAACTGAAATGCGGCGCTGAACAAATATTGAGTTTGGTTATTTGACGGCTGAAAGGAAGGGGAAGAATTGCTAATTCTGGAAATACCCAGAATCAGTTCATATTTGCCACATTGTGTTATAATGCATTTTTACGAAAGAGTTAACAGCACTAAGAAAATTTCTGAAGTGAACCAAGTACATTATGGTTTTTGACCAACGTGTAGAGATGTATTTATAGAATGTTGAAAAAAGTGAAAAATGAAAATAATAGAAGATCTAAGACGAATGTAATGTTATTCCAAGCCAAGCATCGAAATTTGGAGAACATTAAAACTGTTTTAAAGTTGTATACTGATTTGTAGTTCAGACTTACGTGGACATCCAATTATCTGATGAAATGACCTACTCTGCGGCCGAAATACGGGTGGGAGGGGAAAATAGTTCGTAATAGAAATATTACACTTAAGGTATAATAAATTCTAATGAACTTAATGAATGAACGCAACCATGTCGCCCCTGAAGTGGCCGGATCTGCCTGCCTTCAATTTTTACAGTTCTACCATCTAATTATAAATTACTCATTACTCTTCTTAATTCTCTCTGAGAAATTAAAATGATATATTGATGGATAGTTATCCTTTATTTGGTCTAAAAGTTTGCGAGTACTGCTAAATTATGAATCGTATTACCTCTTGGAGCTCTATTATTTGAGAATTTCTCTTCAAATAATTTCCTAAAAGCACGAACAGGCCTAGATAAAAAAAGACGAATCATAAATAAATACTCGTTGTGGAATATAATACTTGGACGCATTTGCTATTTGTATTCTTAACAGACTTTTTCTAGTATGACACATGCGTTGTTTATTCCCCTGTGTAAACGACACTGACTACGTGACGGGAGACATAAGGCCAACGTAGCAGTTCGGCAAACCATGTCCACCTTCCCCTACTCTTGCAGCCCGGCTGGATTTAAACCTTGCCGCCGCGTCTACCATTATTATGATGATCTGAGATGCATAATTATTCGTAACTATTAAAAACTAAAAATAAATTACAGCTTTTCTCCTCTTTTACCAACGTTTGCTTTCCCGACTAGGAACAAGTAGTGATTGCACCAGTTTTTACTATATCGTTAGGTGTATATACCACATGCATGCTGTTACTCTCGTCGTTCATGGCTGGGAAGCTGTACATTCTCTCTGTACTATCGGCATTGTTACCTTACAAAACTGAAGCTTACCTTGTAATTCAAAACATAGCAACGTGATTTCCCTTCCTCTTCTAGAAAACACATTTTATTTTCTAGTGTTTAACGCTCGTTTTTACCGCTGAAACATTACAGGACACTGATAATACATGAGATGAAATAAACTATTGTAAAAATGCTTTCTAATGGATTGATGCGTTTCAGGCATAAGTTTACGGTACCTCCGCGGAATTTGTCCTTTGTGAAGATTGAGAAAAGCTTGGGAAAAAAATCTAGGGAGAACAACCATGAACGTAATCGAACCCAAGGCTCCCACTCACCAGTACGTGCCTTAACTATATCAGCCACTGGTCATAGTAAACATGGTTAATTTTGAGAAACATCCTACAAATATTTGATTGCTGATAAGATCCAATTGGCAGTTCTAATATTTTGAGGATGACCTCTATAATGACTACATATACACAGTAAGCTAAATATATAAAAATAATCAAGAAATGTTTACGTTACACTTTTAGAAGACAGTATTCCTTCCTTTTGCGTTAAGTTTAAATTTTATAAATGTCCTATCGGGATAAAAAAAAACTCTTAAAATAACTAAAATGCATTGTGTTTGAAGGATTCAATGCAGACGTTTTCAACCTATATACTTAATGAACTTTTATTTTTTTTCAGAAATTTCTGATAAAAACATATCTTATTCATTTATAATATAAATTACAGCAACATATGGTGAAATGCAGTTTTATAAATTAATATAAAAATGTGAAATAATTTTGATTTTTGTGCTGCAATACAGAAATTACCTACTTCTTTGACACTGTGAGATAATTCGATTGTTTACAATGAATGAGGTGAATTACTGGATTTCCAAATGAACCCAGAGTTCGTGAGTCCTCAAATTAGAGATTCCGCGCGATAACTTTGCACTTGGAGTCGTTATTGTAGGAAAGAGGTAACTGCACACAGCCATCTTCTGCAGTAGATATATATATATTGCTTTTTGGTTAATATATATATATATATATATATATATAACCAAAAAGCATTATTTCTTTCCTTCAGTGAGACAACAAATGAAATTGAAAGTGTTTGTAAGCCATCTTTCGTTTATGCACTAGATATTTTAAGGCGATAGACATCCAAATAGTTCATCACAATGCGATATGCTATACATTGGTTCACATTGAGTGCACAGTTATAGTGCTCTACCTGGCACTCTCCTTTTTCAGAGCATGGTGAGGGAAATCCAAGAGCATTTGTCAACCTGAGCCATAGTTGAGAGTGAACAATTTGCAAACTGTTAGGTCTCCTTTTTTAATAAATGGCTACGATGCGCTCTCTTTATTCTCAGCATTAATTCTTTGTGAAATAGTAACTGCTGTTACTCCAGTGGTACGAGTTGGCATATTTTTAGACTATGACGTTGTGAAAGGAATAATGCCATTATCTGCAAAACTTTTGCTGTCCTTTACTAAGGGACACTATCTGTGTGTTAGCAATGCCATCAAACATTTACGGACAGAATACAATATATATATATATATATATATATATATATATATATATCGGTGCAATATGCCAGCTTATTTATACGGTTTTCAGAAATCCAAAATCGTCTCTTCGATTCCCGGAAAAGGCCGGAACGTTAGGAAAGAGATTCCTGAGATTTTCTCACCCTCATATTAACTACAGAGCTTAAATGTAATAAAACAAATAAAATTAATCTGATGTGTCAGATAGTTTCTTGTTGTGCATGATATTTTGATATGTTAAGCTATATCTGAGTCAAACACATTCTGAAGAAAGGCAAAGGATTGTCTTACACTTACTTGTAATTACACTGTCCATTTGGTTATCGCTTACTAAGAAAGCAATGTTAGAATTTTTAATCATTAAATATCGCATTAAAACAAGGAATATTACAAAACATTAAACGTACATTGGAAGGGATTGTTTTGTTCCAGAAATGATCATAAATAGACTTTTGAAAATATCTCTATTGAAGATGACTAGTTTTCTCAGTTGTTGCCATATTTACTCTGTCTTGTTCAACATGAGTATCTTCAGGGTCTTAAATTATTGGTTCTGAAGTATATTTTTACACGTTTTTAAAATTACAGTAGTTTTTAATAGTTTAAATAAATCGATATTCTTTCATAAAACTCGTGAAAGCAATAATGAGAAATGTTATACTGTTGAAAGAAGTCGATGACCAACACTTACATTTGTATATTATTTTTAATTTCAGTTAAAATAAAATATTTGCAATTGTTTAATCGCTATGCTAAACGTATTAGCCATTAGATGTGAAATATGAGATTACAAAGATTTCTACAAAATGAAGTTAAAAACAAAGGAAGATATATTAAAATGGTCCAAAAACTGCGAGAAAAATATTTGTTGAAAGCAATCTCCAAGGTTTTGGAAACAACATTCATTATCAAGTGTACATTTCACACAGATGTGACTAAACCCATTCATTGACAAGAAAGATTATGACAGAAACAGTCAATCAATTAACCAGAGTGATGTAGAGCTTGGATTTTACTCCGCTAAGTAAGAGAAGCAGCAATTGGAGTTGACAGTTTCATCTGCATATCGGAGCTGATTACCCTTTGAGTCAAGTGCTTAAATCATAACGGCGAGGTTAATCTGAATTTATGGTTACTCCCTTGGTAGCATAAGTTCGTGTGGTCTGAAATAATGTGTTGCTGAAATCAGTAGCCATTTAAACACAAATATGTACTTTTGTAATTGCGGATCTGAAAATTTTCATGCCTTTCGACTTGTAAATTAGTTATTTTCTTCAATACAAAAATAGTTACACAAATTATCTAAATACTAAACAGTCACCAGATACTTTCAACCAATAAGAGCTCATTACGTACCCCATCTTCATGTTCAAAAGCTACGCACATTAAGAGAAGGAACAGGTAAAACTTCCCTGTCAATTTTGGTTATAACACTCAGGGTAAGATGGGTGGTGTGTGCTCTAGCATTGTCTTCATGTATGAGTGCTAGTCAATAAAGACTATAAATGTCAATGAGTTGTAAGCACTTGGACCAAAAAGTCTGCCCGTTCTGGGCACACGTTGTATGTTTTTTCTGGCCATATGTTGAGCAACAATCTTGCAAAGTAAAAGCAGGCATTTTCGCGTCATGTTTTTGGTCAGGGCGCTCGAAAAAGACTTGTAATTAGCCGTTGTTTGTATGGGAATAACCATTTCGCGACAGCCGTAAAACGAAATCACTATGACCTTTCCTGCCGATCGAACAATGGCTATCTTTAGTGTCGAAGAATCACGTGACTAATCTCGCCTGTTTGCTTTCGGAATCGTAATGGAAAAGCCAAATATCATGACCTGTAGTGATAGAATTCAGATATTCTTTCAGACGCGCTAAAGCTTCCAACACATGTCCACGTGCACCATCTTTCTGTTCAGGCATCAGCAGTCTCGGCATCCATTTGGCACAGACACATCTCATTACTATGTAAGGCATCGTGCAGAATGATGAACGCAGAATGGGAAATCTGTAACATGTCTACTGATCTATCCATTGTTATTCGTCAGTCTTCCCAACCAATGACGGCAGCTGCGTTTATCATGTTTTCGTTTATTGCAGTTGGAGCACTTGGACCGCTCTGCTTTGTTGTTGAAACGCGGTTTTCCTTAAACTCTTTGAACCACTGAAGTGAAGTCGATTAAGGCAGAATATTACCACCACATGCTTGCTGAAACATCGCGTACACTTCCATACCGAATTACTGCAGACGGAAGCAAATTTTCAGAGTAGCGTACTTCTCGTTATGAAGCCACTCCATTTTACACAGCCGATTAGCCAACACTTGCCGTTTGCTGGTTTCCTGTGCTAAGACGCATTGCATAAGCGCTTCAAAAATTTTCCACCAATCTCTTGAGAATTGTTCTTCTCATGAAAAATTGTTTCCACTCCGTATCTTCATTATGTGATAGAGAGAGAGAAACATTCTCCATCTTTATAGATTTGCCCTCGTAAAACAAGAGTTAAGGAAAAACGGGTTTATTTCCTATGGATAGCGAAACAAATGCATTATTGAAGAAGTTAATTTCGTTTTTACATCTTCCAGTTTTTACATCGCATTCGAAATACTACTACAGGAGTGGAAAGAGGTTAATTTTCCTAAGATGTTTTTTCCTCGCGGAAGCAATTACATAAAAAACCGGGGCTTTCTAAATATATTCTTCAGCAAACGGAAAGTCTCAGCCGCTTCCAACTTCCTTGATTGGGCGTTTTATAATATTGGCTGCTCGCAACTGAAACAACCTTTGACTATGCTCTTTTGTAGCCCTATAACTGACTGTAGCTTTAGAATACATCTCTCATGGAAGGGGCCAGAAGTTTCGCTTCCCAAGGTCCACTGCAGCTTGTTGAGAAATAGAAGCAAATCCTGAACTATAGAAACCACTACTCAGCCAGTTTATAAACCTGTACTCTAGTCTAGAACTGGTAAAATAATGAGCATGAAAAAGAACCAAAATATGTGTAGAAAGCAGTTTATTTTTATTTTGTTCATAAGTAGTCCTTGAGTGTTATAATCTTCAGGAGCATAATCCGTGATCGTGCAGAATTAATCCAATTACACTATTCCAGGAGGTCGTTCATCGTCCTCGCTGCGGAAATTTAAAGCCGATGTTACTTAAGCTGTATTTCAAGGAGATCGGTGCTCTATGCAGCTGTGTTGTTACATTGATTCTTTGTTCTCTGAAGAAGTCATTCATCATCCTAGAACGGGAACACTTTTGGACTTACTTGAAGTCAAAGCTGATTGTCCAAGATCGGACAATGTCGTATCATAAATAGATTTGCACACTTTGTATAGACTTATAATATACCAAAATAAGATCCCAGCCTTGCAACTTAAAAAAGGAAGGGAAAAAAGACAGACTTTCATTGAGCTTTTTTATTAAATTGCATGGGTTCCACTAGACTGTCAAGAAGTTGATTATGATTCAGCTATTTCATTTAACGAGGGTAATATAGATAAAAATAAGGTATTTGAAAAGTTGGACATTTAACCAAGGCAAAATATGCCGCATAGTTGTGTCTTAATGCACAAGATTCACCTAAATAAAGCACACTTAGAAATGGAGAGTCTTTTCAAAAAGGCAAGGCAAGCAAAAAGGAATGCTAAGAGAGGTAGACAAGAGTTACAGGCTGGTGACAACCCTGATGTACTGAGGTTAGTAAAAAGTTTAACTCAAGTGTTCTCAATTACATGTACCTATTTATGAATGGGCTTGTTGTACATAAGTGCAATTTATACAGCTTTTTTAAGCATTTTTATTAACTACTGATGTTTTTATAACACTTTTGAATCACAAACATGTAGTTAAAATTAATTTCATAAGCCAAATTGTTAAAAGAGAATTAAAACTTTTCCCATGAACATACTTTTTATCCAATAATAATTAAAAATTGCCAGTACAAATAATAGTTGTATTTCTTTACGCCTGCCAAATTTCATCTCTATAGGTTCAATAGTTTCTGAGAAAATGGTACATAGTTTGCCAAATTTAACATTGCCGATATAGGCACTACAGTCTCTCTTTAATATATTGTATTCTTTCAACTAATCAATCATGCTAGGGACAGGGCTTGGAAATATAACATATATTCACATCAAATTGTTAGATGTTTTAGTAAATAGAATTTCGTGCATAATCTGAAGTTTTAAAACAAAGAAATAAAACAAATGTTCATTGAATACATCTACGAAAATGCCATAGTTCTGTTTTAATCCAGCATGGAATAAAAGTTGAGACAATATAGTAAACAACCTGCCGAAATTAAAACAAGAGTGGGTTTTTACGATTCATTGTAAAGAGTTCGTGTATTTTCTCACAAATAAGCTACTGCAGATATGAGTACACCATGTTAGATTACTGTTTCCATGGTTACTAATGGCAGTTTGTTGATGCGACCGATAGGAAAGCTCTGTGTTGGTTTTTAACTTTAACTTGATTGTTTTACTGCCATTAGTTTTAAATTGTTTAAACACGGTGATGGGATTGAACATCAGGTAGAGTTTATGACGGCAAATCTATTCTGCAATTCAAATTTGCTCGTCCCCAGCCCAGGTAGGCTGATGGCATCCATCACTCTTAGCGCTGCCAGCGCAACATCATTTGTCATTCGTTTCAATTAAAACATTCAAGTGTAACCATATCACGTACCGGACTACTAATGATATCGGTCATGCAATGGGCTCCCTAGGTCAATAATACTCGGGTTCGATTCCCGTCAGATGACACATGCAGCAATTCCTTTTTCAGCGTTCACCTCCTGCAACATTATAAACTTCCATGGCGCAGTTAACTGGAATTATGTTCCGAAAAAGATAATTCATTTGCTTTACTTATATAAAAGGTTAACAGAAAATCGCTCTTGAGAAATAACATGTGTCCCTTTATATAGAAGTTCATGATTCGGAAATACAAATTGATACACAATTATCTTCGAACTTAAACTGCTAACAAGAGTATACATTTTATATATTCAGAGAAAAGAAAATTACTGGAAATATATCAACAGTACAAAAATTTTCAACATATTTTAATTTAAGGAAACTTTATACTAAACTAGTATTCAGTAAAATTCCTCTCCGCGATTATTTATTTGTCACAAATGTTGCAATTCTCAGTAAAAAGGAGTCAAGAGACGAGAGATAAAAGTGCATACAGATCGCAGGCACTAGGACAGAACACCGAGGACCTGAAGTGAGAAAAACAGAAACTCCCAGACATAAATCTAGAACAGCTATGAAAGTAAATCTTAAAACACAGAACTATTGAACCAATAGGCAATGTAAATATTAAATGAAAGACTAATATTGTAGTAACTAATACAATTAGCAATTACAATTGCCCAGAAGAATATTGCACGGTGATTGGTTTCTTTTTTGAGATGCTATTGAACCAGACCTGCAGTGGTTCATGGTTTTTGGGATTTTATGGAAGCATGTCCTATGAGACACTTCCGATTTTCATTCCTGTAATATAAAGAGATGATATGCTGTGAAAAGTGTTTCTGCTACTTAATCAACAGAAGATGTTGGCCTTCTGTTAAAAATACTTATTTTTCCCGCAGTTATTTGAGTTTCCTTTAAAATACAAAACTGACACAATGGAATAAGTAGATCTGGTTTATATACGGACGCTCTTTAGCATCTCAGGTCATTGGGCATTCAATTCAGGGCGTGAAACGACTGATACATTTTGCTCAGAGGTCTCTTCTTTCAGGATTGAGGTCTTTTTACGTGCCATAAATCTACGATATGGGACCCCACTGCTTTACTTCCCTTCCGAAGCAAGTCACAACAAGGATTTTTACGCCCGAAAAAATCCATTGACGCTGGCCGCGAACTTGGGTTTACGAGGCCAGTATGATTACCACTACACCACCAGGACCGACGCAATGGCTTAATAAGTTGCTGTTTCACTCCATCCCATACACCAGCAGTTGTAGTGACAAAGTGCACGAATTATATTTCACATTCTTCATAGACTTCGACTCCTAGAGGCTGGAGGGTTATGGTCCCTAAGTTTTCGCAGAAATGGCTGAGGGTAAACTTCCCATTACTCCAAGGGGGATGCTAATATCAGCATAAGTTTAATTTTTAGTTTGAATGTGAAGAATTCGCCTAAAAGACATTCATTTTCCAAGAAGTTACAAGGCGATAATGCGGTAACATATCATTCTCTCCAACGAGATGGGCGATTCATTTCCCATCATTTCATTCCAGTGATGGTAAATTGTTAAATTTCTTGAATACTTGTCAAAAGTAGGCTTATCAGACATTAGGTTCTAAATAACATGCTTTCTGTCTTCAAATGCAGGATGTTGATACAATTAACACTATGCTGCAGAAGAAAACACTGATTTTCAGTAAACATGTTCTGTGATTAAGTGCTTAGCAGATATCCTGTCACTTCTTATCAGTGACAGAATATCAGCTAGGCACTGAACAATAGAATGTTTTCTGAAATTATTATTAATTTATATTAAAATTGTTGAAATACTTTTTAATGCCACTGTTCTTTCAGACTTGTACTCCCTCGCCCGCGAGAGTGTAACGGACTTCTGAGGTGGGGATCCCTGGAAGGCACAGCATATTATCTTAATAGCCGCCGGGGTGTGATAAGTAATAATATAACCAAAGAGTTCGGGACTTTTAGACCTAAGTATGCTAGGCGTTTACCTGAGGAGAAACCCCCGAAAAATCTCAGGAAATTGACCCAATCTGAATTCGAACTTGGGTCCGGCGCATAGGTGCTACTACCAGATCATGGCGGATTGACTAGGAAGTTCATTATATGACCAATATTAGCAGTCTGATGCGTGAACTGGTTATCCTTCAATGTTTTAATCGAAATAATAGTAAATTTAAAAGTAATTGCAATTTTTTGTTGTTTTAAGATCAGAGCTACGGCAATTTTTTGTCTAAATGATAAAATATAAAGTAACTTAGCTAAACCAGTTTTTAAGAAATAATTATCGACAAATTTTCAGTAATATTTCGCAACTTTCTACACTGCCTGCAAATTCCGATCTGCTTCTGTCGCAGAACTGAAACACAGAGCTGCGATACAATGAGAAAAGGGCAGGTGGATGCAACACTAGTACAATGTTACCCTTCTTCCAGTATACCTTTTCTTAGACTCTTTGGGTATTTCGAAAGAAATGAACTAAAAGACGGTTGCGATTACCACATTACCACATTTGTGCTGCCGTTTAAACGTTTATAATGGGAGAGAAAGGTTAGTCAGACCCAAATTCTCCTTTGCCTTGTGACGCCATCACGTTATCTGCATATGTCGGCAGTAAAGTTTTCCACAGAGCAGCCGCAAAGGCCCTGTGGTCAGAGAGAATTAGAGAGAATCAGCCTTCCTTCTGTCTGACCATCGTGTGGCGAGATGATTCACTTGTCCACTCTTCTTCTTTTCCTAGGCAATTCAGTTAATTTCATATTTCTTTCCCATCCTCGTTTCTATTGCCATATTTAGTACTACGATTTATTTTTCCTAAAGATTCATTTCTGCTGTTTTCATAAAATGTCCTGTATTTAGGGTCGTTGCTCTAGTTTCCTAGATTCATTATACCAATAATCATTTTGGTCTTTTAACAAACTATAATACATTCATAAGCTACGAGGTAATTATATGCTTTTTTCACGTTGTTACACGCCTTAAGCATTCATTTAAAATATAATACACAGTTTCAAATATTTTGTTTTATATCGCTATATAAATCAGATTTGTGGATATTCCATAAAATGGATAAAATTTCTATATTGAAGTGATGAAGTTCTTGCAAAAGATGCCTTAACTCCAAAGACAATTCATTGCGAAATTTGTAAAAGTTTATATGAAATCCTGTACTTCATTTTTAATGATTAAAAATGGGTTTCTGAGTTTAAATAAGGCCTTACTAGCCTTGAGAATGACCCATATAAATGTGCACTAAGCAGAAAGCATTCTTTGAACAGGTGCACGATGTGCTATTAGGTGACTGAAGATTTAAAGTACATTAAATTGATGATTCTATAGGAATTTCTAGGACTATGTGCATGGTTTAAATTGCTGCTAATGCCTCTGATACTGCTTGTAATATAAGTTAAATTGTTTAAACACCAATTTAAAGGAAATAAGTTATAAGGAAGAAAACTAAAAGAAGTTGAATTTTTATCTTCAGAAGCTTTATTTGAAAAACAAGCAGATGTTTGCTTAAGTCATGCATTTTTCGTTAAGTTGGAGATGATAATATGCTTAAAAAGTCCACTAACACATGTCCTAATATACATATTTTACAAGTCTTATGCAGTACATGTTCCCATCGACTCACATAATGTGTAGTTATGACTTTGAAAAGCGATTCTCTAACAGAAAAAAAAATCTTTCTATCGTGATTGTAACACTACGGGCACATTATTGTATTTTTACAATTGCTTTAACTTCACCACTGGCGGCACTACGCATATATGTTATTCCTTCTTATACGTTTCTAATACCGGCCTTTTCATTATTGGTTCATTTTGTGGATTCTTCTCTTCAGAAATTATGCTTTTTGTCCATTTTATAAATACCTTGTGAGAGCATAAACAGCCTGCATTCTTATGTCAAGAAACTTTTGTTGTCTAAGACATTTTCTCTTCGTGTAGTTGCTTCCAAGTAATAAAGGGATTTCTGGATACTACATCAACTAAATTCATGAAAATAACAAAGAATCACTTTCATTCAATAAGTCGATACAAGGTACTTCTAATTTTCGGCCAAGTTTTGGATAACTTAGCATGAAGAGCTCATAATATTTTGCTCACACATGATCACGTGTCCTAAGAATAACTGACTAAAGAATGATACGCATCAACATTTTAATTTTATATAATTAGCCAAGGCTTGTATTTTGATGAGATGTTATCCTTTTTTCCTTATGCAGCATGCATTGCTCTTATATATTAAAATTCTTAATTCAAAATTCTAGCTATAAACATGGAATTTTATTTTGCCTTTTAAGACCATACTTTAATTTTGTGCAAGTTTTAAGTAAATTTTTCAAGTGTTATAATTGTCCCCTCTATAACACCCCCATTGGACAATTTTTGCCATTATATTTATATATTAATAAAATTACTATATCATTAAATTGATTTTGAATTATTTTTAGCCAGTTTAATTAATCGACATTCATAGATTAGATGTCGGTAACGCTGAAAACATCAATATTTATATCACTTAATTTATCTTAATTTTTAATTTTTAAAGACATAATCTCTACTGCTAGAATTTTACTTCACAATATTTTACTTCACAATATTTTGTTAGCTT
This sequence comes from Metallyticus violacea, assembly GCA_030762175.1. Taxonomy (NCBI): domain Eukaryota; kingdom Metazoa; phylum Arthropoda; class Insecta; order Mantodea; family Metallyticidae; genus Metallyticus; species Metallyticus violacea. The sequence goes on along the minus strand of CM060845.1, from coordinate 53,875,143 downwards.
AATGCGCAATGTTCCTTGTTCCCAATTATTCTATTTCTCGTTTGTGAGAGTTGTGAAAGTTAAGATATGTTCAGTTCTACCTGCACACAACCAACAATAAGCTGCTCTGAAATTCTGCTTTCGTCTCAACAAAACTTTAGCCAAGGCAAATCAAGTTGCAGGAGGTCTGCAGAGAGTTTGTTCTTCCCTATAGCACAGCTCAAAGGTGATTTAAAATATTTAAAGAAGGGAGCAATCAATTTTAAAGGAAGGTGAACCTGGCGCTGCAGTTCTCTAACAGAAGCAAACGTCAACACAGCTGCTGTCACTGTGATTGTCGAATAGCATTAAGAAAACTTTCGTTCTTAACAGAAAAGTTGCACATGAGACGTGTTTATGCTCGGTGGGTTCCAAGACTACTGATTGGATGTTTGCGTGCAGTCATGATATTGATGTTACAGAAAGATGCGGAGATATTTGTGAAAGTAATCACTACTGATGAAGTTGGTTACATCATTTAGATTCTGACAGCAAATAGTATAGTCACCCACACTACGTGGTTGCTTCTGTTGGGCAAGTTATCGATATTCAAGGAATTGTTTAACACCATGTTGTACCTGCACTCACAACTGTAACTGGACAATGCTACAGAGATATCTTGAGAACTCTGCTAGGTCATATCACACGAAAAGGCTACATCTCCGTGCAACAATGTGGATGCTGTACCACGATAATGCACGGCCGCACATCGCAAACGTTGTTGCAGAATAACTTAGAAAATAATATAGTACAAATACAGCCGCATTTGACTTTTTCATTTTCTCCAAATTGAGGAAATACTTTCATCAAAAGTGTGGTGAGGCCTGCCGAGGAGATTCTGAAGGGCCGGTCAAAAACAGTTTCCAGCACGTCTTTGAAAACTGGCAGAAACGCTGGGAAAAGCGCATTGAATCCAACAGGGACTACTTTGAGAAATATCATGGCACTTATGATTATGAATGAAGTTGTGTTATAATAAAAAAAAACTACAATAATTCTTTATTAGCATCTCTCGTACCTATCACAGACACTTCAGACTTATTTTCACTGCCACACTTTTAGTTAATGAAAGATCCTCAGAGATTAGCATTTTGTTCCTGTATTTTCATTCAGCAATCTCTAAAATAGTTATTTTAAACGTGCTATTCGAGACAGAATGCATCTAAACTCGGAGATCCGTTTTTTCTATTTATGATAAAATATCATTTTGTAAGAAGAAGAAATACAAGCAAGTAAGAAGAAATACGCGCAACTTTTACTAGAACAAAGTGTATTCCTGAAGGACAATAAATCATCAGATTTTCACAGAGAAGCTCTAGTATCTCCGAACAACCCATTTTGGACACTAAACAGTGCTAAATTTAATAACGTTCTGGAACGCATTTTGGGCGTTCTAACCTAGAAAAATAAATTCTTCGGAAGAAATGCCTGTCTCAACGTTAACAAGAAAAAGAGCAAAGTACAACCATTGACTTACAAAATCGGTACGTGGCTCATGTTGTTGTTGGTACATTCGAGATCGACGGAAGGGTGAAGTGTTTCTATTTAAGAGTGATATGATAGAAGTTGTTAATCACTTCACAACTTGCACACTCTTTGAAAGTTTTTGTTATTGCCTGCGTTGTCAAACATGATGCCATCTTGCTTTTTTGCGACCGTTGCAGTACCATACACTACAAAATGAGGAAAATCAGTATAGACTTTTTACCTGAAAATTGTGCACATTACTTGTTTAGAACACTTTATGCAAAGGGTAACTGCGGCAGTTAGAGCAGATTTACTCCAAGAGGATACCCAGGTGTCAAAGACGAACTCAAGACTCCTAAAGTGCTTGCTCTTTAAGTCCATGGCTGCCATGTTTCACTCCACCTGAGCCTGTATCATCCAACGAAGCACTTCGATAGATTCAACAAGTTATACGAGGGGAAATCTGTTATGGATGCGCTGAATTCTGATGATGCTAGTGCAATTGAAGCTCCTAAGACACAATTTTCAACCAGTGAAATTAAAGGACAGGCCTTTATAAAGGCAAACTTCAGTTCCTTAACACATAGTCACAAGTTTACAGCTTCAGTTAAAAATTGCATCTAATTTGAAAAATGTAGAAGTGGAAGAAAGGTATCGTAGGAAGTTCAAAGCAATGTGGACACAAAACTTTGTATTGAATACTCAAGTGCTAACTGCTGAATTATTTAATACTTCTTGCATTGAGGAAGAACTTGTTGCTATTGATTTTGTGCATTTCAAATACGTTCCAGTTGTATCACCAGATGTGAAGAGAAGTTATCTAAAGGTGTTCTTCTACAACAGGCGTTCCCCCATTTTTGACAACCTCAACATGCTTTATCTAGTGCTGTAATTCAGAATAAGGGAAACTTTTATATCTAAAATTCACATGTGTACATTTCAGAGAACTGGGCTTTTTAAAGCAGAAAAATTCGCGAGTTTAAGTAAATTAATTAATGAATTTTTATGCTACAACCTTACATTAGTAATAACGTTGATGTACTGTCTGTCACTTCAAGAGTTTAGGTCATTTCATTCACAAATTTCAATCTTTCTATAGAAACATTTTTAGGTTTTTTGATTAATATGTTTTTAAAAGTAATTAGGTAATTTTATTAATATTTTAAATCATTAAATTGATCTCTTTTTTAGCTATATTTAGGTCACCAAAATTCGGGCACTAATAATCTTTTCTATATAAATTAAGAACCCAAATGATTTGGCCCTTTTAACATTTCAATAACATTATTTATATTATGAATCATTGATCAATTCGGTATAAGAATATCAGGAATTCAGCCAATCACAACTGCCTTTCTCCACAATTTTAACATTCCGTTTTTTTCACTTTCATTTTATCACTCCTGCACAATTTCTTTTATGAAAATTCATGAAAACAACACACCAAAATATATTTGTAGCTGCTTTGGCCTAACATTTGGTTGCATTAGTAATCAATAATCAATGTAGTGGGCAATTGGAAAGTTTTGGCCAGACGTCAAATGAACAAATTGACCTTATAATTCAAAGTTCCCAGGATAAAATTTGATTTTCGAAATTGTGTTATATTGCGTAATTAGTATTGTAAGTTATTGTACTTCAGTTGTCTTCAATTTGTTAATAAAGAACTTAAATTGAAAAATAAAATTATATATCCCGTAAAATCGTTTTAATTTCCATGTTCTTCTTCATCTGTTCGACTGTTGGTGGGAATTAAAATGCGATACTGGAAAGTCGTAACTATAAGCGCATTTAATGGACATGTTAATTTATTTTATTGTATTTTTCATTTCCTAAGTAATAAAAATAGAAACAACTCGATTCTCTTAAGATACATTCTAATGTTCTCGTTATATTACTACAGATCATTTGTAACTATATTATTCAGTATTGGAATTCTGTATTGACCTACTTCTTACTTGATCTTACAGATTCAACTGTTCTCTAACTCACCAGTAAACGAGTGCTCTAATCAATAATATATTGATAATGTCATTTATCATCATATTAGATTAATTTAATGCCTTCTTTATTTTAATGTGGTTTGTATATCTTTAAGAAGACTCCTGAAGCCTATAGGTAGCTCTTTGACAGTGCCCTAATTTGGCGCTTGGGTACCAAAAAGCTGTTGTTTCAACCACGTGACTTCCCTTGATAATTTGCTTCAGTGTAAGCGTCTTGCTAACAGACTACCACCCAATTTAGTGGTAGTGTTTTCTCTAAAAATATTCATTTAAGTTTAATTGCTCGTTTCCGTAGACTTTCTTTGCAGTCTAAAGCTAAATTTTGGCATGTTTGTCTTTATTTGGCGAACTGTCTTGGCAATTAGCTGTTAAATTGTTTTTGCATATCGGTTACAGCGTTGGGCTTGAGTACCTCATTAGCGAGGAGTTTAATTAAAGACCCTTTATCTAATGCTGCAGTACGAACTTGTTTCTGCTGAGAGTTTGACTTTGATGTAACACTAACACCACACGATCGTAATTATCTCTAAATAAACTAGGGTAAGCTTAAAACTGCAAAGCTAAATAAACCAATCAGCTCCTTATATAAGTACCTTTTTGTAGTTGCATTAAAAAGTTCTTTTTTTATTCAGACTTTCACCGAAACTCATGTATAACATAAATGAGAATAACAACATAAACATTTGGGTGAGCAAACACACGATGTTAAATACAAATACTTAGCAAGTGCCTCCAAGTAGCAATCAAGCCCTTCCTCTTTGTATAAGACTGGACAGTTCATGTCCTGCTGAAGATGACACAGATTGTATTTTGAATCGGTCAACAGGCCGAAATGTTACAGACAGAGGTGAACAGTGGTTAAGTGGAACTATACTACTGCTTTCTTTCTTGGCCTATTTGATCATTTCTGTGCCAGCATTCTGTGATCTGTCCTCGATGGATGTGTGGGCTTCTTGTACAGCACCCTTGGTGTAGGATTTGCTATGTAAAAGGTGTTTTCTTCGTCGTTATTTGAATTATCTTTAAGCGTTATTTAATCCAGCTATCAACTTTTTTAAACAAATCATAATTAGTTGTAAGGTTGCACTTAAATGAATAATGAACATAATTCAAACGTACACTGTCAAAGAGCTACTTTTCATTGCATCCAGGACAGTTTGAAGACGTGGAATTTAGTACCTATTAATAATTATTGTTTTATATATATATAGTTGTGAAACTTTCATGACCTGTTTAGTAAAAAATAAACAAGGAAATAACACATTTATGTATATAAAGCGATATTACAGATAAACTTTGTTTATTATTTATTATGTATAAAAGATAAAAGAGGACTGAAATGCAACAACACTGTCCCTACGCTGCTAATGAACATGTGAGGGCGTTTTTTGTTCTCAGCACGTCTGGAAAAGGAGCAAAACTTTTCAATACACTCAGCATCACTAGTGCACTGATTGTGGACGAATGAATACGGAGCTGTCAAGTAATGAATTAAATTTGAACTACCCTAAAGAAACGTTTTCTGAAAGTACGCAGTGTGTGTAGATTAAAATTGGGGTGACACTTAGCAACAATGCGAGAGAATGGTATATGAATCTACAAGAAGATTCATATCGGGAGGTAGTTCATTAGGTGTAATCCTCTCGACAAGAACGTAATAATGTGTAAGATGCATTACATAGGTCGTCCTGTCCTGGAAGAGCATTACGTTAATTTGATTTAATTACTGTGGAGGAAAATTGACGATACACAGCGAACTTAACCGTTCAGACGGACGATCTTTTGTTGGGTTTCACTCCTCCTTCCACGAACGGCAAAGGAGAAAGCCGAGTCCAAGTTGTAGTGTACAGGCTCATAACGCACAGAAACAAGTAACCCTACGCCAAACATCAACTTTTTGGGGTGCATGTTAATAATTACTCAGTATACGGTGAAATTAAATGGGAAACTGTAATGTAGCAAAGTAACACGTAAAGTAAATAGTGATCAAACGGGGAAATGCATACGCTCTTGCTTTTAACACTATACGTTTTGTAAATAAATATACATCTATATATTGGTCTTAACTTAATCTAGCCTAGATGTGCAGCCATGCGCTGTTTTAACACTAAGTTTTAATATAAAAAGTAAAAAAATAACATATTGCAATCGTAGACAAATGTTCTCTAGTATCACGATACTCTTATCAATTGAGCTACGAGGCCCACATTCAATATACCAATAATAACTCTCTGGAATTGAGTTCGGTTTTCTCCGCTTCCGTTCGTGAAAGGAGGCGTGACTCCAGCACAGGATTTGTCGTTGTGTAAGGAAACGTCTCCTTTTGGGTCATCAACAAAGACGGTATTATTATTATTATTTTTTTGAGTAGTGTTTAACGCCCGTTTTTACTACTGAGTCACCACAGGCGGAAGATGATGTAGCTACGGTGTACAGCGTCTTCCTGGAGTGTGCAATTGAAAACTTATGATTGCTACTTATGAATAAAAATTGCTATTACTCTTCATCCTGATTCGGTATGTAGGCTTTACCACTACAAGAACACACAAATACCAAGAGATAGTTTTAGACGTTGTCTCTATCCGCTGATCCACTCAAACCGCTGTCAAAGTAGATAGTTCTCGCACTAATAGCTTCATATGGAAAGTTCATCGTAGTTATGAGAACAAGTATAAGTTCTATCTTTGTGCTATTTCAGAAATATCCCAATATTGTTAAAGAGATCGTACATATTCCCAAATCTCCGCTCGGCAGGAACAAGCGTCCCAAGCAGCTCATATTGGGTATTCAGATCAACGAGTCAATTAAATTCATCATAAGAGACATCTTGATTTAGTCAATTGCAAACATAATGGGAATCGCATTCAAAGAACATGATAATCATACTCAAATGGAAAACTGTAGTGAATCATATATACTTTATCACAAGTCATATAACGAGAGGATCTGAGATTACTGGTACATTCACAAACGTAGTGAGAGAATAAATTAACAATTTAAAAACAATTCTTTTAAACTTGGCATACAAAATGGTAATAATTGTATATTTGTACTTAGCCTTTTCAAGCAATCTTGTAACAGAATTTTGCCGATTATCAGTAAGGTCAATAGAGAAGAGCAAAATACGGGTTTAGGACTATTTCATGAATAGAATAAGAATTAAAGTGATATATATATATATATATATATATATATATATATATATATATATATATATTTGAAATTCGCGCACAGAATATTAGCACTTGTTATACTTATGAATATCTATTCCATTCAGAAACCGTGAGACTGAAATGGACAAAAGTCGACTATTACAATCGCTACCTTTGCTTTTCCAATACCAACTGAGGAAAAAAAAAGATAACGTACAATGTCTCTATTTTTCTTTGTATTCAATTTGCACATTTGATGCATCACCAAACCGCTTTGAAGAATCATTCATTTTGTGTTATGATTGTTGATTGTTCATGCTTTTGTTGCTATCAATAGCTCCCCCCTCTAGCAAAGTGGTCAGTTCAAGAATTATATAGTGGAGATATAGAGTTGGGTACACTGACCACAAGACAGATGCACGTCGCGCGATAAAACGGATTTGATACTTTTTTTTTCTCGATAATTTCACTCCGTAATACGGCTGTGATTGGTTAAAATTCAAAATTTTGTTTCGTTTCATTGGTCGATTTTAAGATGACGTCACATGAGTGAAACAGTCAATGTAAATTCTTTTCTGAAACGCACCACAATCAATATGAACCTTAATATTTTTCATTATATCAAAAACAGAGCATTTTACAGGAGTGATATTTACAATGTGGTTTTCTGGGGAAAAAATGGAATGTTTCTTTCATTATTTATTATCAGTAAGAATTAATGAATATTTTACTCGCCACCATGTTGTAGAAGCTCGAAGTGCCTGCCCTCAGCTGTGAAACTGCCTGAATGTTTTTGAAAAGATTTTGAAACATTCGCCGCAATTCATCCTCCCGAATATTGCAAAATAACAAGAGTTGTGATTTATTCCAATGCCTCCATAATTTTATTTCGATAGGGAAGTAATTTTATGTGTGTGAAGATGTAACAGCTGAGTGGCTTTATACGCACTGCCGACAGATACACAAACTGGCTAGTGTCAAATGCTTTCGAGGAGAAGTTTCTAATCAATGGCCTATTTCATCAAGCTACTACTCTGTTAAAACCGGTTTTTGTTCTCTGTTTCTTCTTGATGAAAGCATCTTGGGTTCGAACTTTGTTCACCAATCTAAAAAAATTGCACCTTCTTCCGATGGAGATGTTACTGTTGGAAATTTAGTAAGAAATTCTCTCCTATATAAACTTTCCCCATAATTTTGTCGCGAATTGAATAAGTACCCAGCGACTCCACCCAATATAAGAAATAATTTAAATTTAAAGGGCATTCGCTCACTTCCTAAATTCTATTTCTCTTATAACGCGACATGTGGAGGTGTACTCGGATCTCAATCTTCATCAATCCTTTACATCCCTTTCTTAAATAATTAAAAGTATAAAGGAAAATAATTAAGAGCAAAATACACTATAAACCAAGGTATGCAGATTCTTTCATAATAAGTTTAATTTATTCAATACCTGGGTTACATTTCCTACACTTAGATGGCCTTAGGCAGCTGGGACACGTCCGTTCGCCTCTACGCCTCAAAGGAGAAGAAGGAAGAAAGTTAAAACATTCAAAACCATAGCGTCATGTCTCTGCACGCATACGCACTGTCCCCCTCCGTTCTTACGTTCCTTAAAACCATCTTAAAGACCCCTCCCAGAGCATATTGCAATGTATGTGCTTACAATGCTGTACAATACTGCCAATACATACACTACCAAAGTTTGTCACAATATTCATAAATAAATATTCATTGTAGAAAGTCTAAAACACACTTTCTACAGTAATGCAATGGCAACAGTTCGCGTGATAAACACAACTGAGAAAGCTCAATTTTCTGCCTCAATTAAACTTGGACTGTAGTCTTACTGGGAATCGTGCATACGCTAAAGTTCAAAAGATTTCCACTGATACATACAAACTGTAATTTCTCAGCGGAATTAGGACGTAACACTTTCAGAAAAATGCAACACCCCCTGTTCATCCAGTACATGAGAAACCCATATCAAAGAGTGATTTCCTTGCACAATCTATGGATTGTCTTATGCGAATAATAAACATAACCAAACTATTGCGCCATAGTTTCATTCAAGATGTGCATAGAAACATTATAACTGATGTGAGATAATCATATTTTTCAGAAGGAACAAATAAATTAGTGTTAGGCTTATAATTGGGATTGGAGCTTGTGTTCTCATATTAACGTTTTTCCATCTTTCTCATCCCTCAAAACTTTTATAGTGGATTTGGATAGGTTTATTGTGTGCAGTAATCTTTCGTTTAAAACTTTTCATGGACACTGTAACTATCACTGTTACGTTATTCAAAATGCCACAAAGACCGCAAGAAAGGATTGCAGTTAGATGTTCACATCATCTTTTGAATATTTTTTTCTGCGAATGGCAATATTCCAGCAAAAAGTAGCATACAGGTGCCAAACAGAATTCACGCTTTCTCATATGTCACTATCTCAATTTAAAATCACATCTCATCTCTTGTGTTTGAGAGATAGAAGATGACAAAGGCTCTTTCGTGTAATTACCGCTGAGTTCTCAGTAAAACTGAGACCGGTATACTTTACTTTATTTCACCACGAGTACTAGAACCCTCTTCATTATGAGGAAACTGGAATTAGGTGTTCTATGGAGCTCAGGTTTCGTTGGTGGATTTTCCGAACAGTGCGCTGCGATTTTTTTTTTAAGTTTTCGAGCAGTTTTATAAACAAAAAATCCTTGAATTTAAAGTACTTCCCTCAAATGAACGAAACAATATCTCTGCGTCTCCTACAAAGGCTCATGTTCCGCTGTCCGCTGACGTGTTTATCTGACTCAAATTTTAGATAAATTTTCAAGCTATGCTTGAAATAAAGAAATATTGACATTAAAGACATTATATTCTTGCAACGGGGATATAATGCAAGATGTTAAACTTTTGATAGCCTTTTCTACGAATATTTAATTCACAGCTGATATTTACCTTGCCTCCAGCACTAGACACATTTCAGCTACTTACCTGGAACAGAAAACGCAGTATATAAGTATTTAGTATATATAAGAAAATATTGAACGGTAAATACAGCTAAAACATTATTGATTTGCAAGAATGACATTTTCAGCAAATAGTGGACTGGTATTGCGTGCTTCCCCCCCTTTTTTTGCTAGTTCTGGAGTATCAAGCCTATCACATGATCTGGAAGCATCCTGACTGGCATGTTCTGCATCTATGCTTAGAATGTTGAAGTCATATACCGAACTTCGTGGAACACGGGTCGTTTTCTGAGTTGTTAGGCCTGGAGCCTTCTTTTTGCAACAAGTACTGTGATTCAAGTATAATGCAACTTTTAAATCATTATTTATGATATTTGCTATTTTGTTATATTTGCCTAGAGTTTCCAGTTGTATTTAAAAATAGGGAATTGGGGGTTTAAAACCTGTTTTGTTATAACTGATTGGTAAATAAGCATATTTTAGAGGAAGAGATATCACTAAACGCTTGCACCAAGTAATTCTTTGAATCATTTATTCATTATTGTACACTTATTTATTATGGGAATATTTATCGCGATTATTACTTATTTAAATGCTATAATGCTGAGTGACTATTAAAACCAACTTAAATGCTTTTTACATGTACAATATATTTACATTTATTAATATATTATTTTATTATTGTAAACCATTTTTCTCCAGTTTTTGTGAAGCTACTTTTCTCTGGCCACCTCCTCGGGTTTTCTTTCCAATATAATTAATACTGAAATTTGCCGATACCATTAACTTGATACTGTCAAATTCTGTTTCTGAGTTACAGAACAACCCTACGCAGCAAAAGTAACTTAAGCTATAAGAAATTGTAGATCACTCTCATTAGCTTTTATGTTGATTGTATCACATTAACATTCCCCTACAACACAGTGTTAAAATAGAAAAATACAATGGAAAACGTTTTATTTAGATAAAATCAGTCAAGGTGTTAAGCACAAGCGCTGTCGGCGGTGGCAAAACGTGTAGAATGCGTACTTTAGTGTGATGAGAATTATCTGGAACGTTCGTTTCTTTATCCTTCGCCTTTAAACCCGCAAAGAGCCTTTTGACCTTAGAAGTGGAAACATCGAGCATGTTTTATGTATAACTCTTGGAGGAGTTTTCAAATTAAATTTAACAGTCCTGTGTTATGTTGCTAGTAATGCGTAGCAACAGTTTAGGTGGTTACAACTCAAGCGCATTACCATTTGCAGTCATTAATGTCCTTCTGATGCGATTTCCCAGCGTGTAAGTAATTTTATAAGTGAGCCTGAGAACATTACTGGTTAATGTGGGGTCTAATACCGTAAGCAAAACTAGGATGGTATTTTGTTTGATTTTACTGAAATCAACTTAGTTGGCGAATGCTTTTTTGGCTGAAGGCCAAGTAAAGCTTTTAACGAAAGAGCTATCCTGCTACATCCGTAGCAATGAACAAAGTGTCTTACTTCTCTATAAAATGCAACGTTTTCTCAATTGAGAACACTACTCTGAAACATTGGTCGAAAGATATCGGCTACTTTTTCCTCATTTGTTTATTATGTTTGTGTCTCGGTGTTTGTTGCAGTAATTTTTATTTGTTCTGTTTTCTTTTCCACGTGTGCTGTAAACACGATAAAATAAAAGTGTGTTCCGTGTCTATGGAAAGATAAGAACAAAATGGGTGCCAGAGGACACAGAAGAAGAAGAATTTCATTTTATGACCCTTAAAAGTTAAAGGGTTTACGAGTGACATTACAAGAGAACTAGAAGCAGTTCTGTTAATGAAGGAACCTCTTGCTATAACAGCAGTGCAGTGGAAACCGTTTCTGATGGATTATATTCATTATTTCTTCTCTGTAGTTACTTTAATGATGCCAGCTTTGTCTCTATTTCAGGCTTAATGTTTTATTTTTTATTTAATGGATTTAGCGGAGATGAGAATTGGTAATGATGTAAGAGATCTGTACTCTACCAATTTTCTGAGATTCCACCTCGTTCCATTTCCTTTTTCATTATTAATGCACTGATTTCAAACTGAGTGCGTTTACCTCTCTCTTCTTTTGTTATTTGGCTTATTTCTCTGTTATATGAAAGCTGGAACATTTCCTAATCTTTATTTCCATTTCGTATCAAACACTCCACCGCCACGGGCGGCCGAGGTCTTCAAGACGCGGACTCATGAGTGGGAGTTCTGCGTTCGATTCTCACTAGGACTGTCCTCCCTAACTGAGATGTTTCTAAGTTTTCCTCAGTCCTCATAAATGGAAAATGCCGCCTAAACTTTGGCCTGGAACGCTTCCTTCCTTTAAAAAAAATCCTTTCTCAGTTTATCATTTCATTTCATGTATCATCAGTGTACACCGCCTGTGGTGCCTCAGTGGTAAAAACGGGCGTTAAACACTATTAAAAATATCATACACTCCGATACTTGTGTCCCATACAAATTACATACGAGAGAGATTTCATAACTTAGTAACTTTTTAAATACTATAACATGTCTTACATATATTGGATTATTTTATTATTAATTTGGTTACGCGATTACTCAAGCTTTTTTTTCTGCTTTGCTTCGAGTCTGTATTTAACATTTGACTAACTGAACGGTAATTTTGGGTGAATAATACTATGCAGCGTTGATTGAAACTGCCTTTATTAATGTCACATAACATCCAATTTCCATCACTGGTTTTAATTCCAATTAACAGCGAAAAAAAAAATGGAATTATGCTGTTTGTTTCACTGCATTCTTTACTCTGGTAATTATAACATACATTTTTAAACAAATTGTTATTATTAGAAAATATTGAATTTATATGCCCTTTTGTTTCAATTATAAATATCTTTATAGTTCCACAATACTGATTTGTTTATTATCCTTCAACTCTAAGTCAGTAACCATTGTACTTACAGTTCGGTGTTCCCCAACTTCCAGTTAATATGTGAGAAGAAATTATATCTTTTGAGGTTAAATATTCAGAAAGTGTCGCAGTCACTTCTGTAAGAGAATATTTGTTGACACAAATCTTATTATATATTTATAAAATGTTAGCAGCCTTAGTTGAGCAATATGGTTTAAAACAACCCTATTGGAGAGGAGTAACAAGATTGAAGTACAAATACTAGGGGTTTTACAAATGGAAACTTTTATTTCTAGCAGATACATATTGGTTAGGGTTGTAAATTTAACAAAATAGTATTGACAATATACCAAGAGTAATTGAGAGTGACTGAACATTTTAGCAGTAACAAAATTATTTTGTCATTGTTTGTATTAGGTTTGGGTACTTCAGCAACCTTTCATCGCCCCACACCTGCTGGTGACATAATTTACATTCTTACTTTAGGTAACTAAATCAATTATATAAACCAATAGTTCATAGGTACATTTTTAATTTAAGATACCGATAATTAAGTTTGTAATCTTCAGAACCGTTAGAGCGGAATATTGAATTCAGGTTATTTATACCTATGAAGGAGTGCGCATGCCTATGGCTAATAGGTATCGTTCAGAAGATTCACGTTTGAGGCATAGCTCAAATATGTAATTATGTATTGAATTACATGGATCGTGAATTAAAGGATGAACACCTGACTGACAGGTAATTCTGTGAAAATTATTTATTATACGACGAAAAGTGTTTTTGTGATGAACAGAATAAGAAAAACCATTAAAATATACCTTGTAATGATATATAATTAAATGTATTTACTTTTTTATGTATGCATATTTTTATCAACCTCTTGTTTCCGCAGTTGAATTCATTTTACTGTCACAAGGTCTATACACCATACGGCAATCAAATCGTGTATTTGGTCTCCAAGATTACTTGCGTATACAAGCTGAATACGTGTGTTGTGTATTTTTCTTGTGGTATATCTTACAAGTATAAGATATATGAGCGCTGTCCGCAAAACAGAACATTTAATACTAAAAAGTAGCGTGTCTCTCGAGGCTGTATGTGTACTCTAGTGTAACTTTCCCGTTTCATATTGCCATCAGTTCTCCGTGCAATGAGTACACGGTACACGGCCCGAAATCTCTCCAACCGAAAACACAGAAGCCGCAGAAAGGCAAATCTGGGCTCTAGGGGTTCTATATGATGCTACATCCCCTCCCCTCTCTTAAAACCTATATGAATGATGAAGACTGGAGTGTGACTGTCACGAATTCACTCATTGGCATTTCACTCCTGACTGGTAGGCAGTAATTCCTTCTGACCACAGTCAGGTTGCAGCAAGTCTTCCGAAAATTCAAAATGAAAGGTATAGTTATCATTAGTTTTCTTCCGTAGTGTTGGTATAAAATAATTTAAACATATCGGCCATCTAATGAATCAGCACTGGTGACATTTATTCTAATTAAATTTATTATAGATACTGAGAACTCTATAAATAAAAACATTTTGTTGAAAGTTTATAGTAAAACTAACTCTTTTGTCATTTTCTCTCCTTGATACTTATGCCGACTTCCGTATAAGGAAATTCAAATCATCAAATGATATGTTGAACTTAGTTAGCTGTACGGTTAAGGCTTTTACATAATTGGCTATAAATGCACACAGAGTTCATTATTTATTATTAGTAAATAGAGTTGATATTATACTCACTCCCTTACAGACGCTCAAAGGGCCTACCTTCCGCTGTGAGACAAGCCTGAGTTATTTTGAAAATATTTTGAGACACTAGCAATATTGTAAACTACCTCGCGAATATTTTATTTCAGCGGCTACATGGGTTTTATTTTACATACAACAGTAATTTTATATGGATGAAAATGCAACGACTGAGTGGCTTTATGCGCACTGCCCACAGATAACACAAATTTGCTGGGTTAATCCTGTTAAATACAGAGGAAACTTTTATAAGAAATAACCTATTTCATCAAGCTGCTTCTTTGTTTAAAGTCGATTTTTTGGTATCTGCTTCTCAATAAAAACGCTTTGCGTTCGAACATTGTTCTCCAATCTGAAAGCTGCTCTTGTAACTCCTGGAAATTATTTGCTGCACTACGATTATTTCTTTTGCACAAAACAATCGTAAATAAACATAGTATATCTCACTCTCGGGATGCAAATATACAACAGAAATCTAACACGAATTTCTTATAGAAATGCAAGTGATTCCGTTGGTGTGTTAAACTTAACTAAGTAAGATCAATTTTCCGCATTAGCAAAACTTTAACTGCAGTCCTATCAGGTATTGCGCATGCCCTGAAGGTCAATCGGTTTTTACTAGTATATATAAACTCCAATTGCGTAGCGGAATGAGAGCATGGTACACTCGTTTGATGGCAGATAGATGAACATAACTACAAAGCTATCATCCTCCAAAGTTTATTTCTTTTTAATTGTAAACTTTTTCTTCGGAGTTGCATGATTGAAGACATCATCCCGACATTTGCTTATGCGAGTAAGGAAGAACACGAAAAAAACTTCTAGGTGGACCTCGGATTCAGTTCGGTTCCTACTTATCTAATGCAAATATTTACAACATCCTTGAACATATTCGCTCAGCTGGTTAATGTACATCCTGAAAGCTTTCCGGGCTCATAAGAGACAAATATGTTGTTTTATAAACAGGTTTAGAGCCGAAAGATGTAATCTCTCAAGATTACATGATGTATAATATGATAAGAAAAAACAAATATGTGTTGTAGGCTTTACGTGCTAAATTTCCGTTGCTGTAAGTCTTAGGGGCTGGAAAGATTAGGGACATAATTATTTTGAAATTGGAATCAATAGTAACATGTTTACTTTAATTATGCAAGAGGAGGAGGCCAATAGGAATCTCACATCGGAAGGGCAATTGAGGTTCGGTAAGTGAAAAGAAGGTCAGCAGTGTTAAAATATTTGCTGATTAATTATAAATCCCACTTGAAGTAAATGTCAACATTTTGACAAGTCATTATCAGCTATTTTTGGCTTCCGAACAGCCTAAGCCGTTATGAAGTTTGTATATGTACATATAAACTTTTGCTGCTCTTATCTTCATAGCTGTTACACGAGTACAGTTGAAATATTCACTTCCATGTCACGGTGTTTTGCAGTGAGAGTACTGATAGTGTTTTGTCTCTTGATTGTTCGTTCCGCTTTTGTTCATTCATAAGCTTCACACATTTTCCCTTTGTTTCAGTGCAACTTTTCCACCGCATCCTCTGTGTATAATTTACTATAACAGTTGGACCGTAATTTCATTTGGAGACTTTTTATTTCCCCAGCGATTTAGGGATTCTGGCGGAACAGAAATGCTTCGTTCAATTAATTATATCTAGACGTTCTTGAAGTCTAATTCATCAGCCGTGAAGGACGATTATTTTTTTATAAAATAAACCAATGGAACTTTTGCTGAATCATATATTTCACTACTTCATAACATGTTCTTGTGCAGTGTGAAACCGTTCTTCTCTGTGAAAATTATCTTAAACACGTGTCATTACAATTTATTGGAGATATAACAAAACGTTCAGAGCATTATTCTATGTGTAAGCATAGGATATCTTTATTTTGTAAATTTTGAACTTGCACGTGGAAACAAATTGTATGAATACACTTAGATCGCTAAATTTTAATGTATAAAAGCAAATAATCATAAATAATACGAAAACTAAGGCTGATATAGTGCTAAAGAATACTACAGATGTATTCATGAATATAAAAGTTATACTTTATGGTATATGTTTACTTGTGTTCCTGAAAAAAAATTAGAAAATTCTAGGAGAATGGAAGCAGCGTTAACAAAGAGGAAAGACCTTTGATTACTGGATATAATCACCTTTTATTAATACAACAGTTTTACAATAGTTGTTCATGTTTACACTAAAATTGAATGTATAAAAAATCACATAAAAGAAGATTCACTATAAAAGTATAGTAAAAAGCACCAAATATTCTAAAATAATCTTCAAAAGTAAGTTTAAAGATTTTGCCTTGAACTCCATTTTATGATAACTTAATTCTTGTGTGTCAGTAGTAAAAGGAAATGCTATGGTTTAAGATATTTTGCTTCCTAAACCTTTGATCTTGGAAATGATTAAAAACCCAATCCGACACATCAGAGAGATGGAGGGAGAGATGACATTTTCAAATATGAGGTCATCAGCGACCTTTCATATTCTTAGAAAATTAAAGAATATTCTCTTCAGCTATAGCTTTTTGCATGATAATTTATAATCGCTGTAAAAACAAGCGCGTCCTTCTCTTCAGCGATACTTTCATTCCATAACTTGTCTGGAGTCTTTTGATATTTAAAAGTCCCCCAAGTTGGTAAAGCTCTAGACGTTACTGCAAATGAATTCTCCCATGATTTACAAACAAGGTGCAGAAAAATGTGAAACAAGAATTAACCAAAGCGGATCGAAAAAGATAAGCACCTCAGGAATAGCAATAAATAATCTCTTACAATTCATTGTGCCAGTGCAGGCGTCAACTCCGAAACTAAACTACGAATTTGCTTATGAATAGTCAAGAGGAATGAAAACATAATAGTTTATCTTAAAAAATAATTTATTCCGTCAAATACTTGGAATATTGATTAATTGAAGCTCAAGTTCAGTAAACTTACCTACTGTGTTTCTCAAAAACCTTACCGCTTGCACAAAGAATGCGGGACTTGTGGTTAGATTGAAGTGGAGCCTGTTTATAACTGCGCCTCCGCCAATGACGGTAGTTTACATTTGGCTGCATATGAACACGCTTCACAAAGTAGTTGTGATGTTGATCCATATCGATGCCTGTAGCTCTATATGAAATCTGAGATCATCCTTTTTCATTCTCAAAACGCTTAGTGTCAAGCCTGTTTTCTACTGGTAAAATCGTTGCACATATTTTTCGCTTAGTCCATACTTAGGGAATTCTTAGATACTTTAGAACGAAGCTTATTTTAACGAAATATATATTTAGACAAAGTGTATGCTTGGATGAACTTATTTTCTAAATGCTTCTTCAGTTTCAGAATTCAGCAGCCTTTGCTATTATTTTCTAGTTATGAATTTTATGAGCTTTAAATTGATTCACAAAGATAAGAATATTAAATAACTAGTAAAACTGAGAGCAGCCTCTTATTTGTTCAATAGAATGGAATTCCGGTATTGATTTGCTTCAATTGTTAGCTATTCTCATATACTCTTCCAGTAGTTCTCTGATTGGAGCCACATGTTCCCCAATAGTGACGCTCCAAATTAGCTGCAATTTACTGTTCAGGTGATTAAGTACGATGAGCTGATGTAATAGGATCAACGTATTGGTAGATATTTTACAGGTGATTATGTGAAACGCTATGCATCAGATGGGTATCAAGCAACTGATTTGAGAAATGAAGAAACGACACGTTGATGTTTGGAAGTATTTGAAAAGGCCTGGAACCGCAGTCTGGAATCGAAATTCAAGTAAGAGAGAGCGGGATCATAAACTTTACAACACTTTCAACGTCTGTTGGTGTCTGTAATATTTTCGTGTATTTGTTTTATTTACTTTCCGTTTCTGTTAGTGGCTTCTGTGGAAAATTTGCTTTTGCCGAACTCAACTATATTTAATACTACAAGATGCGAAATACAAAGCGGACTTCAATAAAGTTGTCGTAATATTGGCGTAATTTAGTTTATTGCAAGAAGTGCTGCTTCCATAAGTTTGATTTATTATGGTATTAATGACCTACTACAATTTTTCTATCTAAAATTAATGGAACTTTCTTGGTTGAGCAATGCCTTATGCTCTAGGTGGAGAAGCGCCAAAGTTCTGTAACGGTGTTAAGTATTCGTTGCCTTCTCCTGGAGCGTTCTAAACCTTCTTTTCTTCTGTTTTCGCTAGGAAAATCCATGAATTTCATGCCATTTCTTTATTACTTCTCTTTTAGGGTGATATGTAGTCGGTTTTGTCGTTAGTACATTTAGTACTTTGTCTTTGCTCCAGGCTATCATGTGACTGCGTGAGAACTCGTGTTCTACCGTTCTGCAACTATACGCCTTCAGCAAGGCTTACGTATATACGAGGCTTGTTTCAAAATGCGGGCAAAATAGGAGCTGGGTTCGTTTTCTGTGATGACAGCAGTTACCTGGGTAATTATTTGTTTATTTTGTGTCTAAATTTCTTGAAATATGTATTTTCTGTCAAGTTGTATTCATTCATGTTTTTTTTTTTAAAGAGTGTAGGCTTTTAGCTTTGTATAATTTTATTATGGTCTATATTGAATTCTTTCCTTAACATATTCTTCCACAATGATTTCGTTATGTGGGGAAGATTTGTAAGAAAGTTTTTCGTTGTCAAAACAAAACTTATTTTGAGATGCATATTTAAGATTTATTGTGTGAAATGTTTCATTTATTTGATATTTAAGTTTGCTTTTTTTCATTTTTGGAATAGTAGGTTGATTCATATGAAATTATTTATATTAAAATGAATTAAATTATTATAGACGTTGTGATGTAAATTTAGGTTATAATATTGAAAAACATATTTAGCACTTGAATTTGCTTTCTCCTCTTAGTGTTTGAAATCCACATGCAAGAAACATTCACAGCCTATTTACCGGATTCCAGGCCCAGTTCCTTCGCCATTAAACTGCACTCGTGGCAGTTTATGAATTTTTAGGAAGAGTTTTCTTCGGTAGCCGTTCAATGACTTGACTATTACCGTTAACGACATACGAAATAAAAGCACTCGAGAAAAATACTTGCTTAGACACTTAAGGAAAAGAGTTGAAACAATTCGCACTCGTTGTTCACACGTTTGTGCCACTTTATGAAGACCCACTCATATGCCTATTGCTTTAATCTATGGGGTGTATTGTAAAATATAGCGTAGAAGAACTGAATTTTAATATCCGTCAAGAGAATTCTTTCTGTCTCTACGGGATTACAGCCAATAAGAATAATTAAGCAAATGTTTGTCTTCAAGTACCCTTATTAACGCATTTGTCAGGAAAACGATACATAATAATTTAATGGCTACCATATTCTACCACCACATTGCATGAGCATTTAATAATCCTATGAATTATCGTTTACTGACCATGAAAGCTGAGTAAATTACCTCGGGCTCAAAACAGGAAAACGAAGCAAATTATGGCATTAAAATGGAGCTGGAGGCTGAGAGGTGTTTTATGTGATACACCAATTACCTCAGACTCGCCCCAAGTATATTATTGATAACGGAGGCCCACAGCCCATTATGTTTGATAAACGACTATGTATATATAATATAAAATAAAAATAAAGTAACACTATTAACAATGTAACAAATTAACAGTAATTATAATAGTAAAAACACTCGGAAAAAGTCACACTTGAGATCGCTATATTTCAGACTCGTGGAGTCTCCACGAGTGTTTCTGAGTGTTTTTACTATTATAATTACTTTTAATTTGTTACATTATATGTATATCAAGAAACTTACCTAAAATACGAAGCATTTCTAAATTAATATTAATTTATTTATTTAACTGCAGGAGTTCGATCACACCCATTAATGTAACAAGAGTGTTCGAGTGGATGCCAATTAGACATCCAGAGGGATGTAAACTATATTCAAGCATCTTTAACGATACGGATTTATTAGAATTTTACTTAATATAACAATAAATGTATTAATTTATATTAAATTAACAGCAGAAAACATTACATTTTACATGAAGTAAGAGAGAAAACATTTGTAACATAAAGGTGCAATAATATTTAGAATGTGCTTGATTGGTAAGATAAGTACAATAAAATGTGTTTACAGTTTTATATTATAGCAATTCGATTAAGTTAATTTATTTGAAGTACTTTTCATATCAAAATATGCAATTTCCACCCCAGATTCATTTTAGTAACTGCTTTTTGGAACAATTTGAATCTAAGGAGGTATTACATATGGGTTTCACTTCCGATTAATGCTGGTTTGAGCTAGGGGGTCATGTGATTGCACAGATTCGCGAATATAGATCAGAGCAACTTATGAGCTTGTTGAGTATACTTTGCGTTACTATAAAATGGAATGATGGGCTGCAGTGCCCCCGATGGAGAGTAATTGGGTCAATTTTCTCTTACGGATAGCTAAATGTAAGGCCCTATAGAAATGCAGTTAATCAGATTTCATTAACTAACTGAGTGAGAATATTCTGCACATATGCCTAAGAGATCATTGCGTTTCTTAAAAGACGACACTTCCTTGCCTCCAAGGTTAAGTATCCTAGTTCATAATAAGAATGCTGTACTATCTCCGAGGATTCCAGCCAGATTTGAACCTCCTTGATTTTATTCTCTCGGATCGTGTTTATGCGAGGCATTCCAGTATATTGGAAGAACTACAACAGATCATTCTATGTGATATGATCAATATTCAAATATATTAAGAAGAAAAAAAAGAGTTTGAAAGTTAATGCCGGTCATATACAACAACTGTTTTAAGTAACGTCAAAAAGTTTAAATTCAAATAATAAAATGCGAAAAGCAGTGTGGTAATTTACTACACAAGGAATGAAAACGTACAGTAGAATAATACACCGAATTTTAAAAGATTTAGCTAATTAAACTAACAACACATATTAACTGCTAAGCAAATAACATTTTAAAATCAAGAGTATCATGACCCTAACAATGTACATTTCTTGATAAAACATCATAAAATTCACCTTAACCATAACTAATAACTAAGTGCAACTTTTACAACTAAACAGCCTTTTTTGTTCATACAACCGCCAAGGGTGGTCGAGGTCGCTAAGGTGCGGACCCGTGAGCGGGAGGTCTGGGGTTCGAATCCTGCCAGGACCGTCCTCCCTGACTGATGTTTTTTCCAGGTTTTCCTCAGTCCTCATAAATGGGGAGGTACCCTAAACTTAGCTTGGAACGTTTCCTTCCTTAAAAATAAATCCTTTCCCAATATACCGTTTCATCTCATGCATTCATCAGTGTCCATCGCCTGTGATGTCTCTGTAGCTAATAAGGGCGTTAAACACATTCAATAATTTGTTCATACGAAGTATTTGGGTCACTGGGTAGATACAGTGAAGAAACTCCTAGCAAAATCTCTAGTTATAAAAGTCAAAAGGAACCTAAACTCATGAAGGTTCTATTTTACGTCTAAACAGAAGAGATGTACAGTGAACTAATTGAACAGTCGCTGACGCTAAATTCTGTTATTATGCGATACTTGCAGTCAGTAGGCGAAAAAATCTGAAAATCAAGATTTACATACATAATAGCCCAGACAAGGGTGAGGGAAAGGTAAAAAGGACAAATATAACTCACATATTGATTGCAGGCAACCGAATAGTTTTGTCACAATTTACTGTTATTCTGAATTCCAATCTGTTTTACATATTTATTATTATTGTTCAGTAAATTACATTGATTTTTCTATTGTTAAAAATTATAAATTATTTTTCTTATTTCTTAATGCAAAATTAACTTTTTATGGTCATGTCCTGGCAGCATACCTTTCAAAGTTAAAAGTTGTCTTAGCATCAACGGAAGGTGTCTAATTCAGGTCATTATATTATTTTACCTGTCACAGGGTGCAAGAAGCACTGGAATTATCATATTTGAAGGAAATATTTGATTAATTAAGTACACCAGTATTTACCACACTGTCTTGGCAAGTGTGCACGCTTTACTGTGCATACTTGAAAATTTACGGTAAAAGTGCAAAAATAGTTCAATGGTTTCTTTTTGCTGCCTACATTTACCAATCATAAGGGTAAGCGTTTGCAGTACCAGTAATTGTGAGCATTTACTGGATTACTAACTGTGATCTACCTTATTTTACTGTACAGAATGTTCAATGCTCGGCGCCATTTTCCTAAAGTTAAACTCTCTGTTTTACCATAGCTCATGTGTCATGCATGTATTTTTAAGTTGTTTCAGAAATGAGGAGACATTTATATCAAGTATTAAAAACATTTTCTGATCCTTTACAACATATTGGAACAAATAGTACAATGAATCAGGGACACCGTGTGTATGTTTCTGGGACTCGAGAATAACACAGGAGTTAAACAAGGCAGAAAACGTGTACCTAAGTGTGCCTTCCAGCAAGGTTTCTAAGGTCATTATTCCTGTTATGGGAATACAGGCTTCTTTCATGTAATGGCAGCTTAAAGGTTTCTTAATTAACAAAGAAAGTCATGTTATGACTTTAATGGTTAAAAGAACAAACGCCCATTTGACGCTAAAGGAATAAAACGCCTGGGCCACCTGATATTCCCTCTGTTTAAACTGCTCCTAGGTGTGTCTGAAGGAGCACGAAAGAATAGAAACTTAAGCTTTCACCTCCCATCTCAGCGGTAGCCTTTCTTCGCATAATTAAAATTTTTTCTCGTTCTCCCCTTACTTTTGTATGTACAGAGTTGCGCTCAAGGGACCTCTCCTCATACACAGGCGCTTTATAAGAATAGCTTAAAGGGGACGAAGAGCAAAAAAGAGCGAAACAGATAGACAGAACGAGGAGAGGGAGGCAAAGAAAAGACGTAGGTAGGGTGAGGAAAGAAAACTCTGAACCATTAATGGATTTTTTTTCTCTCTTGCAATTTTTTCCCCTTGGTACTAAGTCTTCTATGCTGCAGTCCCTGGCAGATAGGCAAACAGCTTTTGATTTGAGCACATTAGTAGCAGAAAACTACAAAATTAAATAATTTATTTTAATAGAGTTTTATGGAAAGATTCACCATTGAAGTGACGACCTGTCATGGGTAACTGAGACGGTTAATGTGATTTTATATAAACACCCTGAATTACATTTTCCATCCCCCTTCACAGCAGATTCAGAGGGAGTGGTTCCTCTTTTGAGCAAACTAGAAGTGAGAAATCTTCTATAAATATAAACCGTATTACCGATCTTCTCGTCTAAATTAACTAAGGATATCGTCTGTTGTTCGCAGTGTTGTTCTGTAAAATTTGGAACATGTGTTTATGATCCAATACTGTTCATATCTCAAACGATATGAAATGCCTTCCAGTCAAAAAAGCATTGCTTCATTGTTACGCTACAATAACTCTAAATGGAATGGTTTTAGCTTTGAGAGATGCAAAGTGCCTTTCCAATTCATAGAATTCAACGTCTCCTTTCAGGCTTTTCGTTTAGTAGCCTGCAATATTTTTAAAATAGTCGTTAAATTTCACAACTTTATTCTACAAAAGAATTATATATATATATATATATATAAATAGAGAGACATAGGGTGACATTCATATAAATATTACACAAATACTTATTAATTATTACGCTTACAGTACTTAACCATTGAAAGAGTTCCTTACTGGTTAACACTGGAACAAAGAAGATTATTTTCTCTGATTTACCGAATACAGGTGATACTTTTTCTATATTAATGTCATTTAATTTATTTATTTATTTACGTATGCTCTTTAACATCTCAGGTCATCAGCATCCCATTCAATTAAGGGCATAAAAAGGTCGGTAAATTTTGCTCAGAGGTCACTTCTTTCAGTCTTGAGGTTCTTTTTCGTGACGTAAATGTATGACACGTGACCCACGGCTTTACTTCCCTTCTGAAGGAAGCCATATTTAGGGTTTTTACACCCGAAAAAATCAATGGACCCTGGCAGGGGTTGAACGGGCGATCTTGGGTTTGCGAGGCAAGTATGGTTGCCGCTAGACCACCAGGGCTGACACGATAATAATGTGAGAACACTAAATAAAAATTCATACATTTTTGAAATGTTATTTTTTTCATTATGTGGTCTTCTGTGTTTTCTCAGTTATACAATTATAGAAAATGTCTTTACGCTAACCTAGGAACTATATGGTATATCTCTCTGAAAAGTTAGTTTCGCTATAAATCTGTATTTAAATATAATACTACCTAGCCATCACAAGCGTAAGAATAATTCAAACATATCAGGGCCATTTTCAGGTGCAAAGTATTCTGAATAAGTATTTATTTCTGAATAAATGAATTTAAACGGGATCACACAAACACCGAAGATGAAGGAAGATTCAGATGCAAACCGGGGGTCATTCATAAAGTGTATCATTGAAATATTTTATCGTAAAGGAAGACCGCTGAGTAAAAGTGAACGAGTTAGCTAAGGCTGTAATTGAACGAATGCAAGAAAATTAGCCGAACGGTATAGCTAGGGAAGTAAACTTATGATATTCGTATTTGTGAGAACTCGGCTCCAAATTCTGTGAGAGAGTAACCTGAGTGGGGTTTTTCTTAGTTAATTTTTAGAAATGCATATTTTGGGCTAGCAATCTCGGATTTCATTTCATCATTCGTCTTCATTCCATATCTATGAACAGTATGTTTGCGTTTTTCCGTTTGTAATACCTTCGAGATAGCTTTGGCATTCGAGTAGAAGGGCAAACAGTCGAAGAAGAGGAGGACATTCAATATGAAAAAGATATGTGCGCGTGTTGAAAATATTGCCTGTGTGCCTATAAAATTTGTTCAAGTTGTTCAATTCCACTTAAAGCGGAAGTCACACGCAACGAATATGTAGCTCTGAAATTCTGCTTTCATATCAACAAATAATAAGCTGAGGTCTAGAGAGAGTTTGTTCTTCCCTATAGCGCAGATCGAAGATAGTTAAAAATGCCTAAAGACGGAAAGCAATCTGTTTCAAAGGAAGTGGATCCGTGTCTCCAGTTTGTACCCTAACAGAAGAAAACATTAACATCTCTGATGCCATTGTGAAAGAGGATAGTCGAGGAGCATTAAGAATACCTTCAGATATTTGAATATTTCACTGAGGGCAACGCAAGCTGGTAAATGAAAAGTTGCATATGAGACGTGTTTGTGCACGGTGGGTTTTAGGCTGCTGATTTCCGAACAAAATGACGTTCACATGCAGGTTTTCATGCTGTTGAAGTTGATGTTCCAGAAAAATGCGAAGTTTCTTTCAAAGATAGCCGCTTCTGATGAATCTTTGCTACAACATTTCCATCCTGAGAGCAAACAGCAAAGCTCTGTGCAGAAATATCTGTCATCACCAACACGCGCACACACATAAAAAGGGCGTTGCCTCTCTGGGACAGTCGGGCCATCTAGTTTTTCGATATTCAAGGAATGGTTTACCAGTCGTTCCTCTCTAACAGGCTACTATATAGACGTTCTGAAAACCCTGCAAGGCCGTGGCACATGCAAAATGCCATATTTCCGTGCAACATACTGGATACTGCACCACGATAATGCACGGCCGCACATCGCAAATGTTGTTGCTGAATATTTCAAACTGTATGTAAAATGTGTTCAATCACCTTTGCTATAGACTAGATTTAGCTCCATGTGACTTTTTGACTTTTTTTCTCTTCCACAAATTAAAGAAATACCTTAATTGGAGGCATTTTTCAAAATGAGAAGCAGTGGTGAAGGCTGCGGAGGCGATTCTGCAGGACTTGTCTAAAATGGGTTTCATTCAGCATGTATTTGAAGAGAATCTAACAGAGCACTACTTTGAGAACGATCATCAAAATTATGATGTTGAGTAAAATTATAATTGTAAAAATTATGATAATTCTATAACGAACAGCCTCTTTTGACGAAGTACACCTCTAAAACCTCTGAAATTATTGCAGTGTAGTCAATTAACATCAAGTATGCAAAATGCTCAAATTTGATGTTGGTTTTGATGCTCTAGTGATAACCATACTTGCCTAGTAGACCCCAGGTCATATATTCAAATCAGGCAAGGATATCGGCATAAAAGTACCTCAAGTCTAAACGAAGAATCCTTTGAGTAACATTGATTGGCCGTTTCATGCCCTGAATGCTAATGACGAAGGATGTTACAGAGCGTGCTTAAATAAACCTAATGATGATGATAAAAGCAAATCAAATTTGAGTTTCTATAACTGACTTTTGCAATTAACTGAATCGTCAGGCATTGCCAGCTATGTCTACTTATTAACAAGGTTTACTCCCGCAATCTGGATACAAGTCTTTTACCTTAATTGTTAGCACGAGATGCTACTTGTGTTTGTTTACTTTTAAGCACAGGAAGCCCTTAATGCAAAGAAACCCTGGAAGTTCACTGATAATTTCCTGTTCAAAATTGCCAAAATTATACTTCCTTGCGTCCTATATATTCTGGTATCGGAACGGCAGGAGGCTGTGGTGATGAAACTAGAGGTAGGATCTGATGTTGCCAGCAGTACTGTATACAGTTGTAGAGGTAAAATGTACGCAAATGAAACAGATACATTAGCCCAAATTGCTCGATTTACATGTGTAGCACAGTTAATTTGAGAATAGAGCGTTACCTGAATTGTGAACGTTATTTGAATGTGCAGGATGTGATTTACCGGATACATGCATGAGAAAGGTGATATTATATTAGTGCTCGCTTGTCTGAAATTGACAGGGAGATAAGACATGTTTATTTGTTAATAAATCGGTGCAGTAAGGTAGCATTGTGCTTGATGTTTATACGCGTTTGCGGGACACAACAACACTTGTAAACCGCTGTACAGTGCTTGGACAAATGGAAAAGCAATTTGTTTGGTTGACGAGGGCTTGTAGGGGGTAGAAGTAGAGATTAGTGATTTGGTATTTGTCAAAACAGGAGTTAACCTCTTTGAATGTGAGTTAGAAGGTAAGCTCCACCCTCTTCTCATTGTTTTTAATGTGATCTAACACCCTTGTGTTCGTTTTAGGAGTTTATCATGCACCATATATTTACGTTTCCTAGTAGCACTGGTCGTGTCAGATCAAAGCCTTACACTTATTTTCAAAGAAACCATAAGGACTTTCTTACAGTTTGTATTTTATTTAATAAGAAAAGCTCTAATAAGGAGAACAGAGAATTAAAAGTGTGAAGTGTATTCATGAGTATTACAGACTACATAAGACATTTATAACACATCCCAACAAATCCATGGTGCCAGGCTTAAACTGTTTATTGTTACAGGCTGATTTCTTAAGCTTGAAATACCTAAAGCCTTTACGTATTATTTTCATAATCATCTTAAATTTGCACGATGTCATTTTCTATATATATATATATATATATATATATATATATATATATATATATAAATCTAAATATATATATATATAAATTAACACTAATAATAAAAGTAGATAAAGATAAAACACAGAGAAAGAGTCACACTTTAAACTGCTATATTTCGAACTACTGCGAGTTCTTCAATGGCAAGAAGCTAGACCATTGAAGAACTCGCAGTAGTTCGAAATATAGCAATTTCAAGTGTGACTCTTTCTCTGTGTTTTATCTTTATCTACTTTTATTATTAGTGTTAATTTGTTACATTGTTAATAGTGTTTCTTTATTTTTATGTTTCATTAATATTATATATATATAAAACATTCACTGATTTGAAAAACAAATTATATTTCGACAGTAATTTTTCTTTCTCCTAAATGATTCCATACGAAATATTTTCTATTTTACTTTGATATATGGAAGTGTCCTTCGGATAAATGTTATTGAAGCGGGAGTGTTCACATGTGCTTGGTCCAATGATAAGGTAACGGTGACGTTACCTCTTTCACATTGAAAATAATAAAAAGTTTTAACGCGTTATTTGTGATTTTTCAAACATAGAACTGAGTTCTCACTGGTCAGTAATTCTAAAACAACACGTCTTAGTTCACTTAGCTTATCTTAAAGATTGTTAATATAATTAGCTAAAGTATGAATTTGTAGATCCACATAGGGATCTTCAATTCCAGCACCAAATAAGAAATGTAGTTAAACTGGCAGATATTCTGTATTGTTTCCTTCAATTAATTTTGACACTTATGACTGTTTTAAAAAAATAAGAGGAAGAAATTACGCATTTGTTATATTCACTTAATATATGGAAGAAGAAAACAGCTGTGATGATGCGTGTTATAATGTCGCCGATAACAAGTGTCACCCCCTCTATCGGAGGAACAACAGGAGCGATAATTATCGTGCGATAGGTGCTAGATATAGGTTCGAAAATTTCACACTCTCCTGAACACGTGCCGGAAAGGTTTTGAAGTAAGTGAATATTGCTTGTACCAAATTAATACACCGCATAGCGAGTTTAGTATTGACAAATTTATTGATTAAAAAGCCTTTGATTACGCAGATAGTTAAAGACCTTGGTGGTGATTAAGTACTGCACAAAGCGTAAAATTAGAAATAAAAACTATTTATGAACATTTTAGAATAACAGAAACTGTGGACAAATTTATCCTTTATTCTGTAATATTATTTACCTTAAACTTTTCCCTAACAGCATCGTTTGAGAAAAAGTTTAGATATAAGGGTTTTAAATGAAGTTATAATTGGGGAATGCGGAAAAAAAAAACAGATGAATATATAAAATAGATGACTTGCCCAGGTCAACTGTGAATTGAAAATAATGCAAACAAGTTTTACTTCAGAAAGCATATCGTTTGGGGTTTTATTGCCATTAAGTTGAAAACTATTGCCTCAATTCAATGCGCGTATCAAGTAATGAGGGCTTTATAAACTGGTTTAAATCAGGAATCTTTTTATTGTAGAGAATATAGTCGTATATACGCAATTAAAATTAAATGAAATTTAAGATTATAAAGCAAATCGTTTATCATAAGAAAGAAGAACAACTGTTCACTAAACTACTCTTGGGGTACATTAATATCGATGATAGTTATAGAGGAATATTCACCATTGAAACATGTCACTTGAGAGCGCTTTGACCACCTGTGGTGCCTTATTAGTATAAACACTTATTAAAAAAAAGAACGATTTGACTGTTCTTTATCCCTAATAGCGTAATTATGTAGTTAGGAATAAATTATTGTGTGAGATAACACTATCAGACCCTTTAGTTAGGTCACGGAGTATTGTTAAGGCAGTCACAAATTTCAAAATGACTAAATTAATTGTTGAATTGCATCTAAAGCTGACAACCCAGACCTAAAACTGTATAGTGATTTAGTAAATAAGGAGTGAGGTTTGAAATACAACACAACACAACAATACAATACAATACAACATCAAATGCTTATTCATAATACTTTCAATTATTTTGAGAGTACTGAAACTACAGAACTTGTCTTGTAGTTTTTATATTTGATAGGATCGCTCTCCTTAAACTCAAGGATAACTTTTTATATCTATAAAATTTTAGGAAATATTATGGCGCATGTAAGCAGTAATAATGTAATGATACTATTGCAGAACATGGTATAATATGTTACAGTATATTGTCAATGCATTATTACAATAATGGGTACCGACAGATAGCTAGGCAAGGAGATAGAGTATGCTTCAAAGGTCAAGCTGACCGTTAGGAAAATATATAGGCAAGGGATGGGGGGGGGGGGGAAGAACAGCTTGAAGCGTTAAAATATCTTGAAAAACTTAAGCGTCGTAGTGAGACTGGAGGAAGGAGCCTGAGGAAGTGAACGTGATCGCCGCATCCGCCTCGGAGAAGTCATCTTGTAGGAGAAATGAGTGTGAATAAATAGTTGTTAACATTTCTGAATCTCCAATATTCCTTTTAGTTGAAGCTAATTCCCAATTATTCAAGAATCCCCGTGATTATAGCAGATTTAATTAAGAAATAGTTGTATCGTCGCAACCAAGAGATAGATGCTAGCAAGTTACTGGACATTTAGACAATAAAGAGAATAGTTGTGACTGTAACATAAATGTTGCAAGCAGAGGTTATGACATTGTGCCATTAAGTGCACACTAATGAACGCAAAAATAAGCAGCTGAATTGTGTACGGTATTATGGGCTTAATAGATCACTGTCTAAATAATAGACATCTTATCATTTAGAAAATGTAAGTTAAGTTGAGAAACGCAATTAAAGATATCTTCCTGAGTTAAAGGAGTTCATCTAAGTCCAAAGCTGTATTAAGTTTAGTGAGAGGAGTTGGAAGTATTGACGCATACATAGGTCAGCAGGTCGGTAATTGTTTCAGGCATTTTTTTATGTAGACGCTCAAATGCTTCACTGTTTTAAAACAAGATACAACACAATTTCACATTCACGCTCTTTACATTAGGTGCTGAAAACTTTCTACATTTTATGTGACACAATACACATCTTCTTAGAAAATTATCACCGACAGTCATCAGTGATTTAGCTTTGTTTTGAATGTTTGATTTAAGTTCCTCCAGTGTGAGGGTCAGTTTAATATACTCATTGTTACTCACAAAGCATAAGATTTAGGGGAACGAGTATGCTGTAAACCAGAGCTAATAATTCTGGAACCAAATATACTCGTATGGTGTAATTTCGTCATTGATTGTTGAACAGTTTTAGCTTTTTGTTCCGGTCAGTCACAGAGCCTGTTTCATTAAACTTCAATGTTGTTTCTTCGGCTGCCAGGAAATTTACACATAAATCTCGTTCTGTCATAAGGCCTTCTGTGTCTTGAAGATAAGTTTATGCCGGCGCAGTGAGTACTTCGCCATTGCACCACACTACCGCACTCTTTAATGATATCTCACTTTCGACTACACAGCACAACAGCCGGAATCTGTCGACATCCATTTCGCAACTGACTAGAAGATAGAAAGGCATAGCGCGTGGGGAATCTCAGCAATTGGAGGAGTGTAGGTCCGCTGGTCCGATCTTAGTTGCGGGATCTTAAAACCGCTCGCATTGTAGAATGTCGTAACAAAATTTATATAAATGTACTGTAATGTTTGAGCTTAAGGCCATGTATGAACCAGAATGTAATGCGGCTCAACGATTCAGAATAACTTCATTATCCATTAGGGAATACAGCCTAAAAATTTATGACAATCTGCGGCAATTTTACGGAGTGAACAACAATATTAATAACTTAAGCCCTGGTGAAGTTTTCCGTAATAACGAATACGCCACTGCTCTAAAGTTCCCAGCACTTGGCAGAGGATGTTCATTATCGTGGATAAATATATGCATAAAATAAACAGGTCATGTACAAGCAAATTACCACAGTTCGTGTATAATGTGTTCCCTCATCCTATTGCTCAGGGCATTGTTCCGAAACTATTGGCAAAGAGGTATGGCGCTGGTTCAAATCCTACTTGGGTCCAACCTGACTGAAGCTTTTATCAATAGGTGATGAGTTTTAAAACTGGAACTTGTTTTCGTATCCTAGATTCTAAGTTTTTAGTTTATCTGTTTAAACATTATCTTTCCACCGTTCCGTTTGCATTCTCTTTGAACGTGTTCCTTTTTTTCTTCTTCTTCCATTATAATCGTTTTCCCACATAAAATCTATATATTGTACATTGTTATAACTAAGAAATGTGTTTTACGTTTAGTATGTCAGTTTGTTACCTATTTATGCTCTTTTCTTTTTTTTCTCCTGTCTTATTTCTGACTTGAGAGTCGACTATTTGCAACATCCCATTTGTAAAGCTTTAAGATTATTTATAATATTTATTCAGCCATTTATAGAATCTGACTCATAATTAGAACTGTTTGAATACAAATTTTTTGAACATATGTTGTACCTTTCGTAATATCAGCATTCCATGGTATAGGACTGAATTCTCTAATAACATTTTAATAACAGAGTTAATCTGATTTTTAAAAATATTTACCCGCCTTTCCAAATTCAGTAATTGTAATTTTAAAGTATTCATAGAATTGTCTACTTTCTATTCCTGGACCTTTATTTCCCAACTATGACATCTTTTTTCTTTTTTTAAATTTACAAAATCTTTCATTTTTGGTAATGTTCATCCAATTTAATTACAATATACTCTATAGTAGTCTAATCCTCTGTCATAATTAGGTGATTAACTGCAAAAAAATGTTTTTACAATAAATATATAACGTTCAATTTTTCCAAGACTGTGTTGCAACAGGATTATTAAGAATTAATATTCATTTCAAAGGCCAAACAAAAATATTTGCCTAGACACAAGAATGCATTTTTTATATATTTCAATTTTCTTTAAATTACATCAGAAACCCATTGCCAAAAATGGGTTCCCCGTTACTTTTATCCCGACAAATGTGAATGTATCATTCAACGGTATATAGCTCCGAGTGATTAAGTAGAACTATTAGTGCTACAAATAGATGATACAAATAATGTAATTGTTAGCTCTGGTTACTATTTACAAACCTCATTAATTTAAAAAAGTAGCACAATCTTCTCGCCACTTTTCAGAGAATTTCCTTTACAGCGTTTTACAATGCTAGTAGAAACAGCATATGCTTCAGCCATGCGCCCTTTTTGCATTGAAACCGATTATACTGTGCAGAGAGCAACTTGTGCGTAAATTACTAACAATTAAAATACACAATAAGGTATTCATAACGACTGGTATTTCAAGAATATTAAAGTATTCACTAATGCTTTTCTCAATAAAAACTGCCGCTTATTAAAATTTAAACTGTAATTTCCTTTAGGGACTTCTTGCGTAACACCGGGAGTGTACGTCGTAATGCAGCCAATAAGAAAAATTTAACCACATGGTTATATTTATGTTAGGACAGAAGTAAGCGAGCAGATAATACAATCCCATATTTAAAAATCCAGAATGTATATAAACTCTATTTCTCTTAGGGCTCAAGAAGCATTTTTTTGGCAATACATAAATAAGCAATGCCTAACATAAAAATTCGTGGATTCTGACATTTGAAGTTGTGCCTAATGCTTTTTTTTCTGATACTTATGTAATTTTTACAAGTTGGCACAATTACAAACTTTTATGCAACTATCACATAATTAAATATTTTATACATAAATTATTCTTTATTTTAACATAACACGTTACCACATTTCTTAACTATATGTATAAATCATCTAAGTCTGAAACCAACATAGGTTGCTGAAGTCGCTATGGCACGGATTCGGGATTCGGTTTGTTCTACCTGACAGAATTTTTCCAGAATTTCCTCAGCTCTCATAAATGGCTAATGTCGAGGAAATGCTCTAAACTTAAGCCAGAAACGCTTTCTTATAAGAAAATTTTATCTTTATGTATCATCATTGCCCACTGCCTGTGGTGAACTAGTAGTACAAACGAGTATTAAACACACATTTAAAAAAATCTCGTTGAATAGCACGCTGTTGCTTTGTTTTGTGTAGGTATTAAATGTTCACTGCTTGGATCTCTTGTATATATACACAAGATGCACATACCGTATATAAAATGAAGTCACTCTGCAAGTTCTTAAGAGTACTTTATCTAAGGCCAGTTTCGAAAATAAAATAAATGTTAACTTTAGCTGATACTTTTATAACATGGCAGTTTTTGTAAATGATCACAGAAGAAAGAAAGGCATAACGAAAGCATTTGTTAAATAAAGTAAGAGTTTCAAAAATACCTGAAACTCATGTCACATTTTCTAAACTATCCGCAAGACAAACAGCAACATTGGAAAATGGGCAACACTTCCAGAAGCTGTTATGAGAATATTGAACTATGTTATTTTAGATGTACTTAAGTTTAAAAAGGAGAAATGCTGAGATTTTACGGAAGAAACTAGGAATCTCCCCATTTGTTGCTTAACTTGGGCTCCGCCAACTTAGCTAAGAAGCACTGCAGTTAATATATTTTAATTATCTCAATGTCGGTTGTGATTTAAAGTAATAAGAACTCCTGAAAGCTATTATGAAACCTAATTTATTTCAATATTTAGAAAAAGAAAAAAATAGTACATATTATGTACTTATCATTACTGGAGTATAGTTCTGCAAAACAAAGGTTGTAAATTACACACAAAATTATAAATTCAGACACATTATTATTAAAAATTGAAACGAACTTAATAAAAGAACGCTCCTGCCTTGAACATATATTTGTGATTAATCAAATAATTGAATAAAATGAAAGAATATAATTTAGGATCACGCAACGGTTATCGCTCTGGAAGAAGCATTTGATAAAGTCAGTAGGGTAAAACTTTGTACAGCATTAGACGAGCATTTCTAAGCATTTAATTAATCTACTGAAAAACGTGCAAACATAAAAAAACAAACAAATATCGTATTAGAAAGTGAACAATTATCTTGGGATTGAATTATTGATAATTCATTAAGAGACATATACAGGTTGTTCTCAGCTATATTTTTAACATTTATATGAAATATACTATCCAAAGGCTAATATATATACTATGTGTAATTAAATTAAAATTAAATCATTTACGTGAATGTGCTATTCATTTCAGTGATACAATGGCGATTCAAGACTTAAAATTAATTACAAATAAGAACGTACGAATTTCAAACATTAAGTCAAGAATATAAATTCAATATTCCCTCAAAAATCAAATGTTGTAGCCTTTAAATAAAATATAAGGTCAAATACTTATATAGATAATGGAGTATTAAAACATCTCGGAATTTTTTATTATTTAGGTTACAATGTTACATACCAAAATGACAATAAAGAAATAAATAGGAAGTTAAACTAATGTCAGTACATTCTAAATTTGTGGAATAATTAGATAGACATTTAAAAGAAAAGCCCGAAAGAAACAAATCTATTTTTTTTTTAAAACGGTGACTATTACAATAGCTTATATGGTTGCAGAACTTGGGCTATAAAAATACACTGGAGCGATATGCAGATAGGAGAAATGATCTTAGAATAATGAGTACTAGATTACTTAAAATAAAAATGAGACAAAGTTTTGGAAATATTTCTATTGAATGAATTAACGTACACAAAGAGTAGAGATGTCAGCTCTAAGTGTTGATAATATCCAGATTCTATTGCAAACTTATAGGTAGAAGAACATGGCTCTCCACGACCATGGAGAATTGCTGCTGCTACTACTAATGTGAAAAAATTAGGTATTTTTAAACTTTAGTCTTTTTAGTCTTCAGAAATCTAAAGAAATCTCATCCTGAAAAACGTAGGCGACTACAAAATAAATGGATTGTTATATTAAGCAGACATCAACTGCAAGACGGATGCTGTAAACTGTATAACATCCAGCTATAAAGCAATAGTCTTTCCTTGGCACGTTTGAAGCTGGAGTACAAGCTATTTCAATTTTCTTCTTTAAGGTTGTACTCTCTTGAGGTTTTGTTGTGCATTGTCTCTTGGCATTGTGGAGCTTCTAGTACCGCAGAAGTATAGAAACAGTTTGAAGGGAAGCTACAGATACCAGATTGAAGGAAAACGTTTAGAAATTATTAACAGACGCACAAACATTTCCCAAAAATAGCAGTAGCACATCTCACAACGAAGAAGGAAAAAAAAAAAAGCCTTGTAAAGACACAGGTCCAGCAACATAAAAGAGAGTAAAAGAGAGGCGACTGGGAAATTGTTGGCCTGACTAGAAACATTAAAATTACCACCTCTGCCTCGCTCTCGCTCCCCCTTCTTCTGTGCTTTCCATTTGAAAATTACACTTAAATAACGGGTGGTGGTAGGGGTGAGGCGGGGACAAGTTGATCCACGCAGCGTCGCCGCACCGCCACACTCTCTGAATTATTACCCACGGGAAAAATGAAAATAACAGAAATAAAAAGGCTAGAACAGAGCAAGTTAAAAAAACAAAAAGCGAGACGTCCTCGTTCCTGCCATAGTATATGAGAAGGAGAAGAAAAAGTTAACGTAATGCTATAGACAGTAATTCTGTTCCCTTTTTGTCGTTGCCCGTGTTGGGAAGTTTGTCTTCTACAAAAATTGTTGTTTACAAAGTTATCACCACTGCTACACAAGAAAATGCGCTGTCGTGATTTAAAGTGAAGCTATTACTGCCGAGAAAAATGTTCCAAAGTTCGACAGAATTTCTAGACTATTCTTTCTTTTTTGAAAAGCGGGCTGCTCCTTCGTAGAGTCATAAAGCAATCAATTAAAAGGAAGAGAGCAAGCTGTATGCATCTTGACATGCCTGCTGATAAATCACAGAGCTAAGAAACACCGAATTGGGTCTAAATGCCTCACCCCCCCCCGTTTATTTTTAACTCAGGGGGGAGGATAGTAAATTATTCTTGCAAAGTCACACAGTGTATGTAGAGTTAATGCATGAGAGGGTGATTAGTGACTAGCCTGCTGCCCTTTTACTGCGAAAGTTAATGGCGCCCCGTACTTGTGCGCGCGATGTGCAAGTGTTTCTCTTTTGAGGCAATATCTGAGCGTATTAGCCGAAAGAATGGTCTCGCTGATGTTATATTCTTATTTTTATCGATGATCAGACACTAACCAATCAGAAGCAGCTCAGGATGGGAAAATAAGACTTAGGTTTCTAAATTATAGAAGCGTTAGGGAATATTAAGGAATGGGTAATATTTGGATCGCAGAGCGGGGAAACAAGAGGAGCATTTGGGGGGCCAAACTATGCACTCAGCACGCGGTTGGTTTAGGTTAGACGCGTGGCGGATGACTACAGTAACAGACAGAGAGGTTACGACAATCTTGTCTATATGTGCGGAGAAAGGATATTCGGAACATATTCTGGCGCGCAGCAAGGGGACAGAAGAATGGAGGAAGAAATATCTACCGGCCCTGTTTGTTAACGGGTAGAGAGTGTTAGACTTTACAACCAAATAGAAAGCAGGAGGAGGGAGTGGGTAAATTTTTAAACAAAGCGAGACAGCTCAGATCGGAAGAGGCATAAACCGGGAATGGAGTTAGCGGAACACAAGTCGCTATAATTTTGAAAGTATTTGTACGTATATGCGAGGAGCTTAAGTTATTTGTACTGTTTTCTTTTGTTTTATTTTCTGCTTATTTTATCGTTGTATTTTATTTTTTACTGTTATTATATATTTTTTCTTTTTCAATTTATTTACTTCATTATTTTATGTATACATTGCTTGTCTCTTAAGAGTTAAATATTGGTTTGTGCAATTTCCTGTATTAACTAGTGTAAGTGGAAAGACGTATGGTCCCAGGAAGAGTTAGATTTGTCACAAATATATTTTGTAAATAAGCACTTCTTCTTCTTCTTCTTCTTCTTCTTCTTCTTCTTCTACTACTACTACTACTACTACTGCTACTGCTGCTGCTGCTGCTGCTGCTACTGCTGCTGCTACGCCCTCTTTTAATACTGAGGCATCAGGACGATAGATACTGACGATATAGGGGATGAAATTATAAGTTGGGAAATATTTTTTTTAAGGAAGAACCGTTACAGGCCTAAGATTAATGTATTTGCCATTTATGAGGACCGAAGAAACGTGGAAAAAATCTCAGTTAGGGTGGGTGGTTCTGTAGCAAATCGAAACTCAATCCTTCCGTTCAGGGTCCATGCCTTAACGACCTTGGTCACTCGCGTTGGTACTCCTGACTTCACGCTGCCTAGCAACTTGCATCTAAACATTTCACCTCTTCCATATCGATTACCGGGCCGGTTCTCTATGAGATTGCTAGTTTGCACTAGCTTTAAAATTGTCAACATTTAATTACTTATAACCATTCTTTAATATGTTTTACCATAAAACATAAAACAACAGTAATGCCTCTAGGGGTCTTTTAAATCTAGCGTCTGATGTTTGTCTTTGCGACTGTTATCTGTTGTCGTTTGGTTAGCAGAAACGCTGCCCGTGGAGTATTTTGACCGACAAAGGCGAGGGGAAACCTCTGACTGACTGATTGCGTAACAAAATGAATAAACATTTTAAAATGCTATTAAGTAATGATGGCGAAACACTTTATTAATGTATAGAAGTAGTAATTTCATAGTAACGGTTTAAGCACATGAGTTGAAAGGAAGAATCAGATTTAAAAAAATTCTTCATGGCCGAGGTTCCAGCTGGTTCTTCCTCTCCAGTACATTAATGGCAATACAGTAGTATATATTAAATTGTAAAAACTTGTAGTATTCAATATCAAATAATGTTACTTCATTACATTTGAACTATCAATGCTCCCTTGGAGACTCTCTAGCATCGATAACTAGTTATTTGGTCAGAGTAAACTGTGCTTTGATTAGCTGCTAAATGGCAGGCAAGTGAAGTTTTGTGTGAAATGGTGAAATAGTTGCTTTAAAGTGGATAGACCAGCTCTTGGAATGAGACAGTGCATTCAAAACAGTGGAAGTATGCACTGGTTTCTGTAGAAACAGATTTCATTGTGTACATTATAGACTGCATGGTCATTACACCAGGAGAATTATTTTTAACAGGTGCGTTACTAGATGTTTTTATCGTTAATAACGTGCCTGTATACTGTACCCTAGTGTGGGTATCGAGGGAGTAATGCCAGTTTACGAGAGTTTAAAATAAAATAAGGAAGGAGTGTGGTGCCAGTATGGAGTGTTTGGACTTTGCCGAACAACTGAAACCAAGTGCTGAAATTTAGTTTTCCTTACATGTAGAAGATTGTAATAATGGACTTGGCAGGTGAATGGATACTGAAGCAGGTGAAGAGTAAGCTCAAACTGTAACGAAACACTAACAAATTTATAACCCGACACATTTAATTAAAAAATGTAAGTGGGAGAATCCACTAGCGCCCTAGTTGTTTGCATTCCTATTACTAAATATTGCAAGCAGTAGCCCGTAGTTTATGTATTAGTCTTGGGAAAATCCTCTCTCAAACTCTCCATAATCAGAAGTGGCCAAGCTTTGTTCTCGAAACGTTATTTCAACTGGGGTGGCTGGGGTGGAGGAGAATACTCAACGTTGCTCACGGCTGGCCGTTTGTGCCTAGACCTTAATTTTTAATAGTGTTTAACCCCCGTTTTTGCTGCTGAGGAATCTAAGGAGCTGGACACTGATGATATATATATATATATATATATATATATATATCATCATTTGGTTACTTGTCTAGCGCTCTCAAGTGCGACTTTTTCTTAGTGTTTTATACTTTTCTACTATTATAATTAGTGTTAATTTATATATGTATATATACACACATATATAAAATGATAAATGGGAAAGTATTCTTATTTTTTCTAAAGGAAGGAAACTTTCCAGGCCTAAGTTTAGGGTACCTCTCCGATATTTGCAATTTATGAGAACGGAGGAAAACTGGAAAAAATCTCAGTCAGAGAGGACAGTCCTGGCAGAAATCGAACTTCTGACCTCCCGCTCGCAAGTCCGCGCCTTAACGACTGTGGCCACTCGTAATGGGAGATCGACCTTGATTGAGCATCTTCGGGGAAAAAAGAATAAGTGAGGGATAAACTGGATGTCATACTACGGGTGGGACTCTGCGCTGACCTTAACGTGTTTTCAGGGGTATCTAACAGGTTCTCGGTGGAACTCCCCGCTCCAAGAAATTGGAGTCCCTGAGAAGGAGTCCCGCTTCCATACCATATGCCGGAACAGAAAGATTTACAAAAGTAAGCCAACACCGTACCTCGCCTGCCACTTTGGACCCTGCAACAGAACCAACGGCATGGAAATGAGAGAGCGGAAAATTCTTAGAGGGTGTACCGGAGAAAAAAAATATCAAGTTGGGAATGATTGCCGTAACTAAAATGGAACCCGGAATCTCTCAAATGCGAATAGCAAGCGTTACCACCTACATACTCCGCTCGGAGACCTGGCAATTTAAGCACAATTATGTGTGGCGATAATTAACTGAAATGCTCACCTTAGCATTTTGGCAACTTAGGGCAAATAACCGTTTCAGCATTTAACACTCACTGGAACTTTAACGCAAATAATAGATGCAAACAAGACTAAATTCATGTCTAAAGTTAATAGCAGAATTCTTTATGAATAATGCAATAAGATTATGTTTTGTAATATAAGCCATGAGTTAGTACATTGGTTTTAACAAGTCATTATAATCCTTAGCGTCAAAGGTTTGCATCTTAATTGTTTTTAAATTATTTCCTAGCCTGTGAGCTACGTCTGCGTATT
Source organism: Metallyticus violacea (assembly GCA_030762175.1). Lineage (NCBI taxonomy): Eukaryota > Metazoa > Arthropoda > Insecta > Mantodea > Metallyticidae > Metallyticus > Metallyticus violacea. The sequence goes on along the minus strand of CM060845.1, from coordinate 53,834,872 downwards.
GAGGAATCCGCTAAACATACATCTAACTTTGTTTTGTAAACTTATGGAAGGTTTAGCCCATTGACTACGAGATCCATTAGGATAGACTTATATTCCATACACTGTGCTCTATGTAGAACCAACGATTGAGGATAACAGGAAGGAGTCCAAAGCTTCTCTAATGCCTGCAGTGTATTGAAATTTACGGTCGAACTGCTGCAAACATGGCATGCTTTGAACCTATTCCAGTTTTATCCCAGTAGCTTTGAGAGTTTATCCTGCCTTGGAAGTTAGAGTGGTAGCTGTTCTAGAAAGTGTTATTACCGTTATGAACTTCATATTAATAATAATGACAACCCTAATCTGTAACAAAATAACAGTTTACTGCTTGTGGTGCATGTACTTTCAGAGAAGAGATGTGCGTTTATAAACGAACCCGGGAGAGAAATTATAGGCTAAGAACACTTTTATATCAATGTAAAGTTTAATTAACAACAACTAAAAACTAAGAACGTTTATGGTATTTATATATTGGAGAAACAAATTATAATGGCATCGCGCAAAGGATTAATGAACACTTACTGATATTGAGATAAATGTAGGATTGTGAAATCTAGAACCTCTGAACCGGATTTTAGTTTTTATTGAGTAGTTGTGAGACTTTTAAGGGGAGTAGGAAGGTTGTACCCCAGCAATGTTAAATCTCAAATTTCAGCTGCGCTCATCCCAAAAATCTATTTGAGATATCGAAATAGAATGTTTGCCAGTTACATTTAGCACTTTTATCTTTAAATTAAATGTTTCTTGTTTTTAAAACTGAAATTATAACTGGAAAATATTAATGAGTTCATTACTAACTTTTAAGATATATTTTCAAGATTTTTGTTATTTTATAAATTAAAAAATGATCATAAAACATACCAATTCGTTTAACATTTAACGTCTTTCTATAAGCAGAAAAAATGGTTTCAGTATGTGTAGTAGTTTATGAGTTGAGTGCACTTGAAATATCAGAATTAACATTCAACTTTTCTACTCCCCTTAAAGCATCTAAAAAGATAGTGCGAAACCTGTCAAACCCCAAAAATAAAACTTCTGGGATATCCGAAGAGAGGAAAGGCAGATAAGAGCTATGATTTGTCTGTACTTTATTTATTTTACTGACAGCACTGACACCTTTAAACCACTTCATAATTAGGTAGAATTCAGCGTCAGGTCACATTGAACAAAATCACTCGCCTATATTGATCATGCCCTCATTGCTTAATGTGGAACCACGGCGAGCCAGGCTGTTGCACGAGTACAGATGAACAGCAATATGCACTGAAGATATTTGAGTTACAGGTTGACTGATCTCGGCTACTTACTATGTACTGGAGAAAGAATGATAAAGCGTGGCCGTGCATAAAGTTAGTATTTTTATTTTAAAATATAATATTGTTCTGCTTTAAAACTCATAAATACTAACAGTGTTAAAAGAGCTATTGAAAATGATGTCCCTCAGCGGCAATACATTGCCGGAATTTTAGTAGAAAGCTCCCGTCTTCATACAGCTTTTCTTCTGTAAGAACACAGCGGTTGTTTCAGATCACGATTTTCGTCATTAAAAGAACCTGTCCCTTGTAACTTTTTAACAAGTTGATAAACAATTTCTCTAACTGAAACACGATTGCAGATATTCGAATTTCTCTGTTAGAATCCGTCTTCATACATGTGTCATACATAAAAATCTGTTCAAGGCTATATTTATGTGATGGCATAAGTAATGCACTAATGAATAATGCACACATTGCACATGCAATGAAAGCACGACCGCTCGCTGACAAAGCATCTCTCAAACTAATTAAAAGATGCTACCTGTTCAGCCTTGACGGCTGGTTTTTCCAACTGCTGACTCTTTTTTTCTTTCTTTCTTTTTTTAATGTTGCTTAATGCCGTTTTTACTACTGAGGTACCACAGGCGGTGAACACTGATGATATGAAATATGTATTAGGAAAGGATTTTTTTTAAGGAAGGAAACGTTCCAGGCCAGTTTTAGGGTACCTCCTCGGCATTTGCCAGTTAAGAGAACTCAGGAAATCCTAGAAAAAACCTCAGTCAGGGAGGACGGTCCTGGCGGGATTTGAACCCCAGACCTCCAACTCACGAGTCCGCGCCTTAACGATCTCGGCCACCTCTGGCGGTAACTGCTGGCTCTGCCGGCACATAGTTAGCCTCAATGTACAAAATATACACAAGTGTCCAGGAAAACGGTAAAATGATGAAAGAAAAGGTGGGCGATCGCCATAAACATCTACCTACTAACTTGAGTTGTTTTCTTGCATAGGAATGAAGTACTCCCTGCTTCAAATAGGCCTACGAGTGAAAGATAAACAAATCCAGTGCATTAGACCTATACTGCCTCAGTCTTGTTTGTGCTCTCATTGTGGTCAGAGTGCAGTTTCTTGGTTAAGTGTATAACGAAATGCAAATAAGACGCCGTTTGGACTCTGTTTTGAAGGGTAGAATAATTGGACGCCTTGAAGCAGGTCAGACACAGACCGAAGTCTCAGCAGCCTTGAATGTACCACAACGCGTCATTTCCAGGCTTTGGCAACAGTAGTAGTCCTAGTAATGCACTTTTATTACAGCAGTTTTAAATTATACACAAGTAAGTATAACTGTCGCATGGTATCGCTTTCTCCGCACAGTGGGCAAACTTTTCCTCGAGAGCATTAACTGTTTTGTTTCCTTTCCAATCTGAGCCATGCGAGGCCACTTCTTTCTTCCTCCCACAGATATCTAGATAATCCCGCTTCCTCCATACCTATTTGAACCTGCAGGTTAATCGATACTTTTTCTGCACATTGTGTGTAAGTATATTGCCTATCTATATCGCGCAAACATCTCTTAACACTTTTCCAACTATTGCGGACGCAATATCCTTTCCTCTTAACCAAACAGTTCAATTTTGTCTAACCATTCCTTATTTTAGATGTCGAACCCATAATTGCTCCATCATACAAACTCTCGATCCCCCCGTATTATTCTTTACCAATATTTAATTCTTATTTTTAAATTCACACTTTCAAGATACCAAACTCTTTAACAACCCCACAATTTGCTGTATCCCTCCCTACTTGTAGCAATCGTTTTAGAAACTATGTTTATATCTGATAAGTTCCTAGGTGTTTTCCCACCCCCAAATTTCGGCCCCGTACGTCATTGTTGACCTAACAACCACCCTTTACACCATCTCCACTGTTCTCAGCGGTGTTTCCGGTATTTTTACAAATATTTTTAATGCTTCTATATGTTTAATTATGCCTTGCGTTTTGTGTTGCCTATGTGCTTTGCCCAGCTACCGTTATAGCTAAAGTGACCCTCAAATATGTGATTTTTTTCACATTTTCTAATGCCTGACCTACTTACTCCCACCTCTCTTTCCTGTTCTACACCACATCGTTCTTGAATGTCATTGTTTTGGTCTTCTGCTCATTGATTTCATTCCCCATTCCTGACAACACATCTCTAAATGGTCTAGGTACCTATGCAGAACGTCAAGGCAACACAGACACGATAGATGTTCGTCGTAAGCCAGTATAAGGTCGACTAAGGGTAACCACTCCACAACAGAAAAGCATAACGCATGTAAATAAAATATAAACAAAATTTATGTAGAAGTACAAGCACACTTACTTCCATAATTTATACCGCTATACTCTTGAATCCCTTAATATTTAAAAAGAAAATGTCTATAAAGGTTTATACGGTGCAATCAGTGATGTTTTCCCCCGCGGCGCAGGGTTTTTCCTACGAGCTAGTCCCCTCTCGTTTGCCGCGCCGTGGAGGGGGAAGCAAACTACTTGGTTATTTGACCTTGCTGACTGTCACGGTCGTATTCCAGCTGTTTCCGGGTGTGCGTTGTATTGTGTTGTTTGTTTGTTAATAGTGCATTAAGCCTCGTGTGTTTACAACGACACAACGTGTCTTTATGTACGATTCCATGTGTTAACTCATGGTGAAAGAATCATAATGGAACTTTTTTTTGAGCATATAGTCCTTTTTTCAGAAAATTAATCGACAGGGAACGTGATCAGTCCACAATGTGTTTTTACAAGACAGAGTTATTAGTAGAGATGTGTGGTCTCGATTCAAAAGCCTGCGATTGTTATTAAGAATGCCGTGTACAAGACGAACCCGCACATGATAAAGGAACTCAAAGCTAATATTGTTTCAAAGGAAATTGTCCGGATTTCTCAAAATGAACTACATCAATGATGAATAATTTCCTAAAGAGATGCTAAAATCGAGTGGGAAACGTAGGCGAGCAGTTTCATCATATTTAATACTTTTATAAGTAATTATCCTTTAAATTGGTTTATATATTGTTCTATGGTTGATTGGTTTTATTGTTTTACTCTCTTGCTAAACACACTGCGCTCGCTCACTGGCAAAACACTCCGAGGGAACAAAAAACTGATCGCAACGTGCCTAGAAAAAAAAACGGTTTTATATTAGCACTTTGAGTATGTTAGCCGCTCAGTGTAATCTGGAATTGATTTTGTAAATCCTTTTCCACTGGTTGATTGTTTAGTGGCGGTATGTTTACATTTTCCTTAGAGATCGACTAGAGCAGTTTCAGAAGTTGTAATAATCAGGTGCCATCCTCTTAATGTATTCATTTATTTTTACTATCCACTATGTGACATTCATCTTTACTTACAGTTTTCTTAATGGGAGTTCCTCATAGTTTCTCGATGACGAAGGTAGAAAAAATATGTATTTAGTTGCCGCAGATACAAGACATTCTGTCACAAGTTCACATTACCCACCACCGTAAGTTATCTCAAACTCCCTCTCTTAGGTTAACAACTTTCAAATCTCCGTTCAGAGAGGCTATTTACCAGTCTAGCTTTCCCCCCACTACGCTGTAGGAGGCATAGTATTCCACTCGTAATTCTAAACTTTTCCTTAACGGTAACGTCAAACTGTTCACACTTTCAAAATTTGTAATTATTAACTCGAAAACTTCGCAGTACTACTTTATAATTCTGTTGAAAGATATGGAGACAAAAGGCAAAATATTCAAACTCAGAAGTAACAAACGCAAGCCAAACAACGATAAAGGCGATGGTATGTTTCAACAATACTTGGGTTTTAATGATAACAAAATAGCATCAGAATGTAAAAAATATTTACTTTAGTTTATTTTGTGTTCAAATAATACAAACAAAACAGGACTTTGTTCTAACCAATTCTATAATAACCCATAATTTATTTATTTTGTCAGAGCTAAGCTCATGAGACCTTCTCCTTTACTCTACCAATTTAATTATAAATGTACAGTTGCTGTAATAATATTACAATTATAACATCAACAGTAACAAGGATAATACTCGTACATATATAAACTTATGTAAAACGTCAAAGAGATAAATAAATGTATGCTAAACATGAATATTGTAAAACATTAATCTAAAAAGAAGAAAAATAAATAGAACAGTAATAACAAAAGCACCCACAAAGGCAATTCATATACATATAAACATATGTAAATCATGAAAGTGGAAATAATGTACTGATAAAACACAAAAATAAAAAACACTAACAATAATGTGAAGTAAATAGGAAGTTTTAAGATAAAAATAACATTAGTAGATTGAATAAAAAGTACAACAAGATAAAACAAATAAATATCTGTATTATAGCATAAGGAATAAAACCCAATTATTTGTATAACATTAAGCAATTTGTTATGAAATGCTCCTAAAGTTTGGCAGTCTCTGACATCCCGTGGCAAAGCCTTCCAGAGACGGGCAGCAGAATTATTACAACTTTCGGCAGTGTTAAGGGAAATGAAGCGAAGCGCAAAATACCCAGGTAATCCTCGCATTACCCAAAACTCCTGGTTAATGCGATACAGTAGATTATATTAAGGAACAGCTTTACTCCAGTAATGAACGGTGTATCCCACTCTGTTTCGATAAAGCAATACATGTACGTTTCTGTGAGTCAAGGTGACAAGACAATCACTTTTATCTCATGACCAAGCGAGTTGGCTCAGGCAGTAACGCTGGGACTTACATTTGGAGGTCCCAGGTTCCTTGGGGCGCGCCATTTTCCCTTTGTCACTTAGGAAAATTCTTGAATGGATCATTACTTTCTACGAATGTTCCACTCCTCCATTTCACTTCATTTTTTCTGTTGGTTCTGTGAGGTGAGGTGGGCTGGCGCGGTGTGACTGTGACTTGCGCTTTGGAAACGTTTCTACTTCGGCGTCTGTAATTGAAACAGAACCTCTGAGAGCCTCGAACTTCTTAGGGGGGTGCTACGCTTCCCAAGGGTACATCCGAAATCATTTTAGGGAACAGATCTACATCCCCACAGTCAACTCTTGTGAATTTTCGCTACCCGGTGTGTAGGGAGGTTAGGCATAAACGACCAGTCGTGAGCATGGCTGGAGTACCGAAATATCCACCTCTGGCCCAAACAATTGAATGCATTCCATTTTTTTAAGCTTATTGTATATCTTTTTGAGAAGTACACGCATTTTCTAAATAATAATTAGAATTACAGTTTTATTTTAAACATAAAAATTCCGATTGAGATACTTGTTATATAAGAGAAAGAAGGTAAAACACGAAAAGTTTGTGTTTTTCTCCCCGGTCTAGTAATCCAGATGTCCTGGGTTCGATACCCCGGTTAGCTATTAAGAGTAAGTTTTTTTGTTTTTTTTTTTTTTCCTGGAGCCTTTCCTTACCCTGAAAAAGTAAATGCTAGATGGGTTTAAAGCGCCAAGCACTTAGAACTTATTTACACCATCATTGATATTTTTCATTTCATTTCATTCTTAGCTCTACAGTATATACGTTCAATCTACAGACATCACAAGAAGACCTATGCTGTCAAACCGACAGTAAATAACACATAAATAAGTTAATGTAAGTTGAAATATAGCTAAAGTAAGACAAATAACTATTGATAATTACTGCGATTTTATAACGTGATTATAGATTTTATAGTTAACTAAAATTTGTAATTAACTGAGGTATAGCAGTTAGGGTACTAAAGTTTTTAAATAAATCATGCTTTACTTATTTAAAAAGTGTAATGTTTTTCTTTACTTATGAGGCAAGATAAGCTGCAATGACGCTCGCAAAGTATTCCAGCACTTCCATACTTGCATTTGTTTGTTTGTTTGTTTGTTTGTTTGCAATTGTATCTTTTATAGCCCTGCGTTGCTGCAATTGATTGAGCATTATCCATTTGGTTCATTGTATTTTTCTTCAGTTCTATGAGTTTATAGTGAGTGGTTTCTTGCAAACAGTAAACATGATACAATACCGTTTTCTAGTTCCTGGAACTAAAAATAGTTTCACAACTACGAACACAATATTTCTTAAATCCGCCTATACAACTTAAGGAATTTGAAACCGTACTGCTTGAGAGAAATGGGTAATTGCATCTTCTTAGCTTGATTTTCAATTTATTTTACTAAAATTTTCGAGCTGCGAATGCGCATGCGCTTTTGCTTTTTTGTTTTGGGGTATTTTTTTCATTTTTGTCACAAAGTTTGCAAATACACGGTAGCTTACACAAGCTACAGTGACTCTCTCTGTTCTATATCCTTTTTTGGAATTTCTTGGGATATCCTGAGTGCTGGGAAATTTTAAAATGAAAGCTCTGTATGATTACTATATATTTTTAAACAGTTATTTTTTGCATACAGACTAAGAGCCTTACTTTTATTTTATTTTTAGTTTGTATTTAATTTACATTTTGTTTATATGTGATTATTAATTTGCCTACAAAATTTTCAGCAGCTGCTTGAGCCTAAAATAGCATTTTCATTATAGAAGTCCGTACGTTACAAGCTCTGCGATATACAGTAAAAGTTAAAGTTGGACAACTTGTCTCCACGACGTTGTTTAGCTCAATGTACTCATGTGACACATGCAACAGTGAATATCCTGCAACGTTTTTGTGATGAGGGATGATTGCTTGCATGTTAAGTAGCTATATAGCTAATGAATATCGTTTTTAAAGTCCATGGATAAATAATAATGTGATAAATTATGTTCACATGTATGTTAAGCATGAACAAACCCTATTTACAGTAACCCCCAAGTCGCTATCTCTTATATTCGAATTAATTTTGTAACAAATTATACCTTTCAATGCGATTCGTCTATGGTCTTTTTGAAATCTTTTGCGTGCAATATATTGTGAATTTAATGGTTTTGTCGTTTGTTTCACGTTAGTTGGCGGGTCGGTAGTCAAAGCGGTAACTTCTGGCGAAGCGGAAGTAATATCCGGGCAACTGATTTACGTTCTCACAATTACAACCAAAAAGCACAATGTAAATAAACACATACCTTATTGCAGATGTTCTGCTACATCAGTTCATCGGTTCAGCTTCCGAAATTTTGTCAATTTTTCATTTAATATTTTCTTTCTCGGGTAGGGAGTTCTTTTAATGTGTAGAGATTTTTTCTTGCACTTTATTTGCAACTTCCCTCATAAAGTCATACGCTGTCAGTATGTCATTTCTGTGTTGTTTTGCATTTATACTATCCTCATAATAGATTATACTTCCTTCTAAATTCAGAGATTGTCGGATAATAAAACATTTTAAACGCAGATTAAATTGTCATCTCGACTCTCTAAGAATCACAATAGTCTCTCGCTTCGTCTTCTTCTTCCTCCATTTTTTCTCCTTCTTCTTTCTCCCCCCCCCCCGTACTGGAGAACAATTTTGAAGCACTATTTTTATCGACTTTCTAACTATATTAAAATATGTAATATTTACATGCAGGATATATCTTTAATTTTACTTTTTTCTGTATTTTGTTAACTATATATTGTACTCTGTATTTTTGCTGTTTTTATGCCTGGTAGAGTGGAGAAGGCCCCATGGCCCTAACTCTTGTTAGGGTAAATAAATAAGTGTAGATATTCAACAGTTTTTTTTAAAAAAAATCAGCAGTTTTATTATTTTTCATTTAAAGATATAGTGTTCGAAAATATTCACTTAAGATAAGCCCAATTGTTTAAAATTGATATTTTGTCATCCTTGGTATACAAATATTGATTTAATTATTTATAGGATGCTCCATATTCTAACTTATATCACTCCCACAAGCTAAACTAGGAATTGCCATGCCTAGCCAAACCTGTATTGTACTATGCAGCAAAAGATAGCAATATATTAACGAATCGATGGTATTATATTATGACGATTCTAGAACCGTGTTCTCCACTTAGAAATGAAGTGATGCAGATTACAAATTTGTAGTTTGAATCGACTTTGACAAGCTTTACTCCAGCGGAATAGATACTTTCTCAATTGAATTGGCATCGTCGGTTCATAGGTCCCAACGCATACACATTCAGTTTTTCTGAAGGTACACAGATATTCTAAACATAAGAAAGATGAGTTGCATCAGAATTTACACATTTACAGATCTGAATTATGACACAATGTAAAAAGTTATAGAATCTGTTAATGTGCTATATTTAACTGCATAAACCTTCGAGATACTAAATTTTGAGATTAAAGAAGCAAATATTACAAATTTAAATAAAGGTATTCTAAGATCAATCCAGCATACAAAGTACTTCACGCTACGTTTACCTTAAAGAAATGTATGCTTTTTGATTTTCAGTTTCTCTACTTTACTATATTGTTCTGACTTAAAAATGTTTTTATTTTAGTGATTTTTAGCTTTTTTTTTCAAGAGACACCAAAGATACTTTTCCGAGTTCAAGGTTATTGCTATTAAAGTTTTACCGTGCTAGAGCTAAAGTAGGGGAGATATTACTTTGTGATGGATGTTTGGATCGTGTTTATGCCGATGACTCAGCTGGCGAGAGGCTCGTCATATCGCTGACCAATCAGGTAACAGAAGCACATAATCATCAGAGCCAAGACATTGTAACGGTCATGGGTTAAGGGTATCACCCCGTATATCCAGTATTAATGCGTTTTCAAATGCATGCGTTGATTTAATTTTTCGTATGCAAGTATTTTATTAAGTGTAGTGGTTGTGTTTTATATCGTTCATAGGGACTCTGTAGGATTTTTATAAACAACAGCGAAACGTTAGATATTTTAAATTTTACTGTTTTGTTTTTATATTTCTCGCAAACACTTTTCTTATGTTCATCATAAATTTAGGCAACTCCTTGCTTTAAAATGGTTTATAGGCATAGTGAAGGCAAAGGGCATGCATTAGGAAAAAGCGTAACTATCATAGTAATGGGACACACTTGTGGTGTGTTAGAGAAGCATGGAAAGAAAAAAACAAGGTAGAAGAAATAGGAAACGTTTTATAATAAACTTGGATGACTTTAGCGATTCCAGAGACAATGAACATATTGAAATGGAAATAGAAATCAACTGAAGAGGAGGAAGAAGATGATCTTGGAGTGCAGCCGTTGGAGACGACCAGCGAATGAGGGGATGTGACAACATCTTGCGGGCGGCCACACAATCACAATGTAATCCCCCCTAGTTTAAGTACTTATATTGTTAAATACCTTCCATTTGTCAATTTTATTTCATTGATCTAATTGTTGCTAAAAGACTTGGAATGCTGATATCAGAAACATGAAGTTGATTTGACTTTATTCACACATAAGTGACAATTTTATATGACTTGAAATATTATTTACTATTTCGAATAGTTTTTATGCAGTGCAGACGTATTGTCGTTATCATTCAGCACACTTTTCAGCAGATCTGTTCTCACCTCTAATGCTGTCTTGACCACCTCTATGCTTGGATGTTACAAACAGCTCCAGTTGTTTTACTGAGAAATGCAAATTTCTGGCGCCGAAAGGAGTTTGCCCCCACAGTCACTCCGTCTCGGTTCAAATGTTCTATCTTTTGGAACGAAACACAAATTGAATAGAAACTGCGTTGGTTATCTCATGTAGCACTTGACGCTAATAGTACCAGCATACTTGTCTTAAATGCTTCGGGCTATCGGTTTCGAGTGCTTCGGAATGAACGTTGCTTCCTCTACCTTTATCAGGGGTCAGATGCGTTTCCCTCTTGGTAAAGAGCATAACTCTATTCCATCTTGGACTGACATCTATGTGAATACCCTAACTGTATTCTCTATTACTCACCAACACTTTACCGCCGGGTAAACGCATACTCATTTCCATTGTTCAAAGGACAACACCGGCATTGAGCATGCCTTTATTATATGTCAATTATGCTTTTAGATTCAATATATCTATCAAAATATAAGAGAAAGTGCAGCACTAGTTTAGCTAAATGATGTTTCCGCTAAGCGGCATTGCCTCAAAAATGGCATGAAAATAACAAGGAATTATAATCCATTTCGGCTTAGTTTACTGCTGATGAACTCAGTATCTAACTGCATATAAATATCAAAAATGAAAAATATCTATTAGAAAAATAAACAATCTAGAAGAAATGCAATGGCAGAACTATGAAAAATAATTCGAGTTATTAATCTTGCAGTCTATCGATTTCTTGCTAAATATTAACCTCTTTAGCGGCCACGTTGGAACAGGTAATACAGAATATAATGATCACTGCAGAAGCTCACGTGGCAGAAACTGGGTTTCCGAATGTCGCAACACAATTTTAGCGTCAAATTACTGTGAATTCTCACGCAGTAAATTCCGATCCTCCTTTTTTTCCCTACTAAGTTACGTAATATTTTTTTACCTGAAGATAATTTTTCAATGATAGAGATGGCTTCATATTAACAGTAACATTAAATTTTATCTTGTTGAATTGTTTTGTTAAGTAATAGGACACATTTTGAAATGTCCGGAACATCACCACCTGTTAACCTAGCGCTACGAATAAGTCTTGGTTTAACAAAGATATCAGAAAATATGAATCACATATTTAACAATTGGATAAAAACTCTTTGCTTCTCCTAGATATAACTTTTGTCTATTTTTCTAACTCTAATTTATCTTTTTGTGACTTAAATAAATGATTATTTTACACGTTTGCAAACAGAAATGAAACAAGTAGAAATTTTACTCTGTTTCTACTTTTTACACTTGTACTATTAAAACATTGATACCCACTAAATGAACTTATTTTAACTGAGCACTCCAAACATTTGCTCAAGGTATTTTGCCACTTCTGAGATTTATTTGTGCAAACAACACTTTACATAAACTGATCGAATGACAGTGCTGCTATTAGTTCGCAGGTTTACCCCAATGCGTTACCTTCAGAAAGGAAGTGATCACACTTTCTCTTCTGTTCGTTAAGCAGTAATGTTCAATATTTCGGAAACTGTATTATTTGCTCCGGTCCCATGAGTGCACTGCAAAACCTTCATACGCTCTATATCTACTCCATGCCGCTGGCGTTTGTACAACATTCGCCTGGGTGCCTGGTCATGTAGGCGTGCCGAGGAATGAAGGTTCGGAAACTGCTGCTGAAGTCGCTGTTTTAATTTCCAGTTCTCTTGTTTTCATGAGTCTCTTCGAATGACCTTCACCCTTTTATACGCCGAGTCATTTTCTCGTGCTAGCGCAAAAAGCGACTTGCTCTCCAAAGAAACTCGTTTTGGGGAGTTAAAACTTTTCCCTCTAAACCGATTGAACTGTTGTACTTGGTGATTTTAGCGTCTATACGCACAGTGCACTATAATTTTAGTCATCAACGCTTAATTTGAGGTGCTACTGTTACACTTACCATTCTTTGCGCGACTCACTCGTTCAGAAAGATGTATTTGAAACAATTTCGGGCATCTCTAAGTCTACCTTCTACCCTTAAGAAAGAAGCATTTCTAGTAGAACGAGTTTCCTTTTATTTGCTGCATATGCGGAGTAGCATTTTGTTTCTGCAAAGTACTTTTTTCTTCTCTCTTTCCGAAATAAATAGCCGGTCAGTATTCACTCTTGGAACAAGATTTGACATGAGTGAAAAATGGAAAAACCACTAGTTTTTGCCAAACACAAAGGGAGCAGTCAACTCTCTGAGCTACTGAGACTGCTTGCTCGGATATACCAGTCAAATATAAAAACTATGTATGAGACAATGATTATATGTATGACTATCAGAATTATTATATGTATGTCTGTTTAATGTGTATGAATCTGTTGTTAATATTGATGTTTTCTTTTGTTGAAATTAATTTCAGAATTTAAGTATTTTACAAGAGCATGAACGGTCTTGCCACCCATGCGATTGTGATGGTTATATATGAATACCTAGCTTAATTTGAACAATAAATATTACTACTGCTACTTTTAGGTGAGCTAATCCGTCAAATTCTTTTCTTGTTGCGAAGAATAAAATGAAAAATCTATTCTTATAAAGTTTCACTTTGTTAACTATTATAGCCGAAATTACTGAACGCTTTAAGTCCAACTGCTAATATAAATTCTTCCATAACTTTGAATAATTAAACCTTACCATCACATCTTTTGATAATTATTGTTACTGGAAAGTTTGAAGCAATAAGTGGCGGTTCGTTTGTGCGTTTTTTGTACAACATTTATAAACAAACAAGTAAAATAAACCATAAGAGCTATCGAGAATTCTTGCATAGATACGGATTTTTACACCTTAGTAAGCTGCAAAGCTCACACTCACGGGTATGAGATCTACGGGGTACTGCTGGCAGGAATTTTTTTTAACCGCCACGGGTGGCCGAGGTCGTTAAGGCGCGGACTCGTGAGCGGGAGGTCTGAGGTTCGAATCCCATTAGGACCGTCCTCCCTGACTGAGGTTTTTTCCAGGTTTTCCTCAGTTCTCATAAATGGCAAATGCCGGGGAGGTACCCTAAACTTAGGCCTGGAACGTTTTCTTTTCTTAAAAAAATTCTTTCACAATATATCATTTCATCTCATGTATATGCATCATCAGTGTCCACCGCCTGTGGTGCCTCAGTAGTAAAAACGGGCGTTAAAAACTATTAAAAAAACTCATAGGCATTTCCGAGGGAGTGAATGTTGTACGGCGGTTGCACGCTGAAATGATCATTTGTGCATTGTCGTCAAATATCTATTATAGATTTGGTTTGAACGTTTTTGTAAAATTTAGTTACTTATATTTTGACATTTAAATGACATTATCAGACAGCGAAGCAGACTTACAAAGTCAGTAACAAAATTAAATTTCGACACTTCTTTTATTGCCCCAGACAGGATTTAACCTTGGAAGTGTGTTTAAAGGAAAACCCCCACCCGGATATGGCCGGGAAAAACAACTTTTCACTGCCGGAGGAGAGAAATTTATAATTGTCATCTTTTTTATCCAACAATAATAATGAGATATGATTCATATATAAAACAGAATTCACTCTTGAAAAATGACGCTTGTTTAAAAAATCAAAGCAATGTATGATCTAAATATCTATAAAATCGTGAAAATGTTGCTCATTTAACAAACAGTAATGAATTTTAAGATTAGGAATAATTACCAGGAATCAAGCATTTTATGAGCTCTGGCATTTAGGCAATGAATGGCTTTAAAATATAAGTTTCCTTTCCAAATGAGCAAATTACTAAAGGAATCTTTAAGCCAATATATTCAATATGTATTAATAATATTACATTAAAATATGTTAAAGCCTCATGTTACCTGGGTCACTGGGTGTAACGGTTGGAGAAGGCTCCAGACCTAACATTTTAGAATAACAAGCCGACACATCTGTTTAAACCCGAGACTCCAAATCCAACTTTCCTAGAAAGAGTCGGGACTAATCTGTCCGAACGTTTCTAGCGTCACTCAACAGCCCTACTAGGCAATAGCAACTACATGCCAGTTAGCGAATCTTCCTGGCATGGAAAGATAGGAAAGAATAGGGTGTGTGAAGGAAATGCATTGAGAACAAAGAAAGCTTGTGCAAAAACGGCACACGATGAAAGGAAATATTGAGTGAAAAACCTATGACTATTAAAGGGACTGGGCTTATCAATATCAACAAACGATTGATGGAGTGACCAATTCCATTATCCTCGAACTGTGGAAAAGAAGAAGAGAATAAATCCAGACAATTTTTAAAGGTACAGTTTTTGGAGGCAGAATGAATCAACAGTGTGCATCTAAAGAATAAGCCAGTAGAGGTTTTTCTAAATGTACATTATGAAAATCTTTTCCTAAGCATTCGTGAAACGAGTTTGGGATTAGCAGTCTTGATAGTGCGCAAAAGGACAAAGAAGATGAGCAAACAGTCAGAAGAAGAGCAATATTCGCTAGTGAATCAATCAAAGCTCCGGAGCAACTGGAAGGAATTAGTGACAAAATCGATAAAGGGCATTAATGATGCCAGGTCTTCTTTGAAATAAAGCTCTGTTAGCCATCTTGCTTCTCTCTAGCTCTGTAGGATTTAGCGAGAAGTTCTAATTCCATAGTTGTTGCATTTTCAATACTTCCGCTGTATAATTTCACTGCTAAATACTCCGTACTCGTAGGTTAAAGGTAAATAAATCTCAACTGAGAGGAAATGTCTGATATCAGTGAAATGTGTCAGGCTATTGAAATAAAGCGTAAGCAAATTACACATGTCTGTAAGAAATATATGTTATTTATAAAACTGTATTGCATATTTATACCTTGTGGGAAGTAAAGCTTATCTCTACAAACCCAAAACAAGTATACTTTCATTAAATAGTACAGTAAAGATTGAAGTTGTGGGTTGCAAACGCTCAAACGACTTAAATGAGATATTATTATGAATTAGCGTTGATTGGCTAATTTTGACTGCATGTCGTTGCTGCTGTGGCTACATTTTGTTTCTGTAAAATAGCAGTAAATCTTCGATTGTAATCCTTGCACAGCGAGAAATAGTTAAAAGGTTTCATCGATTCTCTACAGAGCGTTCCTTGTGCTGTCCGGCCGCGAATCGTGTGCTCCGCGCACTGTCTATTACACTGGGGGGGGGGGTTTCCGTTCTAAAACTCCCACGTTAGTTTCTCATAGTGATAGTAACATGCACTATAATGGCTATTAACATTGTTATAAGTGGTGCTGAAAATGTTATCCATATGCATTCAGACATTCTGGGCATCTTCGGATGAAATTTCCATTCACACGCAAAAGTTCTTCTTGCGTAATGTTCATAATTTCTGTTCTTCTATTGTTCTTAAGTTCTATGGTGTGGGAATTGTTCCTATTTAAATGAAATTATGTCTTTCATCTGAGAAATTTATTAAACGTGGGTCAACAGTACGATCAACGATATTTGTTAAAATCCAGTTACAGAAATTTACTCGTTTTTCGTCGTCACGAGGTTGTAATTCATAAACTATAGTCACTCTGTAAAACTTCAATTTTAAAAGTTTAGCAGCTCTATGAGCAAAGGCTTTTGAAACACCCACTTGCTGTGCAACATATCTTAGAGACTTCTTCTTTGGATAGCGTTCGAATGATGTACAAATTTCGTCAACTTTTTTTCTCTGTTAGAAAAATTGTTTTTCCCTTCCTAGGTTTAACGTTTAGCGATCCCGTTGTCTAAACTTATTAACTAAACATCTACTAACAGTTTCTCTACCTGAAACTGGAATACCAGGATATTTCTCCTGAAATTGTCTACACGCCTGTCTACATGATTCGGTTTATCGTACATAAATATTCTTTGTTGAAGAGTGAATATTTTGATCGGACTGAGAATAATCTAATTTAACTCAAATACAACACACATGTCTTGAATAAACGTCACTTTTGAGATGCACAATGAACAAACTCTAGTCTTGACAGCTCGAACAGAAGGCAGCAACTGACACAGCATAACACAGAGCTGGTAAATGTAGCCTTGAGCGCGTGCGCTATTATTATAATACCGAGGACACTGAACTGCAAGCGAACTAGTCATATAAGCGATCTATAGTCCGGCTATAAATGGAAGGCATGAGCTTTTCTGAACTGTAACTGAATTTACAGAAAGACTGCAATTACAATGAGTTATGAGATGTTGCACATTTTACTTTCTGCCCCTCCCCCTTTGTTGGATTATTCGTTGTTGAGCTTACACTAGACCACCATCGCATGTGGCCATTTGATTTCTGTCTATAATCAGCTCTGTTGAACTATGTTTTAGTGCTCCAAAATACACTAACAACAATTAGTAGATGTCTGTGCCAAATTGTCACGTATCTACTTAATCCTGCATGCACTATATTGTATTTGTTTATTGCTCATATTTTTAGAATGGAGGGAATAAAATGCAACATTCTTAGCAGATCAAATTGGAATGGAGAGTGTTACCCGTATTACCAACAGAGATGCTATAAACTATAGTATATGAGCATAGGACATTACCTCAGAGAAAAACCGTAAAAATGATGGATGAGGATGATTAAGCCTGTATCGCTCGTTGTCTTGAGCTGGGGTTCAGGTGTGTAACATTCTCAACCGATATCGATTTTCTATAGCTTGCCTGCCGCAAGTTGGTGAATATTGTTATTATCCGATGTTATCTTCCTCTCATTCTTCTGTACCCTTCTGCATTCTTTTTGTTCCTGGGAGTTTTTATTTACCGTGCGTAAACTTAAAGCAAGAAGTATAAAAGTAAAATAAGCAGACTGTGTAGTGCGCTTGGGGTGTCTGGTCAATGGTGTAGGATAATAAACAGACATACACCTTCACAATTATACTGACATTATTTGAATTATAGGAATAAGGACTGGGTATCAAAAATAAGGAGAGGCTTAGACAAAATTGAACTACGGTATATTTGGTTAAAGGGAGATGACAGATGACATTACGCGCAATAGCTGGAAGATAGTTAAGAGACGTTTGTGAGATATAGATAGCAAAATACTAAGGTTCAATGCTCAGAAAAGGATCACTTAACCTGCAGGCTCAAATAGATCAAGTGTGGGGGAAGGAAAGTTGTCTAAATGTCTGTGGGAGAGAAGAAAGAAGTGGCCTAGCATGGTTCAAGTTAGGGACTTGGAAAGGAAATTAAAAAGTTATGCTTTCGGGGAAATTGCACACTGTGCGGAGAAAGCGATGCCCGGAGGCATATTCTGGCTTTTAAGAAATGAGAATTTTCCTCTACAATTTCTGAATTCTAACAGAAAATCTGAACATCTACCTGGAAGTATTGGTGTATAAGAGATACACACATTAATCGGGAATATTTCTAGTGAAGACCCGACAAAAAGACTATAGAGAAGAGAGAGAAGTTGGGAGGTGGATGAGGGTTCTATTTATGTTTGTAAGTACATGTATATAAAATTATTCATAGACAATGAGTTTTGTATCTGGTGTTTGTGTATATGCATGTATATATGTTTTTTTTGTTTTGTGTATTTTGATTGTTAAAAGGACGGTATTGCCATGTACGGTCGGGAGGCCCATGCGACAGTTATACTTACATTTGTTTACTTTAAATTGCTGCAATAAAAGTTCCTTACTACTACTACTACTATTACTACTACTACTACTACTACTACTACTACTACTACTACTATTACTACTACTACTACTACTACTACTATTACTACTACTACTACTACTACTATTACTACTACTACTACTACTACTATTATTACTACTACTACTACTATTACTACTATTACTACTATTATTACTACTACTACTATTACTACTACTACTACTATTACTACTATTACTACTATTATTACTACTACTACTACTATTACTACTATTACTACTACTACTATTACTACTAATGCTACTACTACTACTATTACTACTACTATTACTACTACTACTACTACTACTGCTACTACTACTATTACTACTATTACTACTACTACTACTACTATTACTACTATTACTACTACTACTATTACTACTACCACTACTACTACTACTAATACTACTACTATTACTACTATTACTACTACTACTATTACTACTACTACTATTACTACTATTACTATTACTACTATTACTACTACTATTAGTACTACTACTATTACTACTACTACTACTACTACTACTACTACTACTACTACTACTACTACTACTACTACTGCTACTACTACTACTAATTTTGCATTTACTAGCTCTTATTTTCCTTGAACAGTGGTTAATGTGCGGGATATGTACAACAGATTTTGCACTCATATTTCTTTTTTGTTATTTTTCCATAAGTTTCGCCAATAGATGATCCCTTTAAAGAATAATCTGCAATAATGTGCTGCTCTCTTGATTTTCCGAACCCAACCCTCGGCGACTTAATGCACGGCTAACGTTAAAAGATAAATATAATCCAAATATTGTGAAAAATAAAATTAGCTCCTTGAAAATATGGTCATGATTTCTCAGGAGTGCCCTTAGAGCGTGACTTTTTAAGTTGGTGTCAAAATAAAGTAGAAAGTTTTGATATAAGTTGGATTCGTAAATTTCAGACCTAATTTGCCTTTACAGGTAAGATAAAAAAACCAATGATGTATTATCAACATGTCTCTGTTTATTTCAACTCGTTTCCCACATTTTTGAAATAGTAGTAGGAAAATATTCGAAAACTGCTTCCTTCACCTTTTTTTCCTCTGGTCTTCCTGCAATTTTGAGAAAATATAATCCCTGGGGGTTAAATCTGGGCCGCAGAGTGCAGGTTCAATTAACTTCCTGTGCAATCTGGGCAGTAAGGACTGGTGCACTTCGTGCAGAAGGCGAACCCTTTTGAAAGTAGTCAGCATAGAGGACCGTAGCTTCATTCTGTCTCAATTCATTTCAGAACTTCCTTCCTATTTGTCTGACAACACTCCGCTGATGTTGTTTTGGCACGGCAACATCATATATGCTTTTATAATAGAGATACTCATGCAGAATCCTAAGGAACAACCATTCAGCAATTTCTTTCAGTTTTATTCTGCTCTCACTCAACCCCCCCCCCCCGTCTCTTTAACAAAAAAAGCGATTCTTTCTGATGTTAGCACCTGTACCGGTTGACCCTGAGGTGGATAATCTTCAATGTTTTCTCGGCATAATTGAAACTGCTCAGTTCATTCTTTTACCGTTGAATATGAAGGGAAAGTTTTTTTCATGCACGCCACATGTCATTTTTAATTTCTGCTCGAGCAAGTCTTTCCTTTTGTTTTTTTTGTATTCCATTTTTCGACATAACTTAAATTCACACCCCTCTAGATTTTCATGCAGCTGTCTCCAAGACAGCAATATAAGTGAGATCTACGCCATTATTGAATAATAACCAAAAATATAGGAATATTTCCTGCACAAAGCGTTTTCCATTTATTGCGCTGCACATTGGTCAGATTGAAAACTTATGAAACGTATCTCACATTTACTTTTTTAAAACGGATATAAATGAGATTACTACCGTAAGAAAGCGCGTACATCTGTTGCAGGTTACCTATCCTGCAGTGGCAACATCGAATTCTTCTGCTATTGAATAAAAGAAAAGGGTTTATTTTGCATTATTCAAAGAGGACGGCAGTAAAATGTTATATATTGCGTTCGACTTATGCTTTACATAAAAACAGCAGTTTAGCTGGTAATACAAACAGGTTAATATTTTAGAATAGTATGCAGTGGTAAGTGTATTTTTATTGCTATAAAATTCTATATACATATTATAAATACTTTTTATGTATGGATCGTCGAAAATATAATAAAATATAAAGCAACAATAATAAATAAATAAATTAAAATAATTTAAAAACGGGAAGAAAGGTATTTATAGAAACATGAGTGAAAGCAACGTATCATTTGCAATTATACCATTTGCATTTGCGTTCTTACCAGAAAATAAATTGTTGCATCACTTTGACTAGGAAAATACCCACACTCAACCAATTAGTATGATCCAAAACAGGTTTCAGCATGCTAATGGACCTCTAATTGCCCTAAACATTTTTTTGAAATAGTGTTTTTATCTGGCAGTGTATAAAATGTGAATTAAAGAAGTCTTTTCTAATAAAAATAGTGCAGTTAAAGATTAACTGTTTTATATTTGGATTTTTATAAACGTAAATATTTTCATGAACGCTTTGCCAAAATATGATTAGTCAGATACATATATGGCGTTACTTTGCTGCAGAAACTGAAGAAAAGAACACACACGGAATCTTTTAAATAATTTGATTGTTCTGTTATTAATGCCCACGATCATATGGGTACTTGGAAAATCAACTAAGGAAGTAAGTAAATTTTAATTATGAAAATTTAATATGTATCCATGTTAAATTAAATACGCAATCAAATTAAATTCTATTCATTAAACAATACACAGTTTAAGGCAATTATGAAAGAGTTAAAACTCTTTCTTTATGTTTGTATTTACTTTCTTGGAAGTTTAAAAACATGTAATTTATAAAACTTGCGACAGATTCTTGATGACTATTTAGATTGTTAAGTGAAAAATCGACGCTTGTTTTTCGGCTTAGACTAAAAGAACATTGAGAATAATCATTTTCTCTTAGTCGTTTTCACTGTTTCCAACAACTTTTGAGAAGGCTCGAATCTTCCAACCTTTGCCTACACATGGTTTATTTGAAAGAACAACTTCCAATTTAATTCTTAGTGTAATTAATTAAAGTACTCGTAGTTTTCGAGTCACATCTTAGAAATTAAATCTATTGCTGAGATAATCTTGGAGCTTACTAGATAAACAAAGCCATACAGAGAGAACTGGGGTATCGTAGCAAGAGCAATACAACAGGAAGCGGAAAATCCATGGTTTAATTTTCATCAATAATTTGGGATTTAGTTAACTGATTAATCCTTCCAAAATTTGCTTAGGCATCACTAAAATCACAGAGTAATTCCTAGTTTCAAATTTTAAAAGGAGAATAACAGAAAACAGAAGGATTGTATGTATTCAGAACAGATTTTATACAGTTAAAAAGTCACAAGTTTGAAAATAGAAACATGCAGCGGTTATAAATATTTTTTTTATAAATTAAAACATCAACTTAAAACAAAGAAACAAACATATTTTATTTAAGTTGTCCATTTCAATTCTCACACTGGAAAAACGGTTTGATTTTAACTTCCATAATTGCAGAAACAATGTCTCGATTCAAGGTTTCATTATTGCGCAGTTATCATCTAAGTACTGCAACAATTAGCATGTCTCAGTACAGTCAGCTGAACGCATACTTCAATGTCACGGGGTCGGTCCTGGTCGTGTGGTGGTAACCATACTTGCCTCGTAGATCCAAGATCGCGGGCTGAATCCCGGCCAGAGTCATGCATGTTTTTACGGCGTAAAAATCCTAAGTATGGCTTCCTTCGGAAGTGAAGCCTTGGGTTCCGTGTCGTACATTTACGGCACGTAAAAGAACGTCAAGCCTGAAAAAAGAGGCCCCTGTTCGGCCGTTTCACACCCTGAATTGAATGGGACGCTGATGACCTGAGATATTAAAGAGCATCCGTAAATAAAACAAATCAACAACGATGTCACGAGTCGTTTTATTTCCTCCATAGTCTGCCATTATTAATCTTGGTACGCTCTAATCTCGTTTTACAATTATTTCTGTACTGTTTTTATATTTATTCCTTATTTAATTTTGTTTCATGGATTCTTATCTCTGTTGTTAATTTTTGAAGTACCTTTAATAATCAACTTAGTTATTTTTTATATTTCATTATGGAACTTTCTACATTTCTCTATTAGACGTTGCAGCCAACGTATTTAACCAGTGTTTCTCTATCATAAATATTACTAACAATGTTTGAATTATGGTTGCAAAATAAAGTTAATAGTGCCGATTGAATGGATTAAAGCAGCAGTTCTCAAATTGTGCTGCGCTAGGTCTTGAATGAATGAATAGTGTTTAACGCCCGTTTTTGCTACAGAGGCACCACAGGCGATGGACACTGATGATACATGAGATGAAATGATGTATTGGGAAAGGATTTTATGGAAGGAATCGTTCCAGGCCTAAGTTTAGGGTACCTCCCCGGCATTTGCCATTTATGAGGACTGAAGAAAACCTGGAAAAAACCTCAGTCAGGAAGGACGGTCCTGGCGGTATTCGAACCCAGATCTCCCGCTCATGAGTCCGAGACTTAACGACCTCGGCCACCCGTGGCGGTGCGCTAGGTCTTCCCAGAAGGCCCACGGTACTAGAATACTGTAAACAGCATTTATTCTTGAATCTATAGATACAATAAATTGATTATGAGAATGCGGAAGATGATGCACATAGAGGAGGTGTATTTATTGAGGTTAAGTGAATTAAAATCAAATTGAAGGTAGCTATTTATTCCGGAGGCAGCTTTCAAATACGTAATACGAAAACTTGCACCGTCATAGTCCTTGGCAATATCACGCATCTTTCGACAGCGAACAGGCAGATTTTCTCGTATTATCTATGAAGACCATGAAAATTTTGATTCCTTACAATTTGTGTGAAAAATTATTCTTTGAACTAGTTTTTTTATAAACTCAGCGGTAGTAAAGCGAAACACTAAGGTATTCCATTTTTTTTACAACACTAAGCCTGGAATTCAAGTTGATAAGGCCAGTTTTGCGACATTACAGAAACGCAACGAAATGCCTAATGCCAACTCAATAGATTTAAAACTTTAGTGTATTCCTTAGAACTACCTTTTGATTCTGACTTACCATTAATTTTGCGCTCAAAGTTGCTTTTTACAACAATCAACGCAAAGCGATGTTTTTGTGTTTAAAATTATTGCTGTCCATTGTGCCGCATGATAATTTAAAGCATTCAGGCCTGCCTAACATAAGTTTTAACATTTTGAAGTGACTCAGAGCTGAAGATGCAGCAAAGTGTGTGGCATTAGTGGAGGATGGACAAAGTTTGCGTTTTATTGCTGACGTCATCAGCACTTCTTATTCTAATATACGCAGATTTGTACAGAGGTACATCAGGAGCCTGGTTCTGCCCATTTTGATTGCGATTGCAAATTCTTCGCGATAGGTACGCAACTGAAGTGGAGGTCAGGAATAATTTGCAGCATGTTAATATTAGTGAAAGAAAAGTTAGAAACAGGCTGTATGAAGTCCAGGAGACCTGCTGACCAGAGAACACCATACTTCTCGAATGCACTTTGCTCGCACCCATCAAAACTGCACGGAGCATGGTGCTCTACACGAATGAGAGCAAGTTCTGTTTGAGGGCACCAGATGGGAGAGGGAGAGTTTGGACAAGGCCAAGAGAACGTTGTGCATCCTGCACTTTCTCTTATAATGCAGGTTCAAAGTTGGTTTGGGCAGGTTCAGCATTGAAGTAAGAACGGAATTGTTGTTCATCGAGAATGAGTCACTGACCACTCATCGTTACATCGTGCATATTCTTGCTGACCATATTAAAGGTGACAACATTACCCTTATGCACGACAATGCTCGTCCGTGTGTTTCTAAGTTCCTGAATGTGGTATGGCAAGGCCAGTATGCAGCCCAGAGCCCGATAGAAATGCCTGATGCATGCTTGGGAGGCGTGCTGAGTGTCGAATCCCCGATTCACTGGCAGATCTTCGGGCTGCACTTCAAGCGGAATGGGAACAGTAGATTGCAGATCTTATCCAGATAATGCCTGACCGAATCGTATCTGTAATTAGCACTAGAGGCGGCAACATTCGCTATTGAGACGTAGTTATCTTTCACAAACAGCTAGAGAACCGTTAAAAACAGCTAGAGAACTATTAAAAGCGTCGATTTCCAACATTTAAGTATTACTTAGATGATAAAATATTGCTAAAGGTTAAATAAATTATGTTTTCCTTATATTAAATACAGATTTTTATTTTAAAATGTGTTTAAAACTTTTGCGTTTCGCTTTTTTTTGCCATCAGTGTATAATGCAAGGATACCAATAAAAAGACTACTACAGAAATCTGCTAATTTATTTTTTGTTTATGTCTTTAAATGTTGTATTCTAGTGATGAAAAGCTTTAAATATACATAATGCTTTTGATGTGTAATTTTGAACCGGCGGTACTTAGTAAATAAATTCATTCATGTGTACTATCAAGGAATTCAGACAAATTGGTTTATCCTTACTCTCAGATAGCCCAAACATACTTCCCTTTTCAAAGTATAGATTTACAAACCCACAGGAAGAAGGAAAATTGGAGGTTCAAAGAAGAGATACAAGGAGCGGTTAATTCCTGAAGATGAAATAGGCCGACCGTCTGAATGTTGATCTGATTGTGTGTGTGTGCGCGCGTGCGTGTGTGTGGGGGGTTTGAGGGGAGGGGAGGGTGCAATGCGCGGTTTATTAACTCAGCTAGAATTCCAGAGCAGTATGCTCGTCAAAAAGTCTTTCTGGAAAATACATACAGTGCTGTTTCTGGGCTGCGCAATCTAAGGTCGATCTCCTCAGTAGTCAAAATGCATATTCAGAGAAAAAAGAGAACAACAGAAAGAAGGAAGAAAAAAAAAACCTACCAAATCAGAGAGAATAACAGCAATAACAAAAGGAGGATTGCTTTTTTCCTTGGCATCCCACCCCAAAGAACGCCATCTGTATGCCATTTGCAGAGCGGAAGATAGTAAAATCGCTTTTCTTAGAAAAACATCTCATCTTCTTGCAACCTTCCACTCGCTCTTTGTGAACTCTACAGTAGGGCTCAGGTGCGCTAAGGAGTTGCAAGATCTTCAAGTTAAACTTGAGCCCCATCTGCACAAAGTTTTACTTGTCGAAGGCTGCTGGCCCTACACTTGCTCTCGGTGCTTTATCTGTACCTGCTCCAAATGTTTACGGTTCAGGCAAACTTGATTTGGAGTTCAGTTCGTTTCTGCTCCAGGAGTTAGAATAGGTTTGTTTACCGGAAGTCCTTCGGGCTTATTCCAAGTGGTGCAGAGACAACAGCGACGCAGGGCCCGCTCCTCTTCCACTTCACTGTATACTTTTCATCGTAGACTGCAATCAGGCGCTGAGCAAGCAACATAAAGCGCTTCTGCTTTTATAAACAAGAACTAGGTCTTGTATTGGGCATAGTATTAGCGTAAACTATATCTTTAACAAAGAACATACTATTTTATATTATGAGAATGATTATGTCTTTCATGTATATTTTTTCTACGCATAATTACTTCGACACTGTTATAATTTTGTGCAAATTTCTCGGTTTTCCCTATCTTGTTCCAAAATGTTTCTAGTCATTCAACAATAGTTTTGAAAAAAATACTTAATAATGCACAATATATAATCTTAAAATATAAGCAAAAAATTCAATTAAAAATATTAAAAAAATGAAAAAAATTATTAACTCCGTTGAATTTTACTGAAAAAAATTAATGCAACATTGTCGTTAATGATGATTTAGTGCATAAGTAATCTCTGTCATATAGATTACTGCCTTATTCTTCAGGTGTTGACAATCTATTTTATCGAAAAAATTCGCAACAATATTTATTATTAAATATTTGCTGGATCTCACTGGTATTATTCAAGTTTTTGCAATATCATTAATATTGGCAGCTTGAGGTACATCAGTCTAAGTGGGACGCCCATTTGGTTTAAATAATGAAAAATACATGACTAATTAGTCCATTGCAGTAAGAATATACATTCACATACTGACTAAGATGATGGACAATAAAATAGGTATTTTAAGAGTCACTGCCCATTTCTGACCGTACACAGTAATTAATTAAAAATGTTAATATACTTTACCACATCAAAATATTCTGAGAACATATTTGAAACACCGTTCAGTTTAGGCCACTGCTTAATATTATACACCACTGTATCGAAAGTGTGTACACTTCCACAGAAGCAGATTGCTCTGGACAAGTTTGCTTTTTGAACTTAACGGTAGAACTTTGCCATGTTCTAAACTGACAAACAGCATATCACTCTTATCTTGATACCGTAAAATTGTTAAAATCACCTCTAAGAACTCGCTTCAATTACCTTCATATGATAGTTTAAAAAATAATTTTTATTTTAGATAAGTATTATATTCGTGATGTAAAATATGCTAGATAATTTATTGTTTTAATAAATCTTTAATAACTGTTTTCAATACGAGATATTATAAAATTTATCAGCATATAACCACTGTTGAATGTTTGGTGAAAAGTATTGTTATAAAACTTTTTAAAGAAATCATAACATGCGTTTTCAATTTTATAAAATGGAATAATATAAGAAAAACAATAGAAAACTTACATAATTGTAATTATTATACTGAAATGGAGAGATATATAGAGTATCTAGTTACAAAAATAAGCAAATAACTCATTTGCGGAACTGAATAACACACTTTTATAAGAAATACCAGAAAGTATTGCTATTAAAATGTAATAAAGTGAAGTGTGGCTGTATCAATGGGGAAAAGAAGAAAGGTGAAGTATTTTAAATGAAAAGTTTGAAAAATGTTAAACTACAAACCAAAATATAAAAGGCTGCAAGGATGAAGAAGATAGAAGGATACATTTTAGGAAGGGAAAGGAAGCAATTCTATAATCGAAAGGGACTAATAAGTCTAAACCTTATAGATGATGATAATGAAACTGAGCATCGGTCAGTAAAATAATATCCTTTTTCTTCTACGACTGTTAGCCCTCCCTCGTATTAGAATTTACACCCCAAGCAGTCGCATGTGAGAGAACTAAGCATCTCTAGAAATAAGTACAGATTCACACTGAGAAACTACGCCAGTCCAATGTCAAGGACATCAAAAGCACTGAAAAAAAAAAACGCAAGCACACATACAGACATGAAATGAAGATGATTTAAAAATGGAAGATGAATCAGTGGCACAGAATTACTAACCCGGCATTTGTTGTTTATGAAAACGAATGAAAGAAATCACCGAAGGAGCTAACGTGCTAGGTAGTAAAACGATATCCATTTCTGAAAAGGCTGTCAAGCAAGAAAAAGCACGCGGATATGGTGAATACATTTAGTGCATAATTATAAATATAGAACCATTAAAGATTTGGATAAAGATACCGGAAACACCGCTTAAAATATTAGAGATGGATTACAGGCGGTTGTTAGGTCAACTATGACGTACGGGGCCGAAATTTAGGGGTGGGAAAACACCGAAGAATTGATTAGGTACAGAGTATGTAAAACGGTTATTACATGTAGGGAGGTGTACAGAAAATTGAGCGGCTCTTAGAGAGTTTAGTATCTTAATGCAACTATAAATTAAAAAAACAAGAACAATGAAATACTGGTTAAGAAATATACGGGGAATCGAGCACTTCTTCATATAGTTTGCCTGAGAGAGCAAATAAGGGAAGGGTCGAAGATGGATTGGGCATCAAAAATAAGAAACTCCTTGGGCAAATTGGACTTTGGTATATTTGGTTATGGAGAGAGGACATTACGTGCAATAACTGGAAAATAGTTAAAGGATGTTTATGAGTTATAGCTAGACAAACCAATGAGACTCAATGTGCAGAAAAGTTATCGCTTAATCTGCACGTTCAAATACATCAGGTGTGGGGGAGAGGGAAAAAAAGTGGTCTAGCATGGCTCAGATTAGGGGCTTGGAAAGGAAATAAAACAGTTACCTAGTTCTTGCGGGTAAATAATTTGTCCACTGTGCGGAGAAAGCGATACTTGCGAAAGCGATATTCCGGCAGAACGCACGGAAACAGCTTTTAAGAAATGAGCATTTATAATCACAATTTCTGAATTTCAACAGAAGTTTGAACTTCTGCCTGGAAGTGTTGGGCATGAGAAATATACACATACAAATTGGAATATTTCTAGCGAGACCTAACAGAAAGACCAATGACTATAGAGAAGAGAGGGGAGTTGGGGAGGAAGGTGTACTTTAAAACTTGTTAAAATAAAAATTACATTACTACAAACAATACCTTTCCTTAATAAATTCCTGTAAATATTGAATTGCGAAATTGAAGATTAAGAACAAAGGTTAAAATTAGAGCCGTGTGGCAATACCTATTACCTTGCCATATATGACGCTATTTTTGTTGACAGCCGTAAAATTGAATTTGAACATTTCCATTCAACATGTATATAAAATAGCTACTAAATGTTTCCTAAATCCCTGGACCTGAATGAAAACTATTCAAAGCAACAGTTTTCACAGGTGCCACCGTTTTGAAGGTAGTTCTTTCATAGTTTTGAATGGTGCCTTTGGATGAAACAAGAATCCATCAATTCTCTAATTCTGTCCAATCAACGAACTTTCGTGTTCATAAATCAGCTAGAAAGCCCTTCGCATCACCGTTTGAACAAATGCCGAAAGTGTACAACAAACTATAAAGAATTCTCTAAAGCTATAGAGGAAGCGTAAGTATTGTTAATTAGGATTAGGAAAATAAATGAGATAGAGAGGAAATGATAAAACATCTAAAGGTATGATCTTCTTGAAAGATAATGCAATCCTCACAAATCTCTAATTGTGTAGCAGAAGTTGAAAAAAGATGAGCCCTCATTCCTATTCTCTCACACGATAATATTTTCTTCTAAAATAAAAAACGATGAAAAGAAATAGCAACAAGTACTGTACAAGAATGTTTTGCAGACTAAGGAAGATGTGAAATTAATTTATCACTCTTGTGCTAAGGTGAGTATGATGAAGAAATAAACAAAACCTTGTTCTAGACAAAGTCTCTTTATTCAAGAACTTAAACCCTTTTTGTCTCATATCTAGTTATGATATGATTGAATGTATAATTATTTTATTTAATACTTTCTGATATCCTTACAAGAGAAATTTATGGCATTTATTAATATCCGGAAACTAATGCTAATTATAACAGTAATACATGGCGGGGTGGCAGTGATTAACCCATGGGGTATATGTATTTCTACAGTAAAACTGGATATATATAATATTATATATATGTATATATATAACCGTTATGGCCCGAGGATTTCACATATTATGCAATGTGACAGAGTAAGACAAATAATATAATTAATAATTTGTCAATTTTGATTCAAAAGGTAATATAAATTAAATTACATTTCGTTTTATGAATTACACAAGTAAAATATAATCAAAATTTTAACAGGTACTTATAAAGGTATACATTTACAGTCATAAAATGATGAATGAAAATGAAAATAAATATTCAGATTTACACTTTGGGCTGATTCTGTTAGGAATGAACTCAAGTCATAACCGAAAGACTACGCCAGCCGCCGGTGGCAACATAGGCAAATCTTAGAATAAACCAAGTCCACCATATTTGGGATGCGATTTGAGACCATCGGCCTCTGGCTATTGTCTATTAAACAATGAATTATTGAATATAACAATACTATTTCAATGATATACAAAATATGTTCATGTATACGGTTTTACTCGTAATATAGCACATTTTCAAAATATTTTTTTTTTTAAATGGCCGGTAACCGTAAGAATAATAAACCATTGTTTCTGTTCACAATACGATAAATTTATGTGCAGAATAGTTAATACAACACTCAAAGGTGCCACCATTTCTGATGTCTATCCTGGAATTTCAATGGACAGCATAATCTTTGGTTGCTGTACTTTGAAATCATATTTTTTTCTACCGAAATTATGTTTACATTATAGATCGTTGAAGTGTGGTCTGAATTTCCTTTTTGGATTCGCCATGAAAGTTTTGTAAGTTAAACAGCAATATTTTTCTTGCAGCAGATGATCACAATCAGTCGAATATGAGCAATGATCTAATGATTTAATGACCTAATCGCATTGCTATATTGAAATGAATTCCAATTACTATTGCGTCCATGTCTAGCCAGTGGAAAAAAAGTGCTGAATTTGAAACAAAAAATGTTTTGTTTTCCTTTTTCATATATTTATAGTTTTTAGCTATTTACATATGAAGAGGAAGGGCATCGTATATATTTGTTAAGCAGATTTTGGCAAAAGGAGCTTTCGAGCATAGCGTATCAATATCACTAAATATGGATTTCCCAAATAACATGGTGGTTCAAAATATTTATGTATAATATCCGCTAATGGGTATATCCCCGCCCCAAAAATTAGAATGTATGCGTGATATGTATAATTTTGTTTTATAAATCAAACAATAATTGCGTATGAGAAATCGAATGAATATAAACAGTGATGACAACAAATAAATAAATAAATAAATAAATAAATAAAATTCACCTTGTATATCCTTGGGGATCAAAATTACTTGTCAAATACATTATCTTGAGCTTCTTGTGTTATTGTACAAAAAGAAAAAAGATTCATTTTCATTCCTGTTCATTAACAGGAATTTCTATTGTTCATTTTCTGATTCGATTCTACGAGAACCTTTTACACGGCATTTCTGACATCAAGAGCAATTAAGAGGGTACGAAGTAGGTTTTTGGAATTTAAAACAAAATGTATTATCATTGTTTTTAGTGGAGTGAACTTTCAATTTAAAATTATGTTTCAATCATATAGATATCATATCATAAACTATAAGTAATTTTACTTTTTAGATAGTTTATTGTATACACATTTCTCTCAGAAGCCAAACTTAGGCAAAGGTTCTTCTTCTTCTTCATAATTTTTTTAAAGTTGACAATAATGGTTAGCTGCTAACCTAGCACCATTTATTTTGGCGGGCTAAATATTCTTTATTATATTATGATATTCTTGGTCGTGGTGACGATTTTCTCATTTGCAACTAGAAAATGTTTCGTTATAATAAAAAAGCTATTAAATCGCGTTAATTCGGAAAAGAATGCTAAATTAAACAGTTGCAACGCCATTATTATTTTATTAAGAGCAGTATACACTTTTCAACCTCAATAATGATACAGCCAATCGAAATTTTTCTGAGAATTAAGTGATCACAGAAAGCCATGAAGTTGGGAAAACTGGTGAATAAATTTGAAATTATTAATATATAATTGTTGATGCTGCAAGCTATGGTACAGCTTATTTTAACGTTTAGAGATACTTTTCAGTGTGATTATTTTTTAATTCGTGGAAAACATTTTATCATCTTATATTTGTTGTTGGAAAATGAACATTTTTGTATTTATTTACACTTTTCCTTTGCATTGCTGAAGTAGGTATTATTTTTAAAACTAGGATGGTTTTAAGCATTTTAATAAGATACACACAATTTATGATATTAAAATGGTAATTTAAAACACTTTGGTGACATAAAATATTAAAAATAATTGTTTTTATTGTGGCATAAATAACATAATTATGACCTGCAAAAATTACAGGTATCTAATTTTTATATTTGTTTATAAAATATACTTAATGTATACCTAAATTCAACGTTGCCAGTTGAAGGTGTTTTGTGTTCCCTTAAAATATAAAATTAGCAATAGTAATGCACCACTCCCATTATTTTAACAGCAGTGTAAAGTATTAATATCATTCATCTTGAGCTAGAAGAGGTGTGAAATTTACAGCATATTGTTATTAAAAATCAGAGGCTATAATTGTATCGCTCTAATTCCATTAAACAATTTCATAACTTTATTAATTTTGCTATACTATTTATTTGTTATGTACAAACGCATATATAACTGTTTATATTTTCAGGTATCTCTAGTAGACATACATGGAGGATTACACCCAGCATTTAATTTCAATTGAAACTTCAATTATTGTACGCGTATAATATAATAGGAAGAACATTTTATATTAAAGGAGTATAATAGCAAATACTCTTCATTTATTGGAGCAGAGGCTTCTTGCTATTTTTTTTTCTTTGTTTAATTTCCCTATAGTGAATATTTAGGAACAGAACTGGCTAAAACCAATATTATCATGCTATTGTAAGAGAAATTTTTCCAATAAAAATTAGCATTTACATTAGTTATTAGATTGTATAAAATATAATTAATAAACAGTAAATTTTCAGCGTTATTAATATTACCATAGATGCTTTGTTTTTTCTGCAATAATGCTGTCTTTAAGCTCTGTACATAAAATAATAAATATTTAAATTAGTAAACATAGGAAGATATTTCCTTTTCCATTTTTAAATAAAATTTTTGCTTTTCTTTAGAAACTTTTAAGTTGAAATCATTTTGTTTAGATGCTAGATCTGTTAAGGTAGTTTGCAACATTCCTTTGTTATCTAAAAACATTGGTTGATAAAAATGATAAATTCATTGACATGAGCTTTCAGCCAACTTGAAACATCTGTGTGCATTCAAGAGCATTTGCAGTGGTCAATGACTCATTCACATCAGTATGCATTAGATGACATCACAATATTAATCACAATTTGTAGCGATGAAGTGCAGAACGAAATCCAATGCTAAAATAAATGACGGACAAATATTTCTAAAAGAAAATTGAAATGATTTTGAATGACCACAGCTATACGGGATGGACTTGAATATGAAAAACATTTACTACAAATTTTTATATACGAATCGAACAAAATGTTCTTCATAATCACTTATATTTACTTATCACATATTCCCTGATGCAGTGCTTTTTTTAGTTTATCTAAAACAATATTTACCGCGTATATTCTCTTTTTAATTGAAAACACGTGGATTTGATGAGGAAATTGGAGAAGGGGTACGCAATATTACTAATTACTCTGTCCAGGAGCACTTAATGTGTTGGCTCTAATGAAGAATGAGTTCAAATTGCTGTGACTCAATATTGTATAGGAGAAAATAAAAAAGGAAAATAACTTTCCCTGCCGGTAGTTCCGCAAAACAGGAATGATTAAATTATTATCATTGAGTACCCACTGGTATTAACAGTTTAATTTTTGCCCTTCTGGCTACTAATTCCTTGTTATAAATCTAGTTAATCTAAACTGAATTAAATTTTAGTATTTTTAGTTTTATTCTGGGTAGCTTTGCGACTTTTCATATCTCTTTAAACGAAGCATGTATTAATAAATAAAAAGCCCTAAAACACTATTATTAAATTCCTAAAAGCAACCCAAAGAAATGAATGTAGAAAAGAACATCTTTTAAAATGTTCACTGCATCATTCCTAATGCTCCATGTCTTAAGAAAGTGAATCTTATATAAATTTATTTCTAGTAATCTTATGCACCCTTGCACTGAAAGGTTTGAGATTTTATTGCAAATTTTTCAAATCGAAAAGAAATGTCATGAAAAGTTTTGCTTCTGTTACCTTTTAAGTTCCCCCTTTTTCGTGCTTAAGTTTTTCATTGATATTGTATATTGTAGAGCAATATCGAATTGTACTTCATACTATGTCAACCTTCATATATCAACTCCGTAATAGCAATGAAGCTACCGCATTTCTCTCAGATGCACTAACGCATCACAGAAGTTAAAACAAACAAAAAGACAATTTGATCAAAAATGAAATGAAAGCCCTTTAAATATTTTTTCGCACCCCAAACATGAAATTATAAGTTTTTGTAGAGTATAATAAAAAATCATAAAGCAACACAAAAACAGACAAAAAAAATGTTGCAGGAATTTCGCCCGACCACGTTAGATTTTGCATTATCATGCAGCAAAATTACGTCTCAGAAACCAATTTCCTATTTTTTTTTACACAGAAGGGGTAACCACGAAATTCCTTGAGGCGGCTATAGAGAAATATACTAACCAAAACACTAGAAATGAATTATTTTGGCTCCGAAGCTATTTTTCATGTTTATCACATATTTTAATGTAAATGCTTTTCCAAGTATTTATATCCCAGGAAATTCATTTTCCACATATGATTCTTTACCACTGTTAAATTTTATTTTTAGTTGTTGTTTAGTACAATTCTCTTATTTATCATGAAGTATTTAGCTTTTTTGATTTTTTTTGAACAGTGCTTATGTGAGGCACCACAGGCGGTGGACTCTGATGATACATGGAATAGAAATGATATTTTAGAAAAGCATTTATTAAGGAAGGGAACTTTCCAGGCCTAAGTTTAGGGTAGCTCAGCGCATTTGCCAATTATGAGGACAGGAAAACCTGGAAAAACCTCAGTCAGGGAGGACGGTTCTGGTGGGATTGGAACCCAAGACCTGCTCACGATTCCGCGTCTTAACGACCCGTGGTGGTATCCTTTGATTTAATAAATATACAAGTTTATATATAACAGTAATTATGACAGCAGAAAAAGATAAAACACTAAGAAAAATTCACACTTGAGATCGCTATATTTCTGACTCGCGGAGTCCTATGGCAAGAAGACAAGTGACGAGTTTATATATACATATATGTCAATATAAGTGCTTATGTTATTTACATATAAATAACAGCAATCAACAAATGAAAAGTTCTTTTTAGATTTAAAATTAAATCAAAAGAGATTATTTTTTTCAACATTTGTTGCCATATAGTATCAGGTTTTAGGCTCAGCTTTCAGGCATCAATGAATTTTCTGTGGGTATAGGCTGCCAGTAACCCATAATACTGTTGTAGAGATAGTCCCTTTCACCCATTAAAACAAGTCTACAAAGCGTTCGTATGATATAAAGAAACATTAACACTATTAGTATGTACATTTCACTTCAGACAGTAAAACAGAAATTCTGCTTTGTACTTGCTAAGTTAGAGATCGCGGACAAGATGATCGCGTTTTTCAGTGTTGGACGATGGAGCTCTGAATTGGAAATGTGATGTTTTAATCTTGTCCCCTGGGTCAGCAGAAAATCTGAATCATCATCTTCG
The DNA here is from genome assembly GCA_030762175.1 of Metallyticus violacea. Taxonomy (NCBI): domain Eukaryota; kingdom Metazoa; phylum Arthropoda; class Insecta; order Mantodea; family Metallyticidae; genus Metallyticus; species Metallyticus violacea. The sequence goes on along the minus strand of CM060845.1, from coordinate 53,799,486 downwards.
TCGATATTCCAGAGTAGAGGGATGAGGTACAACCAACACTGGACTGTAAGGAGCAGTACAGGGGGGCTGATGCCAATTTGGGGGTACAGAATTTTTCTTCTCATTGTCATTTGCCCTGGGAAGTTAATTAATATAAGTCTTTGTTCTTGACTTCTCGGCAACTTGTGTTGTAAATGGTATAGAAGCAGCCACTTACTCAGGTACAGCGCAGGTATTGCAGAGAACGAGGAGTCCATGCTATAGGTCATAAGCAGAGATTGAAAGTTCAGGCATTTATTTTGTTTAAAATGGGCAGGAAAAAGGCACTTAAATACTGAAAATAGCATATAATAGTAATATAATTAAAATATACTTTTATTAAAAGTGAAACCAGATAGGAATATCACTCATTAATGAATACAGGTATTTAAGATTTCTGTATGATACAATTCAAGTACTTGAGCTTACTTTTCTTGGTTACAAGCAACGACAAGATATCAACTGTCATAGTCAGCCGCTTGTCAGAGATAACGTTTTCATCATCATGGGGGGGGGGACGTTCTACTTCTACTGAAGTAATTGGAGCATATTTAAAAAAAAATTATTTCGGCAGGACTCATACCATTTACAATAGAACAATAGAATATTCACCTTTCAGGACATCATGGAAATGTTGATGAACACAAAGTAAAGTCGTCTTAAATAGTCCTGGCGAATGAGCAAAAAGATGCGCAGTGATTTTTCGTCTAATTCATTTTCTGTTTATGCGTTTATACGGGAGTCAGGTTAGTATCTCTCTTACTTTCGTACTGACCACCTTGTAGGGACGGTTTATTACACAGCTGTGCTGTTTTCATCTTTCTCACTAGCATTTGTTTATGCAATTGAGATTTATCCTCACGGATATTTATTAACACGGATGATTTCTACGAACACTGCACTCAAATGGAGCATCCACATTCTTCATTTGCATTTACTTACACATTGAATGGGGCTTATTCCCTAGAATTGTCTCGTACAGATCGATACAAGGTCATTCGCAAGGACTATTCAAAATGACAGCACTTCCCTCATCCTCTCTGTTTCCTGGTACATGCCCGAGGTATCTGCGTGTTCCTTTCTCTAATGAAGATTCTGTTATTTAAAGAACTTAATTGAATGGGTTGAGGAAAATGTTTTAGACTGCTTCAAAAGAAATACATTTTTAACAAGTTTTTAATAGATATTTTTGTGAGAATGCCATTTAATTTTTATAACTTTTTTCACTTCGAGATATTGAAATTTTTATGTGCTTTTTACAATGCGTAAATAATCGCAGGAAAATGCATAGAAATTCAATACAGGCAAAAATAAGTTTTAAACCTTAAAATAGGCAAAGTAAAAATTGGCCCTAGCGACCCTAAATGTACGAAGCATGTTCATTTCTATCTGGCTCTTTAATATATCCACCCTGAAAGATAAGTTATTTTGCCTAACTTCCAGGGCATGGTCATAAGTTTTCAGACAAAGGCCCGAGTTCCTTTTCTGTGCAGCAAATTACAAACTCGCCACACAAGTAGCAGAAGGCGCCATTTTTGTTGACTCATGAAAATGATGTTGTATTGGAAAATACATTACTGCCTTACATAAACCTAATCTGAAACAAAATTCAAAATTAAATCTAAATAAGCCTAACCTAAACAACCTAATACGGTATCTCAAAAACCAAAAATTATGCGCAATTTTTGTTGCATTGAACCCAAATTAGATAATAAACATTATTTTCATGTAGGAATCAAACTTGTTTTTCCCATTGTAATATGACTTTAGTAATTGTGGTCAATAATGTTACATACCTTTCTGTGTTAAAATAAGAGCAGTACTTTAACCACTCATTTGCACGAACTGTTGTATTAGATTTAAATGACTATTTCATACATATCTGCGCTACTGTTATTTGACTATTGTATGCCTTTAATAAATGCGATCATAAAATGTAGGTTGAGAAACATAGTTGAAGTGTCATGTTGTATTGTCTTCTGTTTTGTAATAAAGTGGGGAACTGTATACATTACGAGGCGTGAGGTCTTCGATGAACATAATGGATCTATAATAAATACAAAATCACACAATTTAAAGCCCGCAGAAAAAGCAGAGAACGAATCTTCTTTAGTAGGAGTATACGAAAAATTCACTATCTCTGATATCAATCAAACAAAAATTAATTTTTCATCCAAACTTGACTCCCACTGTAGTTCGAAAAAGCGAAAAAACTATCAGGGAGGCAAATACAATTAAATTATTCTTTTATCTTACAGAAACTTTTAAATTTTATGCACTCTGTTATTTATTTACAGATTTGGGTTTCCAAAAAGTCCATTATCCAAAGTATTGCAATTAGTTTGGATGATCAACCGTCTACTTTTTCTAGATATTAACAATCATACATTTAGACGTAAAATATGTTATAGAGTGCATCTTTCAGTAGCCCTAAATCCAAGTATTCAGATGTTGTGACCTATACGTCACCAGATCTGGAGCCTCGTAATTATTGGCCGATAAATCATTCCGGTGCCGTTTTTCAAACTGAAGAGCAGGTTTAACCGCAAATGAAAAGCTTCAAGCTGTTGTAGACAGCCGTTGATGGATTGGGTACATCTATAAAGCAAAAAGACATTTTGTAGCGTGCAGCTTTCCACAGTTCTTTGCGCTAGATAAAACGTAGTGTCGGCTTTACAGTTTTGCACTCTTTCTTAGTTTGTATGTGCAGACAGATACATAAAAATAAAGAGGATGAAACATTTTTCTTGAAAATATAAAGAAACTAGCTGGGTATTTTAAGACCCATCATCACAGCGTTTTCAATCTGTAAAAATCTTTGTTAAACCTGAATATCTTTTAATCTCTAAAAATATTATCTATCATTGATAAGACTAAATCCATGTCATTCCGCCTAAAACAGACTTAGAAATATATTATATTAGTGAATAGTAATAATATAATAAAAGTGAAATTTTATATATATAGATTCGTCTTACTGTCTTAAATAAATTAGATTTTATGGAATATGTGGGAAAATATTTAAGAGGCAAAGTGATATAGAAATATACTTTATTTAACTAGTTAAAATCTCAACGCTGATTCACGAATGGGAAACTTGGGCAGTTTGGAAGAAAAATGGAGTTGCATTAGCAAGTATTACTGATTGAGAAAAGAGAAGAAAAAAGGAAATAAAAAGACTTTTGAGCTTTCTCAATTTAACACGTGAACATCAGAACTCTAAAGAATGTAGCTAGACAGAATATGAAAATAATGTTAAGTAGTAAACCTAAGGAAAATAAAGTCTTAGCAGATCTTTAATTCACGCCAAGAATGTGTATATATATATATATATATATATATATAGAAGAATCTTGATATGTAAACATACCCTTGGTATAAATCCATGAGATAGAAAATAATAACTGTTATAATAATTACAACGACAATTTCACTCATGTGACGTCATCTTAAAATCGACAATAAAAGAAACAAAGTTTGAATTTTGACCAATCACAGCGGATTGCTGAGTGAAATTATCGAAAAAATTATCAAATTGTTTTATCATGCGACGTGCATTTGTCTTGTGGTCGGTGTAGTCAACTCTGTACTTCCATCATAAAATTCCTCAACACGCATCACTGACCATTTTTGCTAGAGGCGGTGAGGAGCTATTGGTAGCAACAAAAGCATGGATAATCGACAATCACAACGCCAAATGGAGGGTTCTTCAAAGCGTTTTGGTGATGTGCCAAATGTGCAAATTGATCTTATCATTAGGAATTTCAAACTACAGAATACGAAGAAAAATAGAGATACTGTGTGTTATCTTCATTTTCTCTCAGTTGGTATAGAAAATCGATTGTAATAGTCGACTTTTGTTCATTTCAGTCTCACGGTTTTTGAATAGATATTAATAGGTATAACATTTCATACAGGTATTAATATTCTGTGCGCGAATTTCAAGTATATATCACGTTTATTCTTATTCTATTCATGAAATAGTCCTAAACCCATATTTTGCTTTTCTCTATTGGCATTACTAACAGTCGGCATTCTTCTGTCGCGAGATTACTTGAAAAGTTTAAATACAAATATCAATTATTACAGTTTTGTAAGCCAAGTTTAGAGAAATTATATTTTATTCGTGAAATAGTTCTAATAAATATCACTGTAGGGTCTGAACTTTCCAGTTAAATTCACTACTCACTACATTCGTTAATTTATCGGTAATCTCAGACCCTCTCGTGATATTACTTGTGATAAATATTATATTTATCATGTTTTAACACTCTTAAGCTTTTCTCTCTAATATAGTTCAACTTGTTTGTAGCCTTTAGCTCCTATTTTAATTTCCTTGCTGGCATTTATCTACAATCTAATAGGATGTTGGTTAAATGTCAGAATGCCACACAAACACATAGATACCTAATACTTTAACGTTTTCATCCCTTTTTGTATTTCTATTCTAGTATTTAATTGACATTCAACATTTTCACTTTGATTGCCTTTCTTGCATCCAAATTTACCGTTAACTCTTCTTCAGGGAACAACACGTTCATTATTTTTATAGTACAATAAAAGATTATTTTTCAAGATTTAAAAAAAAAAATTACATTCAATTACATGCTACTTTGTTTATCAGAAATTATTTTTGAGATACTCAGCGATCTTACAATTAGACCCCGGATTTTATATAATATCAAATTGAAAACATTACTGTTTAACTATGGAGCGCAATTTCTTCATTCCTAATACGTTTTCTCTTTCCCATCCTGATAACCTGCTTACATCTATTACTTTGTGTATATGCTGTGACGTAACCACACTGACTAGCATACACTCTCTCGACTTTTCTCTTCGTTCAGGGCCGTCTCCGGGGGCTATAGTTGCTTTCAGGCTTTTATTCAACATTGCTAGGCCCGAAGTCTTCTTTACAGCGTAAGCCTGTGACCCAGGTACCATGTGTTTTAAACGTTTCATTGTGATGTATTATAGTAAATTTGACTGTATTGACGTAGTGATTTTTATGGGTTGGCAGCTTTTATTTAAAAGGCGATGGATTTAAATAACTCGTCATTTTAACCCTTTTATTAATTGTCCAAGAGAGAGAATTTATTAAATGTTTGCGCGCATGTAATTTTATAGTAATCTGTTATTCAATTCATGACATGTTTATTGGGGTAATATTCTGAGATGCTATATTTGTTCATAAGATTCAGTACTGCTTTACATGTTACAAAATATCGCAATTTTAAAGTGAAACCTTTTCAAGGTGTGTGGTATGTTTACATTCACAATTGTTTAATAAATTATTTTGGAATTGAAAATCTTTCGTCTTTCTTATTGTAAGTTTATCTTTCTCAGGCCAACTTTTATGGATTTTTCCCAATACCCTTTAAAGGCTAAAACTAGCTCAAATATTAACCGTGACACGTGGCAATATATAACCAAAATTTGTTAAATATGCGGGTAAAAATATACTGCCGGAATTATATGTGATCTCAAATATTTATTAAGTAAATATTGTAAATGTATATTTTAATAATTTTCTTCGTGGCACAACTGCTGAAACTGAGAAACTTGCACACGTAATTACAAAATAATACGTGACAAATTAATTATTTCAAATATCTAAATAAATACAAAAGTGCTAAAAGACAGTTTTACCTATTTACATTGAATAGGGATGCACAGTTAAATATCAAACACTTTTCCAAATGTTCTGGTTTAATTAACGTTATATTTTTATTGATGTCATGCGACATCAATGTGTATATATAGCAAAGCGTGCTAGCAACATTATTCTCAAGGTATTCTGCAGTTTTACCATTAAATAAATGACAATAAAATAAGAAAAAATTACTGATCGCAATCCTTTTTCAGGACAGCTTACATGTTAGTAGAAATACACAGCAAAAAAAAAAAAAAAAAAAAAAAAAAAAAGTTACTTTAAAGCTTCGAAGTGCTTACTATAGAAAATCACTGCTTTAATTAAACCTTGTCAAGATATTTCAAGTAACTGCTACTTGTAATAGTGTACGCGATTCATTAAAAATAAAACCTTTTTTGTTGCGGATATCAGTTTATTTACTTCCTGGTATTGTCTCTGTTTCATGCATGGGCCATGCAAACTCGTAAAATGCACTAAGTTTATATAAGCCTTTTCCGTTATCAATATCATTTGTTGTGAAACCATTGTCAATACAATTCCATATTTTCAGATTAAACAAATGAATACATGACTGGTTGTTAGCAGTAGAGCGTTAACCAATTTTGATGTGCTCTGTGGACAAGAAAAGAGAACATTTTAAATGAGTAATTGTTCGCACCAATGAAAACCTGTAATTTCATTTTAATACAACAACTAAGATTAATGTAATAGTGTTAAAATATGATCATTCTGTGATATGATGTGAAAAATGTGATGTAATGCGAAAAATAATAATGATCCTGTAATAATATTAGAACGTCTAAAATTATTCAGTATGTGTAATGAAGTTCAACATGTAATATAGCATTTAATAAAACACTTGCACTTCTGTTTTTGACATTATTTTTTACTCTTCCGCATAAGTACATTCCATTAAAATATGTAATTACACCAACACCGAGTTTTAATTATGCTACTAAACTATTCCAAGAAGATGCACGTCTCTAAGAAAGAAGTTCAGCAAAGTAATTATACAAATTAGACTCAAAGTAATTACCTAAAATATAATTTAAAATAAATAAACATATTAGACAAAAGTTACACCAAGTTCTACGTGCTCTTTATTGGGGGGCCACCTGCAGCTTGTAAAGCGGAAACCAACAAGTGGTACATTGGCTTTCGTCAGATTTCCTAGGAAATGAAATATCCTAGTAAAGGAGTATCGTCCATAGTACCGAGTGACCCAATGATAGCGTTGCCAACCCCCTTTCAGTGAAAATCCGTAGATGAAGTCTGAAAAATCCGAGTATCGGATATAAAAATCGGTAGATGTAGGTAACATGTCGCGAAAATTTTAACTGTGAGATATGGTAATCGAGGTAGGGACGGAAGATGACAGGTATAAAATAGGTTAACATGATATCATATACTGTTGGCAGGTAGGTATCAGGAACAAAAGTAATATTTAATACTGCAAGTGAATTAACTTAAAATCAGCATTGATGTTCTTTGTTCATTCAGTTGTATTTCATGTACTTACGGTATGTTCTTGATAAAAAAAATTAGGTGCACATTTTTAATAATGAAAATATAAAAAACTAAGAAAGCCAAACATTAAAAAAAAAAAAAAAAAAAAAAAAAAAAAAACACACACACACAAGCTCACAACTGAAACCGAGAGCGATGACGATGATCTGAAGACCCGCCTGTACACGTAATATTCGATTTTAAATTGCTGCAAGTTGCTCCGCAATCATTCAACCAGAGGCAGGCTCAGGCAGATCAAGACAACGCGTCCGATTTGTGATTTCTTATTTATTTAAATATGCAATCTTAGGTCAATTGTTATCATGGCTCACCAATATTAAGCATTGTTATTTATGTCTGTTAGTCCGCCAAAAATACTAAAATGAAAAGAGTATTGTCGATTTATCACTTATCTCTTTATCACTTACGCGTTAAAATAGGATTTCCGTAGACTGAGATTTAAAATCTGTATATCCGTAGATAACGACAAAAAATCAGCGGATAAATCCGTAAAGTTTGCAACTCTGTCCAATGAATTAGGCAAGAGCGGCACTCATTGTCATCTTCAGATATTGTAGAGGGCATTGACAAAGCCGTACTACATTTTCCTTAGCCATTTAAAACATTTAATTTACTAACTTTTATGAAAGGTGGTGAAACTAACCCCCATCTTTCTCCGTAGATGTTTGATACCTCTTTTAAAAACTGTTAATTCACGTTGAGCAATGCTGCTATTTGCGGGAGGTATTTTGTTTCAATTCTTTCATGATTTGTGGGTTTATCTTGTATATGTCATGTTTTAATCTACCTCAGAAATAAAACTGGTATAAAGATCGGAGAGCCAACGGAAGCACAAATTCTTGCTATTAACTCTTGTCATTTTGAATACTCTTTCAATTTCTTACATCATAATACCCGCTGTATCAGCTGTTTTTTTTTTTTTTTTTTTCTTTAACAGCTCAGGTCATCAGCGTCCCATTCAATTCAGAGCGTGAAACAGCCGACAAATTTTGCTCAGAGGCCTCTCTTTCAGGCTTGAGGTTCTTTTTCGTGCTGTAAATGTACGACACGGGACCCACGACTTTACTTCCCTTCCGAAGGAAGCCATACTTAGGATTTTTACATCCGAAAAAATCCACGATCCTGGCCGGGTTTGAACCTGTATCAGCTGTGGCAAAGTGTTGTTGAAAAAATGCAAAATCATGCTCCCTATCTGTTTATTCTCTAAAAATAGGGGGTTTATATTCAACCAATGCCATAATTATCTTATATGACTTTTAACTTAAATAATTTAGTTACTCTTTGAACAGAGTGATAAGAAATTTCTTTTTGTTATGAAAGATGTTCGGATTTTAGGGGGAATCCTCCAAACTAGGACAGATAGCATCTAATGCTTCTTTGGTGAGAATAAGTAGATTGTGTCCTAATATATAGAGAATGCTAATATGCAGGGTATGCACAGAATTAATGCAGCTTATTTTTTAAATGTGTAACCCATGGGTTCTAGTCGTAGCAATGCCTTTTTCGCTAAACGATTTGTTAAAATGGTGTTAGCTTTTCTGCGATCTCTTTAGACAGTAACAGCTTTGAAATAGTAACTTTATTTCTTACACAGTATACTCAATACAGTTATTATCAGATTTTACTACATCTGATTTAAAGGATCGACACTGCATTTGCTTGTGCTATTGGGAAGTATTTGTCGGTGAAAACTTCGTGGCAGTAATAGAAACGTTTCCCTTTATTTTAACTCTTATTTTCTGCAGAGATACAGCTACTAATTTTGTCATTGCAGATATGCTTTAGTATGCGAAATATTTTCATATTCCAATTTTTGGGTATAGTTGGCACCTAACATTTGAAGTAAAATTCCCTAGAGCTAGAATTAGAAGTTATTTCACGAATGCATAACGTATATCTATGAATAAATTTGGGGGCGGAAAGGAAGAGATAACTATTAGCTGGACAACTGCTCTAAAAGTTTTCTGCGGTGTCTCTCGCCAAAAAATGGATGTTTCCTATAGTTTTTCTTTACAGTAGTTTTATATGGCTTTCAGCTCTTGGCATCAGTTTTAGACACGGTTGGGCTATTAACGCTCAAGGCCAAACTTGCTCAGCATAGCGCATATCTTTCTATATCTGAGAGAGCACTCACATCCTAGGAACTCGACAATTTGTGATAAAATTAAAGTAGTGATAAAAATAAAGGTGTATCGTTGAGACAAATACATTTGCCATTACATCATCACTGGTCTACAGAAAACGTAGATAAAATTATTTGAATTTTACTAATTTGAGGATATAAATGTAAGCATGATAGTATAAATCAATGAAAATTGTAGCCTTAATGCTTATATTCGATTTTTCACAATGTTAATGCTTATTTAATTAAAGAAATAGCAGGGTCAGTAAACACATTTCAAAATGAGAAAATAGCCGCGAAGGACAACTTTGGAGCCCGGATCAATGAACGTGTATGTGCATTTCTTTTTGACCCCAATTTGGTAAATTAACTTTCTTGACGTAAAATTAGAATGCAAGAAAACAATCAAAGTCTTGAAATAAAATGGAATGGAACAGATTTCATAGCACCATAGATGCTAAAGTTTAAGAGGGCGTACTCCTCAGACTAGAGATTTACATGCTTTTGAAGAATTTACTTTTTATTTAAGAATGTGTTGTCAGAAAAAAATTGCGTTATTTATGGGTGACAGCAATCAACATTCTTCAAAACCTGGGAACTTTGAAATCTAGTAAAAATTATTCTACTATGTTTGGGTAGAAATGGGATTAATGCATTAAGAAGTATTTGAAAATTAATATTTTTTATTTCTTGATCTTTGCCCTTATTGTTAAATGACAACACGAATTAATGTAACATCTCCCATATATTAGAAAAATTTAAAATTAGAACAAAGGCTACGAATTAAGTGAATCACGAAATTGCCTAAAATCTATCTAAAAATACTTAGATTGCAACATTAGCAAAAAACACCTCAGTCATTGACACTGAAATTAAAGGGATTTACCTTGCAGTAAAACGATTAAACAAAGAAATTTAGTGATATGGACAAAGGTTCGTCCGGTGCCCAAGCTTCAAGCAAAAATCACTGGTGAAAACCGCTCCCAAGAACATTCTAGAAGAGGGATAACCGCAAGGGAAATACCAGGAAAGGAAAGAAAAGTTAAACTGAATTCATGGTACGTGTGAGTCAGGGCAATACAAAACTATTCGACATTTTGAGCCAACTGAAGTTTTCATGCTATTTTTCAATTCTTTATTTACCAGTGTCTTTAAGAAATATTTTCTTAAAAAAGTCAAACAAGTTTATATTCATAGCTTAAAATTTGCTAATCGGTTTCGTAATAAGTTTTTGGAAAATACTATTGCTGCACTCTCCTATAATGCGAGGATGCAGTGTCACTTGTGTTGTCGAATACAAAAGGAATTTTCTTAAAGTATATTGTTTCTTCTGATAATGTCAGCTGTTCTCTAAAACCCAGTTCAATTTGATAACGTTGCACCCTAACTTGCTTGCTTAATTCCGTGAATTCAAATACCGTCACAATTCGGGTAGAGTTAACTTTTTAATATAAATTTGATAGCTTGTGAGCCCCATTAATTTGATAAACTTACAACAGAATGCATTATCAAAGAAGATTATGGCTGTTTTAAACGTTCTTCATGTTTTTTTAAATCAAAATCCAAAGATTTGTGTAAGGGATTCTTACACTGAATTTTCTCAATTAGTTTCATACATTATCACTCATTTTTAAGCTCAAGTAGGGTAGATGTGCTTGCAACTCCATTAAGGCCGACTTGGATTCAGCCTGCCATTTAATCCATTTACTCGTTAGGAACAGAGTTTGACCTTTATATTTGAATTTTTGTAAACCCTCTTCTATTTTTATAAATATATAAAAATAAGTATATGAAGCGTATTTTTCCTAACTAAATCCATTTTATATAATATTTTTGTCTCATTATGATAATATGAAGAAGCAATTGTATCTTCCTGAACATAGATCGTATTCCAAACTGCTCTAAATGCAATAAAATTATATAAGAAATCGTTATTTTTCCTATAGCTTCTTAATCCAATAATTAAGTTTTCACATCTTCTAAATCTAGTTACAACAGTTCCAGTGTTCTCTATATCCAATATGATTTATTCCTCATTTTCAATTTCTATGTAAAGAAAAGAAACATGATCACTGATTCCCAGGAGTTATTCAGAGGAAGAAACAGTTAAGAAGCTAGAACTTGACGCTCCGGTTAACAGCCGGAAAGATGAAATGATCCATGTGCTAAAAGCTCCCCGGTAACTGATACTTTGAACTTGACCTTTCTAACAAAATTTTCTTTTAGAAAGAAAAGTTACGTGTTTTGGCGGGCGAAGAAACTACTTTGGATCTTATTGTTCACTTTTGAAAAGAGTAAATGTAACTCAGAGCATGGAATTACATAGGAAACAGGCGAAAGTAGTCATAAATACGAAGACAATTCAAGATGTTAAAAATTACTCGGAAAACGCTTCAATTTCTTTGTGGAGAAAAAAGGTGATTTATAATTTTACGCTAATCTTGTCAAAGTCAGAGAAAATATAACAGTTAATGATAAAGAATAATTTAAAATTATTTAATTTAAATCTGAACTTAAAATGATTGAATTCTTTGCTTGATTGCCTTCCATAATATATAAGTGTCTGAACTGAGAGTAGTTGTGAACTTTCTAAATAAATTATTTTGAAATATTTTGGAATATATAAACCAAATTAATACAACGTGAAAGCTCCTTATAAGATGTTTGCTGTAAATAACTCTCTATTAAATATTATTTCGTTCTAAGGAGCTGCTTTTGAAATTGATTTGTTTCATCATATTGCAGCCACTTTAAATATTTTTTACAATCCATGTTGATCCCTTATTCATTAAGAATAATATAATACCTTTCAGAATTCTGATATTTTTAACAGAATGCGAACAAATAAAACAGAAATGAAACCGGATCTATTTTTAAATCACTTCCGCTCGCTCGCAGTATGCATTCGTGCAGCGGGAGTGTGCTAAATAGTTAAATGAAGGGATAGTTCACGTCTCAGCAAAAAAGGTCGCGCATGTACACATTCCAACATCCCTCCATCGCACGCTAAAATAAATTTTGTAAACTGATTTTGATATGGTACCATATTTTTTAAAGTTTATAGTTACACATTTTTAAAATAGAATATTTTATCGTTTATTTCAACATTTTAAAGCAACTGAAACTTTGTAAAATACATTATAATGAAATGACACATTGGTTAAATAAATATTAATTATATTCCATTAATAAAAAACTTCAAAAAGTATATAATGTACAAGCTTAATTGTGTTCTATAGTGCATAGTTGCAGGTAAATTCATTTCCAAAGGGCTATTTTGCTTTAAAATACTTATATCAATATATCTGCAAAGCAAATTAGTCCATTGAAAATCAATATATCTGCAACTTATTATTTATATTATTATTTATAATAATAACTTATTGTTATTTATAACAAAATATTTGTTTAATTGCTATTTCTTGTTGTTTAATATATTACAAATAATTTATTGACTAAAAGTATGTCAATTTTTTAAACGTCTTGTCCGATTTTGAAATCAAATTCATGAACGAATTAATTTATATATAGAACTTGTTTTCAAATGTAGGATATTAGTTGGAAATGAGCGACGTCTGTTGGACGAAGTAATAACTCCATCATTGACGTTGTGTAGATACGACCTCCGATGTATTTCATTGCTTGCCTTAAGGTTGGAAAGGGAAACGAAGCGAAACATGTGCGTTACACCCAGAATTCACGGTATTCCGAAACTGTAAACGTAACAAAATCACCTCTGGCATTTATTATACAACACTATTAATAGAAAGTTGTGAGTGTTGTTGTTGGTTATTTTGTGTGATTAATTTAGCTTATGTTCGATAATAGAGCATGAAGCCATAGGGAAACCTTGAATGGCAGCCTCCCTTTATAAATTCAGGAGGCTATGCGATATTAAAGGCGAGAAGAAATAAGGCGCTGTCTTTAAGAGCATAAACGCATTAAAGCAAATCTTGATGTGCCAGTTCAAGTCTCAAGACATCCATTTTGATAAAGTCAATTAAGAGTGTAGACCTCAGTGCTCGTGAGAAACTAAATGAGTTGTTAGTAACTCCAGAAGAGAGAGTTCGAAGAAATGAATGTATTATCTTTCCTTTGAATGCCAACATCAATATTTTGATCTCAGGGTTTCAAACGATGCAAAAGTAGCTCATTTCCTTGTACACGTCATTTAAATTATCACGTAGTTCCGTAATTAATATTCAAAGACAGATAGTATAAACTGGTAGTTTAAGAATTGTACAATTAAAGTTCTATTTTGTTAATTTTCTTGCCACTATTTCATCATGCAGCCTATCAATACAGCAATTACACAAAATATAACCACTCCTATTTCTTGTGTTGGTGTCTAATCTACAGGTTTTTTATTGTAAAGTGAACTATTGCTCGTATTTTCAGAAAAATTTTTCTTGATATTTTAGAGACAATTTTGTCAATTTCTTCATTATCTGAATAGTGACTGGAAACACGTTCGTGTTTTTTGTAGAATATTAGCAAAATAAGGGTTGTATCTGACTGCTACTATTAAACATGGTATAATAAATCTGTTTGTACAAAACATATATGTGCTGCAGTTTTGTAAATGTATGGTGGTTAACATCATTTGTAATAAAGAATGGTATATAAAACGCCAATTATTGATTTCCTATGAAAAATGTGTATTCTAATAGGCAATATGATTTAAAAAACTGAATTTTTTTTTGCAATTCTTGCTATCCATATTATAAACTAAATACTTTTAATTTTAAAATCTATAGAATAGTATTTCGAAATACTTTTTTCAGTCGCTTTAGTAACCGCGACGCGGCTACTAAACGACGCGGTTATTATTGTTTTGTAATAATAAATTTAAAGCATTCAAAGCGAAAGTTTAGAAAAGTATTAGGTATTTATGAATTTGCAAAGATCTCTTAAGTGTGGTTTGTGTGAACATTAGACCCCTTGTGTAATTTACTATAAGTTTTTTATTGACATTGAATTAATTAATTATATATCTCTGAACATAAGTAATTATAATACCTGTTACGGGCCTAAATTTAAACTGAATGCGTTTTCAAACTCTTATTTCTACACGGAAAGCAAAAATCAGTTTTGAAAAAGTCGAATTAACACCGGAATTAGAACCACGGATCTTCAACCTACCGTGTTGACACATTAAACAATGAAGTACCAAGTCCTCCTTCAAGCACGGAATCCGCAAACTCTCTCATCTGTATATCCCGGAGACCTCACCGCCAAGGCCGTTAAAGTGCGGACTCGTGAGCGGGAGGTCTGGGGTTCGAATACCACCAGAACGTGACTGAGGGTTTTACCAGGTTTTCCTCAGTCCTCATAAGTGGCAAATGCCGGGGAGATACCCTAAACTTAGGCCTCGAACGATTCCTTCCTTAAAAACAAATCCTTTCCTAATGTATCATTTCATCTCATGTATCATCAGTGTTCATCGCCTGTGGTGCCTCTGTATCAAAAAAGGGCGTTAAACACTATTCATTTCATTCCGGAGACCTCCAAAAGATTTTCTCTGCTGTGAGAAAAAATTTCAGTTTGATTCTTCCTTTCCAACTAGCGTCCTACATGCGGCATTAATTAACCCCTGTCAAGTTGTAGTTAAACTAAAAATTCTGGGTTAAAAGTACTGGTAGCATTATGAGTTGCTTCTTAAGGAATAAATAATATTTCACAGTAGAGAAAACTTAGGAACGTCTTCGGGGTATATTAAATCATGTGACAGCCAGGGCGGCCGAGGTCGTTAAGGTGGAGACTCGTAGGCGGGAGGTCTGGGATAAGAATCCCGCCAGGACCGCCCTCCCTGACTGAGGCGTTTTCCAAGTTTTCCTCAGTGTTCATAAATGGCATATGCTGGGGAGGTACTCTAAAATAGGCCTGGGACGTTTCCTTTCTTAAAAAAAAAAACTTTTCCTTATTCCTAATCATCTCATCTCATGCACCATCAGTGTCCACTGCCTGGGGCCTCAATTATATAAACGGACGTTAAACACTATTAAAAATCAGATAAGGGATGTTCCTAGGTCCGTGCTTAGAGGAGGACACAATTGCTCAGTTATTTAGGATGTGACCGAATTTTTCAAATCTGATTATTCCTTTAGAAATATTGTACACGCGGCTATTGAATGAACTATTTCCATATATTCTTATTCGAATTTGTCAAACGACTGAAATCTGGAATCCTTTCTAAACGTTCCATTCAGTTTTGATGGCATTGCTGTATACCTCCATTCAAAAGTGAAATATAGGGATGGGAGACAGCTAAACATATAAATAAAATTCAAGTCAATTTTAGAAAAGGTCTTTCAAAACAACGTCGAACTAAGGGGTCATGAGGGAGGTGGGTTGTTATGAAGATACGCTTAATAGTAAAACTAGGACGGTGAAATACTGGCTTAGACTACTGCACAAAGACAATCCACACTTCGCGCTAAATGCTACAGACACCAGATACAAAACATAACTGCAACATTTTGGGCTGCAGAGAAGGTAAGAGGACTCTGAGATATTGGCCTGGGTTCAATATGGCAACGAGGCAATACAAATAATAAAAACGTATGGAAGAAGCTTAGAACAAGGCTAAAGAATATCAACACTCAGAATATCGAGGCAGAAAGTAACACAGAAGTCTCCTTGAACCTGTCAAATGACATTAAACTAACCTGGGGTAAAGAGGTACATATGTTCGTTCAAGGGAGAAAGGCATGATCAGGAATGTTTTGTTTTAGACTGGGATGTTGGAAGGCTCAACAAATAACGGATAGTTCTGGTAGGAGAAAATGCCCATTTTGTGAGGGGGGATGAGGAATGGATACATATTCTAACCGAATGTACCCACTGGAAACACCTGAGAAAAACTCGTTTCCTGAAAACTTTTTGAGGCAATTAGAGGTCAATTGGTATGCTGGGCCCTGTTTGCGAACCACAATAATTGATTGAATATGGGCATTTTCCCAGCCAAAGTGCGCGAAGCTGGAAGCAATTTAAGTACTATAAATAAATAATAATGTAAAAATTTCCATTCATATGTCTTTATGTATCGTTCTTCCCATTTTTAATATTTATTGTTAATATTGTTTTATTTGCATTATTATTTGTTCCTCTTTCTAATTATGTATCAAACTTAACCATGTATTACGGTCTACGACCCATGCATAAAATACATTTGTAATTTGTATATAGAATTTTATAACAATAAAGATAATACTACTTGTACTAAAACAGGTATATATAATCTGAGTGAAAGAATCAACAGTATAATATGGCATGGGTACTTGGGAATTATATATGTTGTTAATACTGTTTGCCCTGAGAGAGGTCGTCAGAATTGTGGGACGCTAGCGCATGCGTGGAAAAGATGCCACGTTAATTTCTTAAAGTTAAGCGGTATCCTCTTTCCTTCCTGGGACGCGAAGCAGAACGTTCGAATCCAGATATCCGCAGGGTCATCTATGGATAAGAGTCATATTATGTAAGTCAGGTATCAATAAACCAGCTTTATCATGACAGGTTCAGTATAATTTGGTTATAACGATAATTATTTTAAGATACTTTCTTTAATACTTATTAGTTAATTTAGTAATAGTACGTGTTCAATAAAAGCAGATTATCTCTGAATACACCCCTTAAAATCGCTTTATCAGTTGTTAATGAGTTTATGAAATCAACGAGTGCTGTTTAAATTTAATTAATTTGGTTTAAGGTGACGGGCAGTTATTAGTAACGCAACAATATATAATGTAAAAGACACAAAGGTGTAGGATGCCCTTTTGCCAAGTGAAATAATTACTTCTCTTGATTGAAAACAGGTTAGAAATCTACGTCTATGAATGCAGATGTTAACGGTACTATGTCGATATATCCTAAGAATGGATTGGAATCGACTTCTATGAATTCTTCACTATGGCCCAAGAAGTAACTGCTGAGGGCAGAAGCGCCGGAGGAATCAAATCATCAGACAGCTTTGTAACCGGAACCGGTATTTGGGCCCAAAGCTTGAGGCCAATGATAATACGCAATCAAAATCAACTCCCATTTTTTGAAAAGTACTTTTCTGGACTTCTCATCATAGTGGCTGCGGAACTTGATATTTTTTATATAAATCCGATTCTAGTGACCCAATTGCATCCAGATTTTTCTGAGGGGATGGGATAATTATGTCATATAGCATGATATAACCGATATAAGTTTGGAAAGATACTTTGCATTGTCACTAAACGTTTCTAGCATTTGACAAAGAGTGTTTTGCTATCTTTATTCTGTACGGGAACCTCTGCGCAAAGAGTTTGAAGGCCGAACTTGTTTAAAATGCTATTCAAAACGGCATTAGAGAATATCATAAAAGGGGAAAAATGTATCTTCCGATACTAATACATTAATTTCCCGCCTGGATATAATTCAGAGGCTTAGTAGCTATAGATTACGCACTGATTTATTCATTCGAGTGATTTAACGCTAAAATTCCTACATCGCAAGTTGATAAACAGCCTTCGATAACACATCTTTTTCCCCCTATTTTCGTTCTTTTGTTCTAAAAAATTCTATTGAAGAGTTTTCGTGTTGGAGGTAACCTCAAGACCACCGAACAGGCTTTAAATCAACACAGGGCAGACCTTAGATCCCGTTTTTCTAAACTGTAGCTCTCTCTTTTCTCCCTCTCCCTTCTCATTTCATTTAACGACCAAGGATGGCGAGGTGTTATCGGAAATCGTTTGTTGTTCACAAGCTCCTCTTTCTTGAGCACTCTAGCGGATTGGCTTCCTCTGCCATCGTTGTTAAGGAAATGAAATATTCACGCAGTTCCGGTAGTATACTCGTGGTATTTCATGAACTGCCAGTATCGCACGTTAAAATGATATAATGTATTTTTCTCCTAACCGCAGAGGAGAAGAGTAACCAGTTTTGTTATAAAAACCATACTCTTATATTTGGACTTTGTAAAGACAATGTAAATTCAAAGGGATCTTGGTCTAAAACTCTGAGGAAGGATTAATTGGTCCATTTTTTCCTGCTATGTAAACGTGGTGTGGAGTGCTTGCCCTTCTATTGTTAGTAGTGGGTGGCAATAAAAGTCTAGACATCCTAAGTTGATAAACAGAAACATAAATTAGCCGTTAGCCGTTATTCAGTATTAAGACTAGATACTGACGAGGGATGAGAATTTTATGTTCTAAAAACATGCAAAATATTCATCTCAACATTATTTAAAAAAATTACCAAAATATTCTCTTCTACACAAGAATATTCTTTTAAATTGACAATGTCTATATTGGCGTCCAAAGTGACACGCGAAACTGTATGATACTAAGTATTGAAGCCTAGACTTTTATTAACATCAATAAAACAAATCTGACGTCTTGTCTAGGATATAGAAAATAATGAGACAATGTCATATTCATATTAGAAATATTATTGCCAGTTAAATGTTAAACGTTAATACTTGTTTCATGCAAAATTAATTGCTTCTAAATTCTAACTCACTTGTTTGTCGCATGATTTGCACAGTATAATTTGCCATCACTGCTCAACCAATTACTTCCCTTCTCCCCTGACTAAGGAGACAACTAACGGGGGTTTTTGTTTTCTCCATTTAGTTTTCAGCTCTCTACTTCTGATAGTGCTAAAGAATAAAACGACTTCTTGA
Source organism: Metallyticus violacea (assembly GCA_030762175.1). Lineage (NCBI taxonomy): Eukaryota > Metazoa > Arthropoda > Insecta > Mantodea > Metallyticidae > Metallyticus > Metallyticus violacea. The sequence goes on along the minus strand of CM060845.1, from coordinate 53,780,517 downwards.
ATATACTGCGTACCCGTATTTCTTTCCACCGCGTCCTATCTATTACATTCTCAGAAAACGTTATTCCTTCCAATCACCAGCTAAATCACTAAATATAATGAAAACGCATCGAATCATGCCTATTTTTAAAAACTGCGTGTGCAACTTCATAGGTTGCCTGCTGAGTGTATGAATTTTTAGTAGCCAATCAGAGCTTAAAAATCGAGCGATTTTCTAACTAGTAGCATAAAAAATAAGTCTTTAAAATAATTTATCGTTGTAAAAGTAACATTACATGTTTCTTTTCCCCTCAAACTATACACCGTTTCACTAAAGAAAAAATTAAAAAAGTAACTACTTGAAAATATTATCGTATATTCTGTAAGATAACGAACATTCCCTGAACCTTACAATGTGCTTATATTCTCTATCAGAAAACTTTTGAGTACATTTACCTAGAAACGTCGATATATAAATATAAAAATGAATATTCTCTGATATAAATACGATAGTACATAAAATTTCATCTTTACTCGTGAGTAGCTTTAAAATGCACCAGATCTATAAAGCAAAATATGTTACTACTTTTAAAGGTCTTAGATAAAGGTGACCAATTACAGGTGACTATTGTTGCTATAAACATTATCTGTGCATAAATTTTCAGCGTGTAAAATATTATAGAAATCCTAACATTAATGGGTAACAATTCTATTGAAATTTAGATATGAATCCAAGAATCAAGAATTATATATTCTTTAAATTAACAGTTTAAAAATTAGAGGAATATGATTTGAGAAGAAAAAGTATTATTATTTTGTAGTTTTGACAATGATTGCCATTCTTTTTTGATCTATTTGAACAACTGAAGCATAAAATGCGCATAATTAAAAGCAAACATATGTTTTAAAAATGTACTGTTTTGTTTGCAGTAGTAAATTGATGTAAATTAATGTAAGAAATAATATTTTATAATAGATGGAAGATTAGAAGAAACGTTGGTAAATCAATACCAACAAAATAAAAACCCAACAATTAATACCAGCAAAATAAAAGCCAACAATTAATACCAACAAAACAAAAACCCAACAATTAATACCAGCAAAATAAAAGCCAACAATTAATAAAAACAGAAATCATTATTAGTAAACCGACCGACACGGTTCATTAAGGCATGGTCGTACGTGCAAGAGATCTGGGGTTCGATTACCCAAAGACTGTCCTTCATGAACCAGCTTTTTCTCTGCCATAAATGCAAATACAGGGGAGATACTTAGACCTAGAACGCTTCCTTTCTTACATTTTGCAAATTTATAATTTCATCTTTTGTACCGTCAGTTTAAAAACAGGCATTATGAAAAACATTAATCTACATTACTAATTGTATCAGTAGGGAACTTTGGAAACTCAGAAAATCGAAAGAGTCTAAAACAAAAGTGCCCGAGATTGGCGCAAAAAAAAAAAAAAAAAAAAAAAAAGTGAAGCAAAAAGAAGGATTTTGGAATCTGCAAAGAGATGCAGAGCTCAAAAAGTCCTGTGCGCCCATTATTAAATTTAGGGAATCAATTGCCCACTATCTCAGAAAATATTAAGGGTTGTTATCTGATTATTACCACTTATGGACACTTTTTCATGTGATTGATAAAAAACTACCACGTTGCATGGAATGGTAAGAAAGTTAATGACTTTTAAATTATAATAATGAAGTTTTTACTTTTGGCTTAAAACTATAATTTTTATTTATTAAAATAATAACTATTATATTTGAAAACCATTTTATCATTAACCGTTAATCTTTCAGAACTAGTTGGTAACTTTTTAATTTTTATCCTAACAATTTCTGAAATAGTGGGGTCATTTATTTGTATGTAAAATTTCATTTTACAGAAATTGCATTAAAAATTAAAAACAAAAATAATATTTGTAGAAGAAATAGAACCTGTATCCCCGCTCCTCAGGCTGATAGTTCTCCTTCTCTTCTCCTTTGTGCTCATTTTTTTTTATTTTATTCATTTATATGTAAATGAATACGAACAAAAGCAAATATTTACAAAAGAATTTATATGCGGAACAGTTTAAAAACTGTAACATATACTTTTTAAAACTTAATTTATCATATCAATTTAATACAATACATGTATAAAATAAGGAAGAGAATTAAAATATATAAATTATATACAAACATGAAATTGTAATAAAATCGTGAAAATCCGAATTGTTTCTACCCTTAAGTAAGTAAAAGTATAAAGTAGTTTACTAAGAAAATTGTAGAATACCCATTCTCATTGAATTTACCTTTATTTGCATCTATTTAAAATACAGCATTTAAACTAATTCGTTTAGCTTGTAAATTTCCAGGTTAAGAGCTTCAATTTAACTTCATCGCTGAAATAGGCTTTCAAATCTAGATAATTGATTGATATTTTCGATAATTGTAATGTATCATCAATGGAGATTATGCTGGGCTATTGAGAGAAATAACCTTCTTTACCTAAAATGTAATTAACATGGTCCCAAAATACATTTTAAAGCTTGCAGAGTTTGGAAAATATTAAAATCGCTTGAAACTGACTATATGTTATTCATATGTCATGAAGTGCCGAGAATGAGAGAGATAAGTGTTGTTGAAAGTATTTAAAATATAAATCAGGAAACGAAATAAAACACCAGAGAACTCCTGTGTATCTGTATGCATGTATTTAATGAAGGTAGAGTATTAATTGCCTGTTTATGTAATTTAATTACAATGAAATTGTTTCTTCTAGTACCAATGTTTATGCTTTTAGGAAAGTGTTGTTCTCCATTCTGTCACATAAATGATTAAAAGTAAATAGATTACCTTCTGTGACTGCATCCATTTTATTAATGGTGTTTATCATCCGTTTTGCTGCTCAGGCACTGATGATGAGATGAAATGGGATATTCGAAAATATTTATGTTAAAAGAACTTCCAGGCATCTGCTATTTATGAGGACTGAGGAAAACCTGAAAAAAGCCTATGTCAGGAATCCTGACGAATCCCCTCAGAACTCTAGTGTAGCGTTTGCGACTACTAATCTGGAGGTCGTAGTTTTGATTCCCGGCCAGAACAAGGGCAAGATTGTTTCCGGAACCGTGAGAAAGTGAATGCCAGATAGCTAAACGGCGCCAAGGCCTCCGAACTCATTCCTACAGACGACGTTTGCACTCATAGGTTTAAGGTTCCCGTTGGTGCACACAACCCTAACACCTTCACTATCATCTCTACTGACAACCTAGATGCGCTACAATATCGTCATGCCATAGGGGAATGGCCACAAGTTCATGAGAACATTAGCGGACATGGGGAAAATTACACTCTACGTCAGTGTCGAAAATAAGCTGGCGGAAAATGTGAAAGGTACTTGCTTTTATTTGAAGGATACTAAGCAGGTAGCAATTTCATGCCACAATTGCAAAACTAAGAAAAATCACTTTCCATGTTAAGCTTATTGTCATGTGTGATATGATCCCAAAAGTAAAGATAAAATTGCAGTACTTTTGCTGGTAGGCAACTAAAAATAGTTCCTACCTTTTAGAGTTTTATTTGCATGAAATAAAGGCTTTCAGACATATTACTAACGAATTTAAGTAAGAAAACTTTAAAACGATTTATTAAATGTCTCCTGTATCAAAATCTACCGATTCTATCTTTTATATTGAAAGAAAATGTCTATTCACATCCGACTGTTGTATTCTGACACTAGAACAACCTACAGTCACTTCCAGGCATTTCCACTTTTCAGCAGCTGCTTCCTATTCCGTAAAGCCAAGTTGTTTTATTTCACCAATGGCGTGCCTCTAATCTACAAGTCTGCATTGCTCTCACGATTCCGTCCCTAAACGTATTTTTTGATCTTCCATTCTTCCGCCTTCCTTCAGGTGACCAATATATCACTCTTCTAGGCAACCCTTCCTCCGACTTCCTCTCTATATGTCCTTACAATTTGTCATAATTCTCTCTTTGGCCTCCATCACTTCCCTAATTTTTTTCATTTCTAATTTTATCCATTCTTCATACTGTCATACTTGTCTTTAAGCCGTTAATTTCAGTAACATTATCTGATGTTTTAATTTATCTATTAGAAACCAAATTTCACATCCATTGTTCTCAAAATATTGTTTTGCTCCTCTCTGATATATTCATACTTCAAAGTATCCTATTTATACATCTGCATTTTGCAATCTTAAAATTACAAATGAACAAGGAATTACTTCAAAGAAACAGGTACCACCTACTCAGTCGTAGAGCTATTTACGTAATCTAGCAATGCAATTTTGAAAGTTATGTGCATGGCTATTGTGCATCGAACATGCTATTGTACAAAAAGTTAATTTTCAAAAACATGATACATCCCATGCAGTACATGATTTCAGAAGATCAGTCACATATAAAAATAGTTCTCTGATTTTGCTACAAATATATTTAATTAAATGTCAAACTTTTTGTCCATCAGATGTATTATGTAAATTTTTTCATTATTTAATAAAAAGTATTATAAACGATTTAAATGTCAAATTAAACAAGCAATGATCTTTTGAAAAAAGTTTACGTTTGGTTTTTGCAATGGAATATATAAGCAATACACTGAGTAAAACAGGCATCCTATACCCACATTTCTTTCCCTCTACTCTACTTCTAACGTCTTTTACTTTCTATAATGAAGCCTAGATACTTAAATTGATCTCTTCTCTTATTACACCTTCTAATAATCACACCTCGACCTTGTCCTCCAATAATTATACACTCAGTTTTATTTAAACTAACATTAGACCTTATTTTTAATGTTTCTTAGAAGTCTATTCATCAAAAAGTCCACATCTTCTTTGTCCTGTTCAATTATTATTTGGACATCTGCAAAATATAGTCAATGTACAGCCTGCTCACCTATCCTTCTGTAATTATCATTTCATTTCCTCAGAAACTGTTCTACATATATTTTAAATAGTGTAGTAGATACCGTCCTTGGCACCCTATCAATGAGGAGGGATTGATAACGTGTGTATTACTTCATTTCAGTTACATGTGTAAAGCGCTCTTGTAAGTATGGAAATGTCACGAAAATCATGAATTCTCGCTCAGATAGCAGAGGAATCGTTTTGGCAAACAATGGGGCAAATCCTTTCTTTGTATTCTGGGGAAAGAAATGCAACCCCTACTTTATGTGGCATGTTGGCGGAGGCATTGCTGTGACACCTGCAGCACCGTTACAGGTCAAAAACCTGTAACGGACCTGGCTGCCGAAATCGAACTGAAGACGAATCACGGAGCAGACACTGTCAGAAAATTGGACTAGCGAGTAGTAGCGAAACCCCGTGATGTCACCGATAGCCTATAGGGATGTTTAAATCCACAGTGACGGGAAAATATAGTTTCCTTTATCACGTGGTCAAGCTCGTCTCATAGAGTATTTAAGGACCGGCCGCGCACATGAAATTACCTTCTCAGCAATCGACTTGGAAACCAGTCTTCGGCACTTGATAGACAATCTTCAGCATTTCTTCGAGGCAGTCAGAGCATGAGCGGTCAAAGTACATCGGCTCCCACATCATTATGCCGAGACTATATCCTTAATCTTCACGCCAGAACATTCTTTGAACACAAAAGTACCATTTGTCAAGCGTTGTAGTTCCGTACGTCTGCCAACTCTCATTACTGCGGTCCGAAGAGAAACGCACTTGGTTGAATAAGCCAACTGGCAGATAACAAGGTATTCTTTCTCATCAACACGTCACCTTTAATTCCCATCATTCGACCAGGCACTTTTAAGTTCCAAAAGCCAGCTGCATCCTTGTAGATCGTTAACAAGAGTTATTTAGTGGTGAGCTGTATCTGCATACAATCAAACTCCCATCACGGTTACTCCCGCCACCAAAACTCTTATAAGCGGACATACTACAGCCCTGACATAACACTATTGATGTTTCAAATTCTTTTGGTAATCTCTTTTTCAACTGCACACATGCTCTAAAACTCTGATACAAACGCTGGATTAATGTTACTGTTGCTTCATCTATTTTCATTTGTCTTGGTGCTGACCCTAGTCTGCATATACTCGTAGAAACAGCCATCTACCTTCTCCAAGTCCACAAATACTAAGTGAAATTCTTTTCCTTTTACAACAATTTTTTTCATCATCCCTCTTATTAGTAAAAGTTTGTTTTTTCTTCTTCTGTGACGCTACCTACTACACGAAATGCAGCCATAGCCTGCCGCAGCGACCTCTGCTTCCTCTGTCTCCTTGCTCAGTATGCCGGCACCCTGCCGGTCACTTGTCACGCAACTTTCTAGATCGAAGCATGTCACCTCCTCATTTGGCAGCTCCCCAATTATCCTCACGAGGTTTGGTGGGCTCCGTTCCACTCCTCCCTAACTTAATTTTTTTTTCTGTTCCTCTGATATATAGTTTTGCTTTATTCTTTAATCTTTCCTTAAGGATATTGCTACCAGACTGTTGACCAATGACATAATACTAAGACTTCTGTGGATACTTCATACATCCTTTTTATGTACATTAATGAACGGTGTTTAACGCCCGTTTTTGCTACAGAGGCACCACAGGCGATGGACACTGATGATACATGAAATGAAATATTGGGAAAGGATTTATTTTTAAGGAAAGAATCATTCCAGGCCTAAGTTTAAGGTATTTCCCTGGCATTTGCTATTTATGAGGACTGAGAAAACCCTGAAAAAACCTTAGTCAGGGAGGACGGCCCTGGCGGGATTCGAACCCAGACATCCCGCTTACAAGTCTGCGCCTTAACGACCTCGGTCACCCGTGGCGTTTTTTTATGTACGGCTGATATATAAGATACGTCATATTCCGAGGTACCGCCTATTTTTCTTATCCGGTTAAAAATCCTTGTTAATATCCTTATAAGTCATTCAGCACCATATTTTAATTTCAATAGCAACACCGCTAAATGTTGCCAAGTCCAAGGAATTTCCGAACCAATGTTTTATATTCTATTCAGAAACAGGACTGACATTAAATAAAATGTTAATGCACAGTATAATTAAGAAATGAGTGCAGTTGTAATACAGAAACCAGATATAAATTTAGTGCTGCACGTTGAATGTAGTGTATTCATATATTCTTATTCATAGTCATTCCCACATGTCAGATGTCAAAAGAACAGGTGGTCAGCAATCGTCTCAAGTGTAACCTAGTGTGACGTTCAGGCATTACCTAAACATGAAACAACCGGTATTTTTGTCCAGGGACCTCTTTATCAGTTATGGCGTTCTTTAACGTGCCGTAAATCTACGACATGTTACCCACAGCTTTCATTCCCTGCGGAAGATTTGCGCTCTAGGTTTTTACGTCCCCAAAAGCCTATCAACCTCTGCCAGTTTAAAGCCACAAATCCTGGATCCGGAAGAGGGAGCGTTACCCCTGGGCCATTGAAGCGGACTATGTTGTTAATTAAATTACAAAATAACTACTTTAATACGGGAGTCCAGAATACTTTGAAGTCTCGGTCTCAACCCAAACCTAGAATCTTCGGCTGGTACCGAAAAACTCTTTTGGGTCTATTTGCCCTGAAGACCTCAAAAGTTATCTCATTACAGTATTAAAATTCATCTTAATAATGCAATTAAATAGAAGTCTAGATGTAAATATTCCATATTCTGAGTCACCTGTTAGGGCTAAAATATTTTGGACCCGAAGGCCCAGATGCCCTAGAACTTTCCCTCTCTAACTCCTACCACCGGACAATTAGTGGAAGATGTATTTATACCATTTCGATATAAATACTGGCTTGTATAGATGATATTTCTAAATACCACTCAGCTGCTTAGTTATTAAATATGCATTTCTCCAAAAAACTGACCAGATGTTTGAATAGGTGAGAGAAAAGTTTGGGTGAATATGCTGGATAAGTTAAACGTTTCTTAGCTCAGGCATCCAGGTTCTGGTGAAGTATATGTCTTTTTATATTGACTAGTGTTGGCTATTTCTCTTGCTGCTTCTAATGCATTTTGTCAATTTATTGACGGTATTTCAAGTAAATGGCAGTAGATTAACGAACTTAAGATTTACCGACGATGTGATTCTATGCGCTAAAACACCAAGGGATGACTCTACAACAACTCGACACAAAGCTAAGCTGCAGGCATATCAATGAACAAGACAAAAACACAAATAGAATGGAAACTCCATTCAAAGTAGATGGAGTAATTCTACCGTATGTAAAGGAATATGTATATTTTGGACAGTTAAACTCCTTCAAAGACAAGAAGGCAAAAGAGATAAACAGAAGAATAACCCCTAGCATGAAGCTATCTTTCTGATCCCTTCATGTTATTCTCTGCGAGAGGAAAATGAGCAAAAAGCTTAAATTCGAAGCACTAGAAACCTGCATTTACCCAGTAATGCGACACGAATGCCAGATGCGGTCGACGAGAGACAGATGAAGGCACTGCCAATAAGCCAAAGGAAAATGGAACGAAATAGGAATAACAATAGGGCCAAAATCTCCAATGAAACCTTAGCACAAATAAAATCAACATCATACATTGCAGAAAGAGCCGTCAAACAGATGGAAATGGGGAGGCCACGTAGCGAGGATGCAGGACGACAGATGAACGTATAAGACCACTATGTGGAACACACGCTTAGGCAAACGACACAATGTTCCAGAATAGCAAGAAGCAAGAATACGTGGAAAGTCATCGAAAGTGAACTTCGCAACCAGTGAAATTTGATGAACAAAAGTAAAATAAAGTGTAGCATAAAGGATAATAGTATTTATTTATGCTGTATGTATTAGCGATTAAGAGTTATCCTCTTGTAGGAGGCCTTTGTCCTCCATAAGGATATTTGGGTTATTATTATTATTATTATTATTATTATTATTATTATTATTATTATTACTCTAAATTAATTGTTTCGCCATGATTTAGAAGATTGTAAAGTATTCAATCAGCCACAGACTACCATACAAACGGCATAACCTTCATCTGATGTGCTTTTATTTATGCAATGTGTTTTTTTGCTTCATTCAGTCATTGTGCGGGCTTCTGCAGCTGCCGTAGAGAAGCCCTTATCAGTACAGTTCAGAAACCGATTCAGAAAGGTTTGCTTGCAAAAAACAGTGAAGAACAGCTTACGACTTTTTAATGCCTTTAATAGAGGTGGAATTCTAAGTGATCAAAAACAGTTGAAGATGCAAGTCTGAATTCTTAGCAAGTTCTCGAATAGTGACGTATTTTTTGTTAAAACTTTTCCCTCAGTTTATGATTACCATCTTCACTATAACGTGCGTCGTTATGTCCCGCGTGACCTGTAGCTTACATTTCCGCTTGATGAGAGCAATAAATCAATGACAACAGTAAAAACATTCATACCGGGTGTAACAATAAGACACGGCTAAACTTTCCAAACATTTCTCACACTTAGAAAAAGAAAATATTTTATATGGGTCCGGAAACGCTTTATTTCCATGTTAGAACTGATTCTTCACAGTACATTAATAATGGGAAACACAGGAACAGAACGTACCAGCATACCTCATGAAACTCTTTCTTACATGAAATGTTCAAAATGTTCTCTTGATTAAGTCTGGTTAAGTTGTAATTCTTAGGTTAACTGCCAGTTTTTTGTGTTAGGTTTGAGCAAAAGTAAATACTGATGCATGTAGAGTGCATTTTGAACATTTCATGTAAGAGAGAGCTTCATATGGTATGCTGAGTGTTTTCCATGATTAATGTACTATGAGAGTAGAATATGAGTTCTAACATGTAAATAAAGCGTTTCCGGACTCATATCCATATAACATATTTTCTTCTTCTACGTGTGAGGAATGTGTCCTGAAATTTTGGCAGTACCTTATTGCTACACCTTTTATAAAAGTGTCTTCTAGTTTGTTTTAGGTCCATTTCTTTATATTTTGTATTTTTCAGGTTGTACTAGCAAGCATTTAGTCTTTCCCTACTGTCTCAGAAAAAGTAACACACTTTGTGACCCCCTATCCAGTCCAAATGTAGTTCCAAGTGGAATTGCTTATGGCGCACTAAATTTTCTTTCTTAATTAGGGCATCCATTTGGATTTTTAGGTCCTTCTTGGTCAAACAGTACTTTGGTAGTATTTTAAATGTTACAGAACGGATAACGGATAAACTTTTCTTAATCCGCATTAACCTCTGTTGACTGTTCGTGAAAGGGCACATCATACTAGTCATGAATACGTGAGAACTTACAGTAAAAACATCACTAATTTGACTTTTACTAATTCAGAATTCGCACTAGTTTTTCTTTTGATATCTATAAAGAAAGAGAAGCAGCACTTCTTAAGGAAATGCTTTTCTTTCATAAATAGATTACAATCTTTAAAGAAAGATTACAAAATGATAGAAAGAGCAACATGGTAGTTCCATTTGCACCCATACTTTCTTTCTTTACTTTCCTGGTTCATAATTTTTCTTTGTTCTTCCTGTCTTTAATTCCCATCCAGTTTTAGGAAAGTCATTTGTTTATAAAAGGAGAAGGAAAATATGAAAAGAAGAAAGGAGAATAGATGAACGAGCAGTAGCAAAAGGGAAGCAAATTAGATGTCTTTTATATGCACTGATTGATGTTTGAAGTTTAATACTTAATGTAAAATTATTTATCATTAAAAGTAGCTGCTGGAAATCATCAAAGAACATGAAAGGAATCCTAAACAGTAATTACTTCTTTCTACAGGACATACAGCAGCACTTTCTCTGTAGTGATTAACTTAGACTAAATGGCATCAGATAATGCCTGACTTGATATGTGTACAAATAAATGCTTTTGAAATTAGGTTGCAATAAAATGTTTCAGTTCCTTAGATATATTGCTGATTGAAAGATTCTGTAATAATTTCGAATTCAGCTGAATAATGGGAATTGTTTACTGGTTTTTGTTTGGGTTGCGCATATGCCGATAACACGGTGTGATATTTAAGTCACTCTGTACGAACGAAGAATTGACAAACCAAGTGGCAAGCCCGATCCCATTGATTTTCTTTCTTTAGTAGCGACGGGGTGGCTTGGGATTCGTATAATCCCTTGAGGTGGTCATTCTGATCTTGGGTTTTTTCGTGGGTCGCTTAGGCGAATGATGAACTGCATATTTCCACCAGTTATTCGTTATCCCCTTTCATATCATTTCATGTTGTTAGTTCTGTTACAAGACAAAGGTTCCAATAGAGGTGGGCTGGTGCGGTGTGGCGGAGGCTTGCGCTTTGAAAAGATTTTGCCCCGATGTCTGGTATGAAAGCGGCCCTTCTGAGAGGCTCGTACTCTTTGGGCTCTGCAGACCTTGGAGTCAACCCTTGAGCAAAGCTGGAGTACCGAAATACCCTTCTCTGCTTCTAACAATCTAATTCAAGCCTTTATTTAGTACTAGAACAGCGTTCGACTAGTTGGAAGAAATCAGAAAACCAATGAATTTGTGAGAAAAATACAGTAAAGGCATGCTGATTGAAAGAAAATGCTATGTTCACCATTTTCCTAAGGGTAAGGATTCACATGATTTATTTTATAGTAAAACACTGTGCTTAATGATTCCTTTGCTATTGACTGAATAAGACTAATTGTGACTAATTTAATTGTTCAGTTGTTCAGGTAATTTCAAATTAATTAAGTAGTGACATAAGAGTTTAGCTTGGTAATAATCTCTGAAAAAATCTAATTATTCCATTAATAGATTTGATTAAAAAAACTACTTAGCGCCCATGTTAATTTAACTATAAAATAAAAGAAGACTAAAGTTCCGATAAGTATATATTTGAATCAACTGTGCAATAATGAAAAAAATTATATTCTATAATTTGCAATCGGGATGCAACAAAACAATGCCCATTTTCTTTCTGGAATTTAAGTTTCTTTTATTGAATACGAATTTTCAGAACAAATTCGAATAATTTTTGTATTAATATAACCTGACGGAGTAAACCAGGCTTGATTATTGACATATGTTTTAGCTAACAATTCAACACCAATGGTTCCTAGCAATTCTTTTAAACCACTGACATAATTAAAATTTTCTCGTGCTCTGCAGGCTTTAGTTTATGCAAAACAGACACTTTTTAAGGGTACAAATTCAATTCTTTAATTCTTTTTACTGCGTTACGTACCGCACAATAAGAAATTTTGTTTCAGTGGCGTTTAAACCATTCTGTCTGAAATTATTAAACGTTTTACTTTCAACACAGAACGCTTGTTAGTCCTTCCGGTATCGTGAACTGAGCCCGTATGCATTAGTGAAGAGCTTTTAATCTGCTTCACATAACATCGAACTGCTCGAAAAACATTTCCTACACGAAATACATGTTGCTGTATGGTAAATAAATTTTAACTTCTCACTGCATTTGAACACGAAGCAGTACCATATTGACACTGAAAAGTGCTCTTCCCTTGAACTACCAACGTTCTCCATTTAGTTCTTCTGCTGCGGAGCGATTATAATATGTCAGTGTATATGTATAGATTTGTAGTGCGTTGCTTACTGAAAAGCCAGGAGATTGTTTAGAGTCATCGCAGGATGCGCAGACACAAGGACAAAACACTATAACGTGGGGCATAACGGGAATGCTGTTTTTAACTAGTTCATCTTTAAACAAATTGGGATAAATTACAACACGTTCTTAATGCCTGTGTTCGTTTCTTATCCAGCACTCGAAAGTTTGGTCATTTGATACCCCTACGCAATTAACTATCAGGGAAACTCCTAAAAGAACGTAGAACTTTCTATTCCCTTATGCTTCCGTTCAAAATTCCCCGTATCTCCACCCCTGAGTATACTACCTTTCACTTCGTATACCTGTACCTACCTTGAACCCTGAATCTGACTTTACAATCTATCCCTTGTCAACAAACACTTTTTTTCTCAAGCTCATTCAGCGTGTCAGTTTCCAGAATCTGGAACCCTCTTCCTCCTGAAGTTAGAGTTTATTGGATAATAAAGTAAATTAAATGTAGATTAAACTGTCATCTCAACTCTAGAAATCACGTTATTAGTCTCTCATTTATTTCTTCTTCTTTCTTTCTTTTCATCTTCTCCTGCTTACTCCGCCCTTGCACCTGAAGAAACAGTGGAATTCTAACATTACCTTTATCAACTTTCTAACTATATTAAACTATAAATTTTAAAAATATTTATATTTAGTATATACCTTTAATTTACTTTTTATACCTTATATAACTATGTATATTGTACTCTGTGTTTTTGCTGTTTTTTTCTCCTAGTATAGCGGAAGGGAACACACCCATGGCCTTAACTCTTGCCGGGTAAATAAATAAATGAATGCATTTCATTCGTGTATACCCTTTTACTTTTACTCCATTTAAGCACCCATTTCAATTTGTGAAATAGCAATTAGAGTCACTATAAAAGAAACTGGTACTTTTAACATCGTGAAATTAAGTAATTTGTAAAATGGGTCAGAGTAATAATGAAATTTTGTAAGACTGCATTTTATCATAATGTTGGCATCAGTTGTTTCGTCAAGTAACAGTTAAGCTTGATGGTCGCTAAACTTATAGAGAAGGCATTTCCCCTTTATTTGTTCCTATCATGAAGTTTAAGGTAAACCGCCAACGACAGGCACTTTATTGACAATTTAAATAAAATCAGAACAAGGGAGGTTTGTATAATAGAAGAAATTTTGGAAGATCGCCCAATAAGTTGACTACGCAGCCAAAGAAAGCCCACTTAGCAATTCACTTCTGTAGCAGATTGTATGTAAAGCGTTGGGAAAATGGTTAAATATCACACCTTATAACTGTTAAATTTAAACAACAGCAACTTCCTATGTGCAGAGAGGAATGGACAAGAAGAGCGTGAGATTTTGACTCGGTGACAATATGGTAACTCTCCACTCGTGAAAAACCGATAAGCAATGCGTGAATATGGGACTGAAAATCAAGCTCGGAAAAAGCGGTGGGAATGCAAAATTTGTGTTTTCTGCTATATCCAGTAAAATTTTATATATTACTCTTTCTCATAAAAGGAAAAAAGAATAAAAACAAATCTTGAAATGCTAAACAAGTGGTCTCTATCCCTGGACGAAAACATCCTTTTTGCACCAGTAGTTCAAAAAATAATGTCTCTCTGCTTTTCTCAGAATATATTTATTCAGAATTACTGAAATTTCGTGACACTATAAATTGTTTCTTTTACGCATATTACTTATCTATCAGCTTGTACATCTTGCGCTAGCATGGAACAAGTGCATGTATTCTGTACCAGCTCTTGTTTTGCGCGCTTAGACATTTCCTTACTGTATCAATTGCGCGTTGATATCGTTGACATCTTCAAATTGAATTTCACATAAATCATATTTAAGAGACGCAGCCTGAAGTGGAAAGCGACAGACGGTGTCTGCACTTCGTGACGCTTTAAATCGACTGTCCAACAGTGTACCCATTGACTGAACACAAACGTACAGTATCACGATCTTAGTATGCCAACAGACGATTTTATTCTTTTTTTTTTTTTTTTAAGAAAAACATCACACTCTTCTTGTCCGTTACCTTTTTTGACTGTTTCACTGGTGTGTGTACCTGAGGGTCAATTTAATGGACAACATTAGCCACTAAAAAGGAATATGGGAATTTAATTTTTAAACGATATATGTATTAAAGATGGATGCTCCACTTTAATGGTACAGGAGGGTTCCAAATATCTCAATTTTACCGCAATAGGAGACTAGTTACTAAATAGATATGAATCGCACATTAGCAGCCAACAAAATGTGACCTTATATAATAAAATAATAATATAATATAATAACATTATTATTATTATTATTATTATTATTATTATTATTATTATTACTGCGATAGTTAATAGTATATAAACGTTTTCTGGTAGCCAATGTTATACAAAGTAAATATCTCGAAATGCTGAAATCCATTATCCTGGTAACTGCCTGCTCTCCATAGCTTCCACGATATCTTTTCTCGTGTTGTTATTGGTTTTCCAGTTTTCATTCTCCTTGCTGGAATCCGTTCTTATGCCATTCTTGGTTATATCTCTTCGTTCGTTCCCATTACATGCCGTATGTTACTTTTGTTGAAATATCTTCCACAAAGTCGTTTTTAATTTTTATTGTTTGTCTTATTACATAAATTCTACTTTGTCTCTCCGCTGGCCATCTCTAATAATTCATTTCTATTGCTAAAAGCTTACTTTTAAAAATATTCTTTAGTGCCAAGTTTCTGGCCATACAAAATTGCGCTTTATACTCATTTTTTTTTAACGTTCTATAACTTCTATGTAATTTTTCCATATTGTAATTGTAGCATATAAATATATTTGACACAGTATTTAATCATCTGTGAATGTGAGCTAATGTCCTATGATTTCTTTTGAGAGAGATACAATTATGCTCGTTTATTTCCTATGAAAGGTCTGAAAGACATTCGCGCAAATGCTAATTATAAATAAAATATATATTTCTTCCCTTAACCAAAGCTTCAGAAGTTCGTTAAAAGATTAACAAGAAACATTAATGAACATTGAAATAAGAATAAATTAAGTCTATAAGTTTCGTGATCTAATATTTTCCCCAAGGAAGACCAAAAAGCTACGATTTGCCGCTGTTTAAACTTAAATTTTTATTTGAACAATATAATTTTTTTTGGAAGAAATGATAGGAGTTTCTCTGCTTTTATACTTTTTAAAGAAATTGGGGTTCACTTGAAAGTAATTTGTATTTAGAGACAAAATACTATGCCATTTCCTTTGATGTTTGTGCTTATTCTTCCTGACTCGATTTTTACATCGATACTTATTAAAACGCGTCGTCAAATGTCGTGCTCTCTTTTGTCGATTTAAATGTTAATTATTTTACCAGGTAAATAAATGCCTTTTACACAGATCCGATCTTAGTGAATAACTTTTAATCTAGAAATAAAATGAAACAATGTTTAGTAAAATGGATCACAAACTCTAATTTTAAGGTAATTTAAATTGCAAGTGATCCAGTAATAATGAACCCCATTTCTTGTTTTATGATGTTCAAAATTAATGAAACAATATTTAAATACACTTTATATTTATTATGAATATAATATAATCTAATAGGTATACAAATGTGTCTTTTCTCAAAAAAAGCTTATTTCAGAATATAAAAGTTTAATGTTAATGTATTCTAATGCTCCGTAAAAGTTATTTAATGAATGAGAACGTAATACAATTAAGTAACTCTAGTAACCAGCAGAAGCATAGTAAAGATATCATTATATTGTTACTTGTAAACCATAAGAAAATTGTACTTGATAAAATCGCCATGCCAGTTTGTTTACGTCACTGTAGTCTCAACAGAGAGAGCAATAACACTTTCTATTTAGTTTCCTGCAGATAAAGCGCCACTTTCCTATGTTGACTTAACACTTGCTCTAGCTAAACGTAGCGAGAGTTATTTTTGGCTTGTATCTGCAATTGAGTGCAGCGTGCTCTGTGACGAGAGCATGTCAATCGCCGGATAATAACAGGCAACTTCTGGCACTGATGGCAGCACGGGAATAGTTACTCACAGTTTGCTGTTATTAGAAAAAAAACACTGTTTATTTATTTTTTCTTCTTTTTTGTGTCGTCTCAATTAAGAGATCAGCATAACTCAATGCATGTTGTTATAGACTGTGCTCAAGAGATATTAATTACAGTGTGGTAGTGAGATAGGTTTTACTACATTTTATTGTATTGAAATGCTACGACAGAACAAATAAAACACAAATATTTAGGAACAATCCTTATAAGGTGGAAAAACTTCATTTATGGGCAGAAACTGGTAAACACACGGAAGCAGAGCTGTTGGGAGTGAATATAAATTCTATTAAAGATCCAAGACACAGTTTAGTAATCATTGTGAAAATAAATCTAATATTGATCAATATTTTCATAATAACTGAGTCCGTAGACCCAAGGTCGCGATTTCAAATCTGGCCAGGTCAATGGATTGTTTTCTGGTGTAAAAATTCTAAGTACAGTTTCTTTCTGAAGTAAAGGCGTTGGTTCCTTGTCTTAGATTTTCGGTACGTAAGAGAACCTCAAGTTTGACAGAACGCTCTGAGCAAAATTTACCGGTCGTTTCAAAATAGAATGGGATGCTAATGATCAAAGATGATAAAAAGCGTCCATTAATAAAATAAACCAAAGTGACGGAGCTGACAACGAGCTCAACTTTTGTATTCAGCTGGTACAAAACTAAATGAACCACATGTAATAATAATAATAATAATAATAATAATAATAATACGTGCATTTTTACTAAAACAAATATTCCGAGAGAAAAAATAAATATATGATCAGAGTGAACATCAAGAATAAAGAAGACTTTCGCCTTGCTAATCGAAGAGCACTTGCCCTCACGTTTACTTGGCCATTCCAATTGTTGAAAATAGGAAAAAAGTGAAAGTCGGGAGTGAAGAAAACTTGGTTTTAAAACTCCGACAAGAAAACATAAGCAGGTTTAATGTCGGTGGAAAAAAAAATGAATCTGTGTTGAGATAAATATTACCCCTGGCCTGGTAAAGGATTCATGTTATTCGCTTTTATTGCTCATAATTTTATTACCATATGATCTTCATGAATATAAACTAAATTGGGCTTAGGAGCATTGCAGACGAGGGGACTCTGAAAGAATAAACTAGTGTCTGACCACATGATCCTCATTTTAGTAAAAGTAGTTTACAACATTCGTGCTGAAGAACTTGTCTTTCCCTAGAATATAATAATCAATACTTTTCAAAGTTTTTCCAAACTAGGGCAAAGAATAACCATCACAATTTGTCCCACTTACAGGTTTAAAGCTGCATGGATGTTCATGTTTATATTGAAACGTTAAGTTGGGAAGTGTTTTGGAGAACTGAGATGATGCAGGCCTATCATGGTGGTCTAGCACCCTAGATACCATAATGAACTAACGATGCATGGCGATAAACTATTCATGAACGAATTAAGGATGAGCAGGATGTGGTGGAGGACTCTATGCCGCATTCTCTTTGCAGCAGACCGAGCAATATTCCCGCATAGCCACTTAACGGGGAACCCAAAAAGCGCCTGTTATACAACCTGCTATTGGAGTGAATTTGCATTTTAAATTTCTTCATCTGGAGCTTAGCAACTTTTATCATTTTAGCTGTTGTGTTTACAGTACAAAATATTGCTTAATTGTTTGCTGTTAGATTGAGTTTTTTGTTATAAATGACACTCTTTGTTTCACACTTTTGTACATTAATTTGTTCCGTACTGTAAGGTTCTAGGACTACATAATGCAGTTATAAAATAATCTTTAAATGGATTGGATCTAGCCCCGGACATATTTTGTTCTATATTTTTTCATATACAATAGATAAATG
Source organism: Metallyticus violacea (assembly GCA_030762175.1). NCBI lineage: Eukaryota > Metazoa > Arthropoda > Insecta > Mantodea > Metallyticidae > Metallyticus > Metallyticus violacea. The sequence goes on along the minus strand of CM060845.1, from coordinate 53,762,186 downwards.
CCCAATAATTATAGCGTTTTAATACTTTATACACACACACACACAAAGACTGCGACAAAGCTCGAACTAATTCTGAATAAATGTGTTTAATTTCAACTTAAGCCATTTAGCAAAAATATAACAGTTTCTCTCTAGTTTTTTTAGTGGAGAGTTGTATTAATGCTTAAGGAGTCCTAAGATTCAAGTTGTAATAATTCACACATTAACTCTTTTTTTCAAAAATCGACATTTTATACCGCACATTTTATTTTAAAATACATGACAATCTATTTTCGTAAAATTACGATTGGTATAATGGAGTCAACGAAAAAGATGAGCGTGTTCTAACGTTTCGTGGGTTAAAAAGAAAACCTAGTACACAAGAATAAACTTACTTGCTATTTAATAGTATTTTCTTTTCGGTACAATATTGTATGTCGTCTATTGTTACAAAACTTATTAAAAAACAAAGAAAGGAATTTAAGAGGAGCTGTGCAGATATTATGTGACAAGATTACATTAATAAATTTAATGAGCAACGGTACACTATCAACTAAGTACACAAGAATATGCCATATCCATCTGCTAGTGTAATAAACACATCTCTTGCAGGTTTAAATCCCAAAGTGTTAAGAGTTGTACTAAAGTTGTACTGTATACTATAATATAATTCAAAATATCACGTTTTTTTCTCACCAATATATGCTTTGAAAGTATAGCCTTTCTCAATACCGCATGACCTCTTTTAAATTGCATTATGTCATCAAACAGATCAAACTTATCACAAGAGCAAGTTTAAGAAAATGTTAAAAAAAAAAGACAGAATAAATTATTTTTCAGCTGGAAAGAAGAAGAATTAGAAAAAATAAACAAATTTTCCACAATGATATATAAAATGAACAGATAAAAATCTAATTTAACCGGATGTGTACTTATCTAATCTTTTTTTCCAAAACACACTTTCTTAGACATAATTATTTTCCAATATTAAAATATCACTACAAATGCATTAAACCTAAAGATTAACTAAAAGTGACATTTGTAGTGATACCATGGGTATTTTTCTAGATATTTTCGACTAAATATTTGTTTAACAAATGTTTTCAGATTAACTATTTCGTTAATGATTTTGGATAAATAATACAAAATTACTTATTTGAATTTGATTCCCTGCGACACATGCAACAAATACGTCTAATATGTCTAAAGCATCGTTCACAGAAAAAATAGTATATTGTAATATAAGTGTTGAAAGGCACGTATTGCGCATCGCGAGGGTTGGAATGAGCCTTTCAACAAACCTGTTACATACCATGTCTATACCATGTAATGTAACTTATTTTTAACTTATTATAGTTTAAGTTGAAAAAGTTAAACATAAGTAGAACTACAAATACCGAATCGATTAGTTTGTTCATATGTTTGCATAGTTACGCGTTAGTGCTTTGTTAGTTGTTTATTTTATTGAAACATTTAGTAGATCGATGACGTGAACGTTAATTGAAAATTATAATGGAGTTTGACAAAAGTGATAAAGGTTTTAAAGGAATTCCACCCGAAAGGTGGTTGAAGCGGTGACTAGTATAAGGAATGATTTGCTGCCTGAAAAAAAAAAAAAAAAAAAAACGGTAAGAGCAAGAACGCGATTTATTTACGTTTGGTGCAAAAAGAAAAATGTCAATACAATTACTGAGAATGTTATGTTGGCGTATTTTCGGGAGAAATCTAAGGTAATGAAATGTTTGATATTATGGTCTATTTATTCTATGTTAAAGTCTTCGTTATATCTGAGTCATAGTGTTTGATATATCGAAATTTGGGAGCTTGATCGCCCAAACACATATTTCATCTAGTATAACCATTTATATTTACCGCAAGTAATTGGCATTGCTTGAATAATGTTGTACATTTATTCTGTTAAGTTGTGTGATATAGCAAACTAATTTCAGTTGTAAATTATGGGGGGGGGGGGAAGTGGTGCAAAGCTGTGTCTGAAAGTATTTGTGCAAAGCTACTTTCCAGTAGTAATTGTTTTATTCCAGTCCTGCTAGAACGCTACTTTGTTCTAAAATTAGGTAGGCATTAGTTACAGTACACTACGAAAGTATAACATTTTATTTCAAATGTTTGGGTAATGTGTGTTAATGGTTCGAAGCAAATTGCTAATTATTGTAGAAAGGTGTGTAAATTTCTATGTGAACAACTCCGTATGTCTTTTGATTGTAAATCCAAGAGTTTAGTCACAATTTTAAATAAAAAAACAACTTCTGAGCAAACAGTTATAGTGCCTGTATACTACATGTAATGCAGAACGCTAGAAGTAAAGAAGGCGACAGTGACGTAATGCGACGACCTTGATCCTAAACGTTGGTTTCTACTGTTTAACTCTTTCGAGTATTCACAGGATTTGAGGTTGCTATGGCCAGAGAACACTTGGATATGGGCAAGTGGAACAGTGTTAGAGAGTCTGCGGGGATGTATGCAGTACGATATTCTTAAAGGAGAGCTCCACATTAGGAAGAGATTCGTTCTTAAACAGAACCATCCATGAACGGAATAACTTACCTGCAGCAGTGTTTGAAGCCTGCCCTATAACAGTTACAAATAAAAGGGAAACTTATGTAAGCAGTACAATTCATATAGGCTTTAGTAGTGGACGGGCATTTAGTTATATTTAAATTATTTAATTAGAATAAACGGCATTTAAAGAGTTTAAATGTATTTATTTAATTTAAAATGAAATAAATTATGTTAATACGCATTTAATTAGGTTAATAATTAATTAGATTTACTTTTGTTTAATTAAGTAGGTGTATATTTAATTAGGGTGACGTGTATTTAATTACATTGCACTTACTCACGTACTTAATTAGGTTGACATATTATAATCAGTTTGTGATGTATTTTCATAGGTTGACAATTTTTGATTACGTTTACATACATTATTTAGGTTGTTATTTTTAAATTTATGTTAAAGTGTAATGAATTAGATTAACATTTATTTAATTAGGTTGACACGTATTTAATTCGTTGGCATGCATTTCAATTGGTTGACATGCATTTAATTAGGTTAACATGTTTTTAATTAGGTTTACATATTTAATTCGTTGACATGTATTCAGGCTGACATATATTTAATTAAGTTGAAATATATTTAATAAGTTTTACATGTATTTTATATACTTAATTAGGTTGACATGTATATACTTAGGCTGAGACGTATTTAATATTGTTAAACAGTACTTAATTATGTTTAAATATATATTTGTAAGTACAATGTGTAAATATTTTAATTTCCCTATTTCTCTAGTGTAACCACTTGCAAACACAATTGTAGATTGAATAATGCATATATATGCATCTGCTTACTATTATAGTGAATTAATTAATTAATTAACCCTTTATGCCCCATGAACGATTAGAGCCTCCTAAAAGGATGTTACATTAGTTACATTAATAACTCATTTGGTGAGGCAGTCCCCATGAGATGTGTACTTGATTAACCCTATAATGTTTGGCTTTCACTGTTTAATAGAAATTTGTGAAGGAAAAGTGGCAGGTTCGGGAAACGTAAATTTCGCCCTAGCACACATTGGATCTTCTAGTAAAAGAACATATTCTGCATCCTGTTCCGGACGATCCTGCTAGAAGTGTCGACAAATAGCCAAAATGTTTGCAGTGTCCCATTTTAACGTATTAAGAATGTTGAGAAAATATCTGCATCTTCCATATCATCTGCAACTTACACAGTGCTTTCTGTGAGATATTTCAGTTATGGATTGTTTTAGGTAAACTATTAACCGCAGCTTTACGAGTAGCATATGTTTACAGACAAGATATGTTTCATGAGGTATAGGCTTCAAAATTCTCATTATATCCACGTGTGATAACAGGAAGCTATTTTAATATTTCGTCAGGGATTTTAGGAGATCTGCTAATTGGACTGTGTTTCTACCTCAAAGATTGAATCAAGCTTCTTAGTTAACTCTTCTTCAAGAATATTTGCCAAAACTTCTGAAGGTTGTTCCTCTACAAAGCGCCAGTTAGTGCTTCAGCACGATGGAACACCCCCTCACATTATCCACACAATCACCTTTTCCTAAACAATAACTTCCCTAATTGATGGATTGGTCCTGCAGGGCCCCCCTATTTGGCCTGCGAGAAGTTCCGATCTCACTCTGCTAGACCTTTTTATTTAGGGAAACTTGAAATGTAAAGTGCATCGTCGAATAATGGAAACTGGAGTACGGTTTGTGATGCAAGTGTCTATATAACAGCAGGATACTGCTGTTTTGCCAATAATACAGAAACGCTATTTTTTTACGAAAAATAGAAAAAACATATTTAAGATATTTTGATCCTTTCATAAGATATATTACCAGTTTTTATTTAGTGCATGGAGCACCTTCCCTCCTTTATACGTGCATTCCATTTAATCATTGATAAAAACCGGGATTTGTTCTGCTAGTTGTCTAGCAGACGGTTGAGTAATAGGACATATACACGTAATATATAATCATTTGCTCCTTATTTATTATTATGGCGGTGTGAAAAAGAAATTTTAAGTCTACGATAATAAATAAATAAATTTTATATTTAATTAATCCTGAATTTCTAAGGTTGTCCAATTCAGATATCCATAGAATGTGTGTCAAAATGACTGAAAAATATAACCTATTTCGAAAGTCTTAGCAAATTTGATTCACTTTATTTTATAAGTAGCGTACTGTTTCATTATAAGTTTAATAAGATTGGAATTTATTTTATGTTCAAATATTTGATTTTTGAAGACATTTTATCAATAAAACAATAAAATAATATTTATTCAATACCTAGCATCTAATACTTCAACTTGACTCCTAAAACGTTTGCCACTTTTCAAATGAAGATGCTTGTTAGATACTTGAATAAATTTGAGAATAAAGAAAAAAAATATGCACAGAAATATAAGCAATAGAAGAGTTTGGAAGATGTATAGTATTAGGAAAAGCATATGTAACTGCTTACTTGAAAAGAGTCAAAGAAGTTCAACTAAATTTGGAATTCTGTCTAGAGAAGAATAGAACTTAGCTTATATATGTAATAAATGAAATGAATTCAGAAACACAGACAAAAACTTAGCAGATAAAATGGAACGGAAAGGAAACTTGAGAGCAAAGCCGAGGGAGATACAAGAGAAAAACGAATGATGAATGAGTTCATTGAGATAGCCATATGTTACTCCTCCCCTGCAAAGTTTTATATCGCAGCAGTATTGCTTTTATTGGATATAAATATTTCATCTGAGTCGTGCTCAAAAGCATAGCAAAAAAAAAAAATACTTTCTGCAATCATTGTTATCATAATAAGGCATGTTCCTGAATTCAATTAATTCAACAGGCATAACTAAGTTTGTTAGAACGTCATTTGCTATTTATAGTTTATGTTGGGTGTTCCGTCTGAACCCTTCTGTTATAACGTTTATTGGATATTCTTGGCACATTGAAGTCATTTACCTAAAATAAAGTAACAGTTATTTCAGCAGAAATAACAAACTTTTCTAATATGGTCAATGTAGTTTTCTCCCAATCATATCGGTATTTAAAATTTTATTTACACTGTATGTTCTACATTTAGCATTTTTGTCGGCCTATAACACTCATAGGTGTTTGGTGCGCAATAAAATATTAGGAACTTGAATTTAAGAGGCTATGAATATCCGATTCCACAGGCAAACAGCGCGCTTCCCGGTGTCAAGCAAATCTTCGGCCACACGTCCAAACGAGGGCTCTGTATAACGAACACACGCATTACGTACTCGCACTATCTGTTGCTTAGTTTGCGCTAATATTAGTTCACAGAACATCATAATAGAGTTGAAGTGTGGCACTCGTGGTGTTTGTACTAGAATTCATTTTAATTAATCAGGAATAAAATATTTAAATCTTTAAACATAAACAATATAAAGTATTACTTGGAAGAATGATTCACCTGTTCTAATCCGTGTAAAATCATAATTTTTTTCCAACGGGCTGAATGAAACGGCAATATCATTTACAGAATCCTTGGCAAGTTATGAAGACCAAAGCTATAATTCATTTTTTGTTATGTTTTTGTTCTGTGTCGATGTTATTTGCAAATCATACTGTTTCAATATTATACAACTTATCCTGAAAGAATTATTTTTCTTAATAGATCAAACTAGTAACATTTGTAAAAGAGTTTCATATAATAATGGATGTCATTGGTCTAAAAAAAATATTTTACAAGTATTAATTTTATGCAAATCAATGTATATTTTTCATACTGAGCTCAAACATGCTTTTAGATTTTTTCGTTAAGCACCGTTTTTTATGACAGGCGTTTAAAGTTTTAAAAAAAATGGTAATTACACAAAACACTAAATGATAAAAATACACCAAATTTTGGTGTACCAAAAAAGTTAAACGTGATTTTCAGCCATATTGTCTCATAGATATCTCTTTTATTGGTCCAGCATACTGCGGATCCATTTCCTTTTCCAAAGTTAAAAGCAACTGATTAAAACTCTCAACATGCTCATCAGAGACCGCCGCAAGATTTTCTGGGAAGTGTTGGTGCAAGTTCAAGAAGTGAATTTTTAAAGATAAGTTGCATCCCAAGTTTTGCATGAATTCACAAGAACACTCAGTATTTCACTACAGTGTCCTTCTTTATCATTGCTAAGAAAACGACAGTTATTTTTTTCAATGATTTCACGCTACTTTGGAGTAGCTTCCAACCTTTGAGCCTGGAACTTAAAATCTCAGTCAACTGTTTAGATATATTTAAATCCTGTTTAATGTCATTAAACTCTTATTCAGTTAAACAGTAAGGACCTGATGAACAACTTGCTTCAAAAGTAGGATCACTTCTCTCTTCAGTTGGGTCAGAGTTGGAGTTTCACTTAAGATCACGAAATCTGGACACTTTGGAACAGAATACTCTTCACTGTGTGGCACAGGTGCCAATGCAGATGCCAAATCAGGATAATTGACTGTATACTTTGTTTTGGATGTGATTTATTTACTGTTAGTTAAGCAGAAATAGCAGTCAGTTGAGTTACCTCCAAATCATAGGAAATGCAAATGGTACGTAACGTGTGCCAATTTTCTATCCAGTGAGAAGCCTAACACGTGATACACAGCACATCTTTGGAGCCCAGTCATTTACCAAAATCACCCACTTTTCACTCAAAATAAAGTTCATAACACTTTTTCATAAGAGGTAAAATGTAGCATCTGAAACACATCGAAACTAATAAAATATAACAAGAATACAGCAGAAAACATTACATACGTTGACGGGCTCACTCACGCTCTGCTTACTACAACGACGCAATATTTAAACGTATTGGAACAGAAAGAAGCTTGCAATGAGATAGAACAGCTTTAACAAGAACAAGTTTGCAAGGCTACCAACTTATTCTGAATAAAATTGCCACTTCTATAATTTAAAATAATTATAACTAGAAATCTGATATACAGAAATATATTAAAAATGATTCTCACAAAAACTATGCCTTATTGGAAAATTCTGATTACATGTTGAATTCAGAATAAAATACTACATTGGAATTAGCATTGAGGTTTTTGTGAAAAGATTGTGTGGGCATTTGGCGAATTTTGTGATTAGTCACAACTATTTAGAACTATTTAGGGAAGTACTCCTAATTTATGGGCATTTAAGTCTTATATCATATGAAATACAGCTTTGTTCCGTAAAAAGTATTTTTTGTAAAATGTCTATTCATACATGAATAGGTGGGTACGTTTAGCAGGTTTGACCATTATAATTCTGGCCTTCAGTTGTCTTTACATTAGTTTTGTCTCATTGGGCAAATCAAAAACCACGCAGGGGCAAAAACAAAACAAGTATAAAATAGAGAATATATATATATGTTTACGTTCTTCCTGTATCATTTTACTCTATGGAAATTCGCCCTTTTTAACCAGTAGGTATTTAATAATGGACCCAAGAGTAGCTTTTCTTTATGAAAGTTTTAAAACGAGATTGAGTTTTCAACTCTAGGATTTGATCCTTCCGCAGAAGATATCTGTTTCGTGTAAGTAATCCAACTATGCGCTTCGTGTTTGAACGGCTATAAAACGCACGTATCTGCACCACTTAAGCATTCAGTTCAGGAAGGAAACCAAGCGGGGTATAGGGAATGCTTTTTGTTTAAGCTCTGAATTTCGATGAGCTGCGAAACTACTTTGCCATTGATTTATCGAAGTGGAGTGCGAAGGGAAGAGGGGGATGTGTGTCTGGAAAGGATCGCTCCCGCGAGTAATGAGGCCTTCCGATGCAAGAAAATGAGAGAAAAAGACGGGGTTATCAAAGTAGGATGTTAATTTGGGTCAAGTCCGGGTTCTAATTTGTAACGTTCGGGATCACAGAGTGAGGAATTATTTGCCTTCCTGTGCCAGGGAGTAATTGTGTAACGTGAGATGGCTTCACTTGCAATGCTGTTGTTTCACTGTATAAGTAATTTTTGTGTCTGGCACGGATTTTGAATAATACATGAGTTAAAACACCACTTCCGTAAAACGTAAGTTACGTATTCAGGAGGTAAACTTTGAAATTGTAATATGGAAGCCTTTAATCCGAATTTTATTTTGGGAGATGGGTTCAAATTTTACAAATATGTATAAATGTAAAAATAACAACGTTAATCTGAATAAAAACAAATCACTTTTTTTTGTAAATTAATTATTTTGACATTTATAAAACTTAGATGTAGGGTAGCAACTCTGTTTAGATTAGTTAGTACCTTGGGTGCCCTGTTTATGAAAGTAACCTTCTTATATGTCTTAAATAAAAAAAAATCGTGTATTGTAGAACAACGAGAAAATAATAAGCAATAAAGCGGAGCTAAAGTAAGAAAATATGAACCCAGAAAATTATTAAGTACTAATGGCTGAAAACAGAAGGTTTAATACAAATTTATCCTACATACTGTATTGTAACAATTATTACAAACTGTAGTGTAACGGCAGAAATATAAACAAGGAAGACAGTAAACGGCAATGAATAATAACAAATTCAGTATTGAAGCACGCGACTTTAATTCAAAAGTGCTGCTTCCCTTTTCGTTGTTTTACATCATTGCGTTCTAAGAGAACGCAATTTAGTATTAATATGCCAAACGAATGGAAAAAAGAAAACTAAAACAGTAAAAAATATAAAATAATAAAAAAAACATTAGAAGGCAGACGTTGTAAGGTGGAAACATTCTTGGTTGTCAGATCTAATTTTGGCAAAAACTGATAAGTTTTCCATCAGTTAATGTCTTGGTCATTAGACATAATAGTGTTCAGCAGCTAGGACGTTTAATCAGGCACAATATATACATGTGAGAATCCAAATTCAACGCTACCTCATTGGACCTTAATCTTTTAAGTGGATCCTAGTGGTGTAGTGGTTACCGTACTTGCCTCCTAAACCCAAGATCCCGGCTAGGACCGATGGGTTTTTTCGGGCGTAAAAATCCTAAGTATGGCTTCCTTCGGAAGAGAAGTAAAGCTGTGGGTCCCATGTCGTACACTTACGGTGCGATAAAGAACCTCAAAACTGGAAAAAAGAGGTCTCTGAGCAAAATTTACCGACCGTTTTACGCCCTGAATTGAATGGGACGCTGATGACCTAAGATGTTAAATAGCGTCCGTAGACAAACCAAATAAACCAAATAAAAAAATCCTTTTAAGACTACGGCAATTAGAAAGGTTCTGTTGTAATAGGGAAATAAGTAATATAAGCTTTAAACTTTGTCTTCTATGGTAAAACTCAGAACCAAAACTACATTTTCAATAATGACATTAAGGATGGTGCTAGTTTGTTGAAGAAACGAGACTTGAAGCTGGTTATAATGCAAGAGAATCTCATATTAACAACAATAATAAAATGCATTATGCGCAATGAACTGTTTAACCATGAACCAAGAAGAGACGTGCTAAAACTGTAACAACTAGTACAGCACTGGAATATGTAGAAGGGCACAAGAATTTCAGTATAACCGTTAAAGGTGATTTTTTTCTAAAGCAATATTTATTCATACTTTTTAATTTCTTTCTCAGCATCCACATATGCAAGATAATTCCAAATTTGTACACTTGTGTAACACAAAAGAGTAAAGTGTGTATGCTAAAACTAAAATGTTTAACCTTTTATAGCAATTAGAGAGAGAGAGAGAGAGAGAGAGAGAGAGAGAGAGAATATTTCACTGAACTAATTAGTACAACCAATAGGTTTTGATGCATGATAATTAGCTATATGAAAAGAAAATGTAAGAATTGTTCTCTACTAGCTGAAAAAGGCACATAAATCATCCATGATTTGAAAAGATTTTGATTGAAATTTTCAATAAATAATATTTGTAAAAATAGTGAACACGTACAAACAGAAACTGCAATTAAAATTAATGTACTTTTTAAATAGAACTTGTAATAAGTTCTTCTCATTCTGTTCACAACTTCATTAATAATGACATTCAATGACGTGACAGGGGTATACTCAAAGAGTCTTGTATTCTTGGACATTATGGTTTATTTATTACATTATAGAATTGAGATTTACTTCATAAAATTACCAAATATAACGACATATCTAAGAAATGTAGGTAAAACTTCTGCTGTCATAATCACATCCTTCCTACAGATCTATTTGCAGAATATCAGGGTATTAAAGAAGGGAATTGTACTTTTAGTAAAATGCGATTTTTAATGATCTGCACCTAAACAATTCCATAGTTTATAGAAGGATCTTAGACAAGCAATTTCGATAGGACATTTATGGTTCATAAACAAAAAATTACAGCGATTATGGTGATAAAGAAATTGGTATTAGATGAGTGTTAAATTTATCTTGCAATGTATTCAAACGATGCTTCATGAGCAAGGAAAGCCATATTTTTAATAACTCATTTTTAGTATATTGCAGCAAGACAGTAACAACAATTAACTTGTTGTGTAGCTCAGTCTTAGACTCGTGCGGGAGCAATGTATCTTCTAATGGATAAGGCGGCGGACTGCGGTCACAGAGACTCGAGTCCTAAGAGTCGTTTATTTATTTTATGATGAAGTAACCTCAAAAAGAAGATGTCAAAGGAAAAAAAGTAATCAACAAGGTCAAAACTCTGTAACAGTGATCCGCTTTTACTGGACGCTTAGGGTTTTCACTTCAGTAACTTTGTAGCTGTTCGAACAGAGGAAAATCCTGTTTGCTGAGAAAGTCGTCGAAGTGAGGGGAACGTTCCAGAGCATGTCCAATGTTTTCTCTGTGAGTACTGCGCGTGGCTGAGCACGCCTTTTATCAAGAATATTTTCATGAAATTATTAACCAATTTGTGAATCGAACTTCGATTTGGAAGTAGAATATCAGGGAGTCTTTCTTGAAACAAGTACGTCTGAGCCGATTCTGTATGTAATTAGGAATCGTAAATAATTACTCTTTGGGGAGTAGATTACCTGAGTTGAGCCATTAACATAATTATTACACTAATGCATAGTTAGTACACTGTCGCACAACTTACAAAAACACGTCCGTGCATTCTAGAGTTTAAACTTGTACTGAGCTCCCCTCCGGCTCCCCTGCCGTAATTCAATGGTGCAAACGACACGAGAACTGCAGAGATCGTTCAACTCCAAAAAAACTACGTGTAGCGGCCCCGCGCCACTAGAGCTACTACCAGCAAGGGAACCTTTATAGTCTAAAGTTAAACACTTCTGGAGCCCACAGCTTTCCAATCAAGGACTGGATGAAAATAAAATCTCAGTTCGGAAGTTCGGTCGTCGATTTAGGACTCGTGTTTGTAGAAGTTGCCCTAACTAAAACACATTGAACTATCCCCCATCTTACTTCTTATTTGGTAATAAAATAAAACTTAACGAAGGTGATTTAACCAACTTACAGGAATTCTAAAAGAGCGGTTTGGTGTACTGAAGTTTCCGAGGTATTTATTGAATAGGTGCTTGAAGCACAGAATGTCTCTTTTTCTTTATAGTCTCTATGTAATTGACGTCATGTTAGTGGCTGGCTCTTGAGATGAAAATAGCGCTAGAAGTAGAAAGCTTTTAGACCTTAAGTTGTTCTTGCAGATATCTAATCCAATTCTCTCATTAAACTGTAAGTTCTTGCTTCCAACTTTTTGCTTTCATTACAACGTTGCTCTTAATTATATATTTATTACGAGTGTTTTCAGTTTTCTCGGCAGGCTATGTATATTTGCCTGATAATGAAGGTACGTTAAAATGAGTGAGCTAAGCAAAACAAAATAAATAAGTTAGACAAACAGTCATTAAAAAGAGAAAAAATATATCTCACAATTGTGAGAATCTAAAGCGGGTTACGTAAAGCGGGAAACATAATACTTACGGTGTCCCCAACAGAACTATAATTCACATTAACACTACAACTGTTAAGTAAAGTATACATTTAAAAATTACTTAAAATGTTTGTTAGCTACACGCCTCAATAACACAAAGTATTCTTAATCATTCTTCTCAAGAGTATATAACCTGCTTTAATAGCATTGGCACCCTCTTTTTCTTCTTCTACTGCAAGGCTAGGCATTTGGCCATTTTTCCATTGTGTTTTTGAGGTCCCACAGAATGTCGTCCTTATGTTTATATGAGAAAACATACTTTATAGCTCTAGATCTCTTCATTAGTTCTATATTGTGCAGATATTTAATTTTAAATTCACAAATATTCAGTTCTAATTGAATATATTTCATTATTCCAAATTGAATGGCTCCTTTCACAATTTTTTTAAAGTATGGCTTGCATTACGTCTTAAAATGCATTTCTGTAGATACAATGATTCTTCTTTTTGTTATATTTAGAACCCAGTTTTCATTACCGTATGTTAATGTAGGAATAGCCAACGTTTTATAACTGTCATTGTTTCTTTTTGGGGTTTTTTTTCTTAATGTCTTTTGGAACTATACATATTTTCTAAAATCTCACTAGTTTCTAATCTAAGTCTTTTTATACTCTTCATTGACATGCCGCTACCTAAATAATTAAACTTCCTGACTTGTTCTGTTATTGCAAGCATTCAAAACTGTTTTCGAATTAAGATGACATTTTCCTTTAAAGGCAATAACCTGGGATTCTCTGCAGATATTTGTAAATTATAATTTTGCATAATCTGTTATACATTACGTTATATTGCGCTTGAATTTCTTCTTCAGAAGCAGAAAGTATGGCTTGGTTGTCTGCGAATAAAAGAGTATTTAACACCATTCTTCTTATTTTAAAATGAACATTAAACCGATTCTGCCATTGACTAATGACTGCTGCAATATATATATATATATATATATATATATATATATATTAAATAACTTTAAACCCAAAAGTTCTATTAATAAATTCGTAAATCCATTTAATTTATTTTATTGGGTATCCTTTGTCTTTAAAACTTATAAATATTTTTGTAGAAATAAATTACGGGATATAGTGAGAGAATGGTATAGATATAACTTGCAAAAATTACAAAGAATAGGTGTAAATCTTAATGAAGTATTCTTTATAACTTACATATTCCTTGAATGCCTAAAGATAAATTAAAATAATGTCTATTCTGATTGAGTACTAATATGAAGTCTGTAGTATAAAGAAACGTGTATCAAATTAATGACATTTCAGAAATACTGTTTACGTTTTGGTAGGCGGAGGAAGTTGCAACATCAAAAGAAGAATTGCCAATCCTGTTTTTCAAGCAAGAACATTTTTATATTCACTGTTCGCTTATTTAACTTCCGCACTGATTGCTTAGGATTGCGCTAGGCGCATCGTTATAGGTACCCGCGGACTATTCCGTAAAAATAGGTATTTTTATAAAAAACATTGCTTCATTTCATTGCTTAATAGTATATTGACTAAACCTTCTCAGCATGCACAAAGAATAATTACGGAGACATTTCTAGATGAACAAACTCCCAATAAGTTTACAATATTTGATCGTTTAGTTAATCTGGATAAATTTGGGAATGTACTCGACAGAAATTATTAGACAACACAATGTTTTAAATGAAAAGATAATACGTCTTGACGATGTTGCTTTTCTGATACAGAAATGCACTATCTTGCTTAATGGATAAGGATAAGATCTACGTCTCAGACTGCTCTTATACTTTTTTTTTTTTTTAAACATTTAATCGACTGGAGGAACAGTTATTTCTAAGCTGACCTGCACTACGGACCTAGACACACAACACGCATAGTAGAAATGCCAGCCTTCACTAATAAAATCGAGTAGACACGTTGTATAAGAATGCTGAAGCTTCAACCCCCCAATAATTTATAAGTGTAGCAATAATGTGCCGTTAAGGCTTTGAGAATTCTTAAGAAAGGTCGGAATTGAAACTTTTCTATTGGATTGAAATTCAGGTAGTTTTAGCTTTGTTCTGTTAGCTAAGAGGAAGAATCATAAAACTTCGTTGTGGCCAGGAAGGATGGGTGGATAGAAAGCAAATAACCTCCAGAAAAACGAAGTAACGGTACACGATATAAAGGCGAGTAAATATATACGTAATAGAGTATCCAATCAGAAAGACCAGTAAGATCGTATGTATGCGCAATAACCAATAGGAGGACGTAAACAAGAGAAAGGGTTCTAGATTATTCTAAAGCAATATTTTGAAGACTGTGATGGTTATATAAGATATTAATTTCGAGTCCCTGATATACTTCAAGTCAGTAAGTCGGTGATAGATGATGAGATATGCTCTCAGTGATAGTATATACGTACTTACAATCATTCAGTGCTTACAATCAAATATTCAGTACTTAGATTATACCTGTAATTTTTTACATTATAGTTCGTATCGTCAATTCAGTTGATACAGTGATATTTTATAGTTCAACGAGATTTTAATCTAGTGACTTTTCAGCCGAATATGTTTTGTTAATATTAGGAGAAGTGGAGCAGTGTTCGAGATTAAACCGGGAAGTTAATAATGTATTGCGGGTAGTCAATAGAAGCTGATCGTGAACAATTCAGAATAGACCGCACGAAATTGGCGTAACAGGCACTTGGTATTTTCCAAAACTAATGGTGACTTCTGCATTTGTTAGTATTAGACCATAATAAATTACCTTTATCATTAAATTCACGAAGCTTATCAATCTCCTGCCAGCTTTCCGATTCCTTTCCCTCTGGTCAAAGACCACAAAACTCCAGCCGAGGCAACAAGACTACTAGAATCGTCTGTGGAGAAGAAGAAATCAACAGCATCTTTACACAATCAATCAGTTTCGATTAATCCATCATAATCAATCAATCAATCAAAAACCGCTCACCGCCATTATACACTATATTTATTAAACCCACTTCAAATGAATTCTCAAGGTGGGGCTTAGTTATGAAACATCATCCCTCTTTCTCACCTATTATTAAAATCACTTTAATGCCTTGATCACATTATATTATAATTTCCCTATCCGTTCTATTAATACAATAGGGTTCATCTACATATATGTTCACATAATGTTATACAAATATGGGATTGTACATACATTTATCAACTTGCAAATGATTTTTTACGAATTTTAGAATCGAGCCAATATAAGACGTCTGCTTTTTCCTATAGAAACTGACGAAGAGATAGCTTTTATTTTATTCAAACGATTAACCGCAGATGTCTTCGTGACGCTTCTAAGGCACCGCCGTCCTCCCGTGCAGCGTTCAATATACGCAGCTTCCTTAAAATTGATGGTTAAGGGTTCCGATCTCTGATAACGTAGTTTATAACTGTAATAAGTAACCGCCGATTATGGTGTTTTACAGCATGAATATAGAATATTCTGAATATTGAAATATCTGATAGTGTCGCTTAACACTCACGTTTCATAAGCAAGATGAAGAAACTCAATAATGTAAACACAACTAGTCGTAGAAGATTCACCGAAGAAGTCTGAAAAAAGTTAACCCTTGAAAGCTCAAAACGGTCTTAATATTATCCTATTGACTTCATACGCGCCCCTGAAACTGGTTATTCTGATTAACATGGGTTTCCTCCTATCAAACATTTTTAAGATATCAATTTATTGTTAACGAACCCTTAGCGTTCCATTCCTGAATTCCCTTCCAAGGATTTCAAAAGTTTCATACAGTTTGCTTTTATTTGCCAATAATTGAGAACGTCACTACCACGGGGCTTTCTGCTCGGTTTTCAACGATTTTCGTATCTTTAAAGTCCTCTGATTTAGAGTTTGTTTAATGTTATTTTAACATCTTAGTAAGAGTAAGGCACATTGCATTAAGAAGCAGTTTATAGATGTCCTAAAACGTTGCTAACCCTCTGCTATAAAAATTGTGTTTGCTTTCTTATGCGTCGCATTCTTTATTATTGTTTTGCTAATGATTAATGCAGGTTCTCTTCCCTACTTGTATTGTTACTAAACTTTCCTACACCAATTCTTAAGTAGATACGGAAATGTTTGGAGCCACTTTTGTATCTTTTTTTTCGCATTGACTACCTTAATGTCCTGCTAATTGACTATTACTTTCACATGAGCTATCATATGTTACCTTTTAGATTTTGATTTTGATTTGTTTATTTACGAACGCTGTTTAACATCTCAGGTCATCAGCGTACCATTCTATTCAGGGCGTGAAACGGCCGGCAAATTTTGCTCAGAGGCCTCTTCTTTCAGGCTTGAGGTTCTTTATCGTGCCGTAAATGTACACACAGAACCCACGGCTTTACTTCCCTTCCGAAGGAAGCCATACTTATGATTTTTACGCCCGAAAAATCCATCGACCCTGGCCGGGTTCGAACCCGCGACCTTGAGTTGTTACCCTTTAGGTAATTGCTTACATTGTAATATGTATATGATCAACTTATTACCTTTATTTATCACATTACCTTAATTATGTAGCATATATTATTAATATTGGATGGTGGGCTGGCAGTGGAAAACCCGTTTAAAAACAATAACAATAGAATGCCGTAAATAATTTCAGAATAAACTTTGTCTTGGGCTGATCAGATTTACATATAGCCGCAGAAGCGTGACATTTGTCCGTACAACTAAAATGAGTTTATAATTACATTTC
The DNA here is from genome assembly GCA_030762175.1 of Metallyticus violacea. NCBI lineage: Eukaryota > Metazoa > Arthropoda > Insecta > Mantodea > Metallyticidae > Metallyticus > Metallyticus violacea. The sequence goes on along the minus strand of CM060845.1, from coordinate 53,745,146 downwards.
ATGTACAAAGTTCCGGTTTAAAAAAGTAAATTATATAAAGCTATTCCTGTTTAGTGAGCTATGTAATCAGTATTTATAATTTTAGTGAAAAGCAAATATTTTTTAATTATACACTGTTAAAACATAAAAATAAACATGAAATAACGAAGAGACGAATGCACATACATTAGTGTCTCTATAGCTAACTTGAAATATGTTTCTTTCTATATAAATTGGCACTATCGTCACTCGTTTGTTTGACATTTGTTAAAAACATCTGAAGGCTTCAAGGAAAACAAATCAATATGTGTGCAATGGTTGGTCTGTATACTTGTTAGAGGAACTCACTAGCACAGTTACATTGATTAGAAATGTTCAAATTGCCATGTTTAAATGGATGAAAAGTTTTTAAGAGCATGGAAGTGTCCCCAGACGACAACGGAAAACAGAACCAGCCAGCTAACTTTGTCTACAAGTAGAACCGCCATACTACTGCACAAGAACTACAGGTAAACATACAACGCGACTTAGAGATAAAAATAAATGACCAAACTGTCAGAAACACTCGAAGAAAAACTGCATTAAGATCTCGACGACCGGCCAAAACTCCCCTATAATTGACGGACAGACACGTTATTTGAAAATGCAGTTTGTCAAGAGATCATATCGTTTGGAATTATGACACTGGCATCCGTGTTATTCTCTGGTGATTCCTGTTTTATATGGACAGCGAAAAATGATCTAGCTCAGAATAAATCAGCCGTGATTCTTTTGGAGGATGATATATTATTACTTGGATAGGCAATGTTTAGATGCAAAATCTGATCTCTGTATCAAGAAATGGGACCTTGACAGTGGGACAATGAATTCACAGATGATAATACCACCTGTTTGTGATTCCTTAATCGAAAGAAATTGAGGAATAATGTCAAGACTCATATAGCCAATTTTATTCACAGATTTATTCAGGAACACTATTTACAAACATTAGGTCATGCAAGAGTTCTGGTTATAATTCAATTGAATAAGTCTGCGACCAACTGTAACAAGATTGACAACTCCAAACACTTCAAGCCCTTGAGGAAGCCTATATGGGCCTTCTCAAGTGAACACAAGGCGCATTGTTATAAGCATGGTTTATATTGACCCTCTTCTAATACTGTGTAACCGTGCGTTTTTTCTTTGGCTAGGATATGTAGCCACTTTGATGTAAGAACATTTATTAAATAAAACAGCGAATAGAATAGTCTAAGCAACTTCAAGTTTATTTATAATCTGTTTAAAAGAAAGGGATTTTAATATTATTTCAATTTTCAGTTAATAATGGAACAATACAATAAAACTATAAAGAGTTCATAAAGTGACTATTTTTATGTTTTGAGTAAAGCATGAAGCGTGTTACGCATACAAAGACTTGATGAACTCATTAAATCAAGTTAAAAAGAGAATTATGATATAATCAGAAACCCCTAACCACAGGCACGTTAAGAAAGATTAAATGAGTTGAGAGGAAATACTTTTAAAGATATAGCTGCAGGGTATTTTAAAAAACTCGGTCAAGATTATGTGGTATTAAGTATGGTAATGTTTCATGGTTGCTTTCGGAAGATGTCGTCATGGAGGATCCAACCATATCCTTAAACATAAAGATGTGTCTTTATTTTTGCTCGCACACCAGCAATTTATCATTAAATTAGATCAGTGAGTCTTAGACTCCCTTAGGAAACAACTCAGAGAACTGGAAAATACTTGGTTTTTAGGGGGAGGGGGGGTTTCGTGCATTCTGAAGCAGAACCGGTATCCAGCTGGGTGGCAGACAACTTCTCAACTCACCAATGTGCTCTAGTACCGGATGAAACTGGACTTTTATATTGGATAGGCAGGTCTTACCAGTAACTAAATGGAAGCAGTAACGGATGACCTCCCGCACCTGCTGTTACATATCAAGTGGCAGTCAAAGAAAAAATAATGAAAGTATAAAAAATTTGAGTTATAAAACTATTAATCATAACAGTTGGAATCCTACAGATACTTTAACAGATTCTTCACTGTTAATTTTAAACGAGACAGCCTGTATTAACTACGGTTATGATAACACATCGTGACTGAAATAGTAAGCTAGGATACGAAGCCACAAAGGACGTTGACAAAAACTGCTCGAGAGTTAGACATTCCGAAATCGACCCTCTAATCCATTTCTTGTTCCGGCCTGAAGACGACGCGGCAGAGAACAAATTCGTGGATCTTGCAGACTCCATTAATTTGTTCAACACAGACGTCGTTAACACGAACTGTCCCCGCTAATTGGGAGTTTGTCTTAGTAATGACTCTCTACAAACCGAGCTGAGACCCTCTTTGGTCTACTCTCGGATGAGTATCTGGATATGTGAAGACGAAGTTAATCTGCTCCTCTGTCGGATGTAAGTGGAATAAATACCACCTGCGGTCTCTCCGTGTCTTTTCATTATTTATTTATAATGGGATAAAAACTCAATACTCAGGCAACATTTTGTTTAATAGGTATATTGTTTAGATTTTAGTAAACCTTTTTTCTACTGCTTAATTTTGCATAATATGTCATAATTGAATCAGCGACAAGTACAGAATATCTAAAACGGGTCATGTATGATTTAAATAGCAATAACGTAATCAGAAAGTCAATATAAGCAAATATTAATAATAGAGAAAGGTAAAGTATCAAAAATTAAAGTTTTGTTATAGAGTTATAAAGTTGTTAGAGTTAGAGTTTTGTTATAAAGTTGTATATAAATGCAGTCGGTCCTGGTGGTGTAGTGGTAGCCATACTTACCTTCTGAACCCAAGATCGCGGGTTCAAATCCGGCCAGGATCGATGGATTTTTTTCGGGCGTAAAAATCCTAAGTATGGCTTCCTTCGGAAGGGAAGTAAAGCCGTGGGTCCCGTGTCGTACGTTTACGGCACGATAAAGAACCTCAAGCCTGATAGAAGAGGCCTCTGAGCAAAATTTATCGGCCGTTTCACGCCCTGAATTGAATGGGACGCTGATGACCTGAGCTGTTAAAGAGCGTCCATAAATAAATCAAATCAACAACAGTATATAAATGCTATAAACTCTTTGGAAAAGGCTTGCAAAGATATGAGAAAAATGCAGTAATTGAACAATTTAGTAAGAAAATATTGGTCTATAAAGCCTGTAAAGATTATGTTCCTGGATATGTACTATCTTATGCTATATTTTATGAAAAATATAAATATTTTTGTATATTTAATAGATGATTGTTTATTGTGAGCTATGAAATAATGAGACACTTATTTAAGTTATAAAAATATTTAATTGTAATTTTTCAAGTCAGTTTAACAATAAAGTATGAAAAGGACGCTGAATATCCCCTCTGCAGCACGGCCGCGCTGTTATCCAAATGATGAACACAAAAGAAACATCTCTTTAGCTTTGCTCCTTGTTGTTGCTGCAGTGCACTGGAATGCGAACTGTGAACTGCTGTAATCGCTTTGGTTTTAAGACCATTCAAATTTTTTTCAGATCTTATCTAAGAAAATGAAATACCGTTGGAGAAATAGGTGTTTTTGTTTTACTACTTATTCGAGTTTAAAATATTTAACACTATCATTTTAACAAGGATTTGCCCCTATGGTTTGTTTTCGTTAGACTTCCTAATACAGCGCATTGTCCTATGAATCTGATCAAAAATACAGTCCACAAACATACGCTCAATTTGATGTAAACTCTTAGTTCATTCCAGGATTTGATTTATGTACAAGCGATCCAAATTTCTTTAGCCTGAGGGAAACTTACTTGTGCCGGAGGCTAGCTTTTATCCAGAATATTTGTTTCTAAAACGTTTTTATACGTTACACGTAAAACTGCCCAGTTTTCCAATTGTTTAAAATTTTTTTTCTAATTATTTTGAAATAGAAGGCTTTCTTCAGATTCCTCCTATCTTGTTGAAAATTATTGCAATAGCATCCATGAATTTGCAATTATTTTATTATTTCTTTTTTTCACATGGTATTGTTTTTCCAAACTTTTATAAGGAAGTTGCGACGCGTTTTATTTTAAGGTAAAGGTAAAATGAGGGAACAAAAACTTTGTTTTTCTTGAAATAAAATAGACATTTAAAAAAAAGCAAAGCGTTTCTATTAAGAGGGACTGACAACTCATAAGTGATCTCTCGAGCACTCGATGAATCATTGAAATGAATCTCAAACTATTTTATCAACAACAAACTCTGGCCTAAGTTATTGTATGTAGCCATTCAGCCAGAGGCAAAGAATAGAAAATGCTAAATTAATGAATAGCGATGACTGGCTAATCATGGCTAACATGTGCATATAACTGATACATTCACGAAATTGCGCGTGTTAACTCGATAAATGTTCAGCTAAAATGTGGATTAAATTACAGAGAACGTAATTATTGCATATGCGATGTGGTTTTCTCATTGATGAAATAGTTGGCTCCATCGGTCCGTGATATTACAAACGAACAGAGTGGTATGAAAAATACAAGCAATACTAGCGTATTTCAGGTAGTAGTTATAAATGAAAAAAACGCAAATAAAATGGAATGCAGTGGCTACAAACGGTAATAAATTCAAACAAATCAATTCTCGTTGCAATTTTTCTCAGTTACGCGCATATATTTCTTAAACATTTTTAAAAACCTACCATACTGGATACAAAAAATATTTCCCTTTTGTTTAATTATGTGCAAGAATTGGCAAAATTTACGAAGTAAAGCATGTCAGAATAAAATACTGAAGGTCTTGGACTATGGAACAAATTTTACATTAGGAAAAAAGCATAAAAAACATAAAACTTGTTCCAGAAGAAAGAGGTAAAAATGTTTATTGCTTGTGTATGCTGCCTTCAGTTGACAGATGAACGTCTGCAATTTTGTAACAACGTTTCCACTATTTTCTTACTTTCTAATTGCTTTTTAGTATCCCTGTATTAGTATTCGATTTCCCATCAAGAACGACGATAATACTCTGGGGGAAAACATTTTCAGTGCTACTACAGCTATTAATAATTGTGTTCTTTGTTAAAAAATAAATATCCAGTCTTTTCCTACATCTGCAAGTTATTGTGGTTTTTTTTGTTATTATTTTCTTTCAATGATTGGTCCTCGTCATTCGTTTGCGAACTATTTTATTCTTTGTTAAAGGGGGACTTGAATTTCACGTTATCTCTGCGAGCTATTGTGTGCATCGTTCCAAAAACAGTTGAATATATCTCAATCTCTTCGATATACTGTGCTTTCAGCAGTGTAATCCCTTGCTGTTGTTGTGTGTTCTACTTCACAAGGAGCCAACTTTCACTTAACCCTTACTTAATTAGTGTTCTACTTGAATATAGAAGAGGGTACATTAGTTTTAAAGTAAGCATGTAATATTTGAGGACTGACCATATTACACTTTTCTGTTTTCTGTTTTCTAATATATATATTGAGGTTATTTCATTTACGAGCCGACAGAGCGCAGTTGCGCACTGGGAGAAGTCTGTCGCCAAGGCCGTTCAGCGCATGTGCAGGTACTTTCTTGTGATTTGTTTGCTAATTTTTTCCCTTGTAGTTATAGATTACATTAATATAGTCTTGAAGAAAGGTTTTTTTGTACAATATCTGCATATGTAAAACTAGATCCTTGCAGAGAAGTGGTAAGGCCGTTGGTACTTGTGCTCCAGGTAGAGAAACTGTTCGATAACCGTAAATCCTTACGCGAGACAGAACAAAAACGTCAAGTTCTTATGAAAGAAAAGTTCGATGAAATATAGGACTTTCTTATGAACTGTCGTTGAGTGACATTGTTTGAACATCTCTTACAACGTTTAAAGGCAGTAGCACTTAATGGCTTAAGTAAAAATAAAAATACTGAAAAAAAAAATGTTCTAACTTTACGTGTGGCGACTCGATTTTTCCGGTTGTGATAGCTGCACTTCTCCAGTAAGCAGCCACACTCAGACTGCCCATAACTCCAATAACCTCACTGTGCTGTAGGTGAAGAAAACGATGTCATACATTGATAAATTTTGTTTCGCACTTTGCTATCTTAAATCTCATGAGTAAAACTCAAATATTGGCTATGGAATATGCTAGTTACACAATGCATTTATCCAGCGATGAAATTATTTTCTTGTGTACTCAAAAAAACGAGATGTTGATTTCTGCTGCATCCAAAAGGGGACTACTTATAGTGATGCTTATTGCTGTAAAAATGAAAAAAAAGTTTTGAAATGTGCTTATTGAAGCTGTTGTGAATGCATATGCAACTATGGCAACATCTGGGCGAGAAATAAAAGTATTGTATATCGCCTCGTAAAGACTTTCAGAATGAAATGTTGCAATTTCTATTTAATTGTTTACAATGTGTTATTTACAACAACAAAATATTATTAATTCCTGATGAAGAAAAATCCCATAAATGTTGGTTCCCGATTTTTGTAGTGCTTTCAATAAAAAGAAATGCCATTAGTCAATTTTTTTCCCATATTTAATTTTCATGATAGTACAAGCATAGTAAAACCTCACTCCATTATATGATAAACAGGATAGAATTATTCAATTCACAGTAAGTAATCTGAATTCACCCAGTATCTTAGTTTATTTTTTTCTAACTTTACAGAGAAAAAGCTAAGAAACCAAGTTTATTATACACATATACTGTCACATCAGTAACCAGGATATGAATAGTGTTTAACGCCCGTTTTTGCTACAGCGGCGCCACAGGCAACAGTAACCGGGATAAAATCTGGGACCTCTCACATATAGTTTGTGTAGATTTTTTTTGAGGTAAGGAAAATTCTTATTTTGGGATCTGTATTGTAAGTAATATTCATTCCAAATATGCCTAAATAAACGTACATGTATTACAGGTCAGTAAAATGGGAACTTCATGGGAATTAAATGTTTTTGAAAGTATATGTTTAAGCCGGAAGTGGTACACTGGAGGAAATGAAAAGTGTTAGACCATGAAGCATAGTTCACATATTTGTACAAATATATGCCAAACATTAGTTATTAGATAGTTAAACTTAATTTAATTCGAAAATCATGCAACAACAGAGTGAGTTGTGGCTATTCGGAAGTAAAAGTTTCCGAAGTAATTTTAAGGGATTTCTCTTACATTGGCTGATATGTATACAGTTTCAGTTCTTGAAGAAACCTGGCTGGAGATAGTATAACCCTCTCATGTCAAGCCAGATATGCTCTATGACAGAATCAGCCGGCAGTGACGTGAATTGTTTGTAGGATGTTGCATGATCTTGCAGGAACATGGTCATAAAGTGTATGAAACGGGTTGTACCATTCTTGTCACATACTGGGACATGCAAAGGTAGGAGATCTGATCTCCTCAAACAGAAGCTAAACAACAAAGCTTGCCTGTCAAACTCTCTCTGGCTCCACAGCCAGCAAGTCTCTGTTGCCTGTGGCATACGCACCACACGAGAACCCGAGATTTCAGCATCGCTTCAAGTAAGCTGTTCTCGATGTGATATTCTGCCTGAAGCTTTCAGCTGATTAACAGTAGATGCTTATGTAATAACTATAAAACTATTTTCACCTATCCCAGATAGTTGGATGTAATTCCTTCCAGACAGACTACAGCAAGAGAAGATCGTAGAACCATTCTATCGCTTCTGGTGATGGCTGTATTTTATACTAGAAATAAGTTCACACAAAAATTAAAATGTAATAAAATTAAGCAACCATTATGGTATTTATGTTACAACAGTTTGGTAATATTCAATTAAGATATTCACTGTATAACTTCATTTCCGCCAGTGTATTAATAAACACTTTCCTTATATTCTGCTTCATTTTGTGCAAAATATCTTGCTTTTAGAGAAAATGGTAGTCTTATCTAAAATCACCACACCAAACTGCGTAAAACCAGTTGAAATATTACGAATGGTTTCATTGCTATTTGTATTCTTACTGTGTAGCTTTGTACTGCATTTTCAAGCAAATTCCTATTTCCGTGAAGAAAGCCTCTAATTGCAGTAGACGCTACCGTTCTTCATTACAATTTTTCGCAATGGAATTATCTGTGTTAATAAATATACCACTTTCCTCTATTGTGTGTTTGTAATATCAGTAATTTATATTGATATTCACTCTTTAATAAAGGAGTTTGTAGGTACAAGAGTTGCTTCGTAAAGATTATCGGCTAGCAGAAACGAGGTCAAGATGCTTGGCTGCTGTTACAAATCAAAGTTTTCTTCGAACTATTGGATGAAGTATTGGAAATATTGGATACTCTGGCAGTCCAGACCTCTGAGATCAAGTGTAAAATAAAGTTTCAATGGTATATGACAATAAAATTAATTGCTTCGAAATCTCCACCGTGTAAGAAAATAAACTATATTAAATTGCTAATTATACTTGTGTGAAATATCTTACTTCAGTGCGTTAATTTTGTCGTCTGTCGCCCTCTAGGCGTAAACATAGCAGGAGCACCTGCTTCAACTTACAACGTTTCTTAGTCAGTTGCAGTTTTGTTAATTTCCCGCTGTTTATATTTTTTTTAGAAAGATTTGTTCCCCCTCAAATTAAGTCACTTTGCTGTTTTACAAATGAAAGTAAAGGATATTCGATCCTGATGATTTAGTGTTAAAAATACTTTCTTCGTATACCCAAGATCGTGGGTTTAAAGCCGGCCAGGAAGCTTTTGGCTTCCTTTGACACATAAAAGAATCTCAAACCTGAAAAAAGAGGCCCTTGTGCAAAATTTATCGCCTGTTTCACACCCTGATTTGAACGGGATGCTAATGACCTGAGATGTTAAAGAGTATCTTTAAATAAATCAAATAAATAAAGAAAATAATGTTTATAAATATATATATATATATATATAAAATTTGTTTATCTATAGTGGAAAAACTATAGAGTGCTCAGGCTAAGGGCGACTGAGTCCTTGACCTGAATTTAAGGAAAAAGTAAAGGTTAACGTTTAACTAACGCAACTCCATTACACCGGAGATCAAAATTGGCACATGGTTCGGTGCAAGGTGAGAATTTATATTATTTCAGTCTGTACCGGAAATTGTTCCGAAATATCGACAACGCTTTCGTAAATAGCTACCCACAGATCCATTATGCAAAGAGTTGCTAATTGAGAAGAACGTCGATTATCCGAATGTCATTATCCAAAAGACATTAATATCGGAATCCACTTAACAGACTGCAAAACTTTGTTTAATCCTATGTGCAAGTTCTTTTATCTATCTTCAGTAAGCCTGGTCAATGTTAACAACTTTAGGATTGTGAATTAAGTCTCATTTACGCAATCTGTTTATGGCTTTAAGTGACTGCATTCCTCACAAGTATCACGGGTAACTGCTGTTTATCTATCATAAGGCTTCAGTAAACGCGAACAAATATTTCAGTATGAGAAACATAGTTGAAGTATCGCGTCATGTTTGTCTTCTGTTCTATGCTAATGTGTTTGTACTTTTTGAGCGTGCTGTATACTCCAGAGGCATTGGATCTTCGATTAAACGTAATCGTAATGTGTTAACAATGGATACAAAGTAACAAATAGAAACGTGTGGAAAAAGAAGAAAGAATTCCCTCTAGTAAATATTTATAACGTAGGTAAACATATTATCTCCGATATAAAACAAAATCAAGGAAATCTTTTAAAATTTACATCAAAGTTGACTTCGAAAAGGCTTCGAAGAAATGAACATTTGTCACAGAAGCAAATATTTATTTTAATTGTAACATAACCTTACAAAAATCTTTGAAATATATATTGCTATTTCTAGGTTCGGTTATCCCAAATATTGCTGGTTCCAGTTAGAATGAATAATTGATGCCTTACCATATACCATTTTGGCATATTAGAAGCATTAAGGATTTGAAATTACTTACATGTACAGAGCATATATATATATATATATATATATATATATAGTAGATTTTTTCTTATAATAGCTCTCTTATTTGTTTTCCTACACCAATAGTAAATATTGCAGTATGCACATATGCTAATATATAAACATATTTTGAAGACTTGAAGCTTAAACATTACAGATAAATTGGTATATGTTATGAACAACACTGAACTATTTTACTTTGTACATAAGTGTCTTAGACTAATAATTTGAGAAGAAAATCATTGATGTAAAAATGCAATTTAATACCCAGAAACTACGGTTAAGTGAAAAAGAGATAACCTTTATGTTATAATGACATATCTTAAACGATGGAAAGAAACAGATCGCCAATGACTCATTAACAGCGCAATTTAATAATTCACTGTAATTGCTATTTACGATATTTACAGATTAATTTCATGATTTCAAACCATTGTGTTTGTATATTAATATTATATCAGTCATTGTTAAAAACAAAGCTGGGATTCTATTGTTTTAAGCAGTATCGAGTGATCTATCATAAACTATTTTTGCGTGCCAGAATGATAAAGAGTCTTTATTTTTTTTCAAAATCGATAATAAAATACTACAATATGGCATTAGTTGCGTAAAATTACCATAGTAATGATTGCTAAAATACTGTTAACTGAGCATTATGTTAAGAAAATATTGAGGAAACTATATATTACCAAAAAAAAAAAAAAGGAATCAATTATAATCATTATTGCATAAATAATGAAACATACTTATGAAATGAATTAAAATAGAAAACTAATGATATCTATCAAATGTAGTAGTAGCATTTAACAATACTAATCTGTTCTGAAATATATGCAGCACTCAATGTCTTTAATATGTATACTGTTTATTAAAATATGAATCCATTTTATTCATTCTGATAAGTTTCATAACATTTTACCAATATTGGCAACAGTTCAGCATTTTCAATTCGGCCTTAATTTCTCCCGGTAGCTCTTGTCTTGCCAACAATAATAACAATAAACAAATGAACTAAATAATCTTCATTGAAACAATGGCGTCATAAATATAATAAAAGAAGACATTGACTTCAGAATTTTTCATTAGAAAACCGACATTAATAATACTTTTATTTCATTAATATCCTTTAATAATTCTTTCAAGCTATAAAAATAGGGTGTGAAACTAGTTTAAGTGTTATACAATTACTCATGCAGTAACGTATAACATTAAAGTTAGTATAATTTATCATTATGTAATAGTTGATCGTCTGCTTACAGTAAGATATTGTTTAGTATCACTTAAAATTATACTTTGAACAGATAAAGGTCAGCGCATGAATAGACTTTGGAGATTTATGTCCTAACCATAAATCCCTAGATTCCTTATCTCAAAATATTAGTTTAGGTTCTCTCTATACATAGTGTAAATATTTCAATGATATTCATTAACATCCTGTACATGCTGTTGTTTTTCTGATACAGTATATTTTGAAACAAGCGAATGAAAAAGTGTGATGTCTGAGTGAAAATATTTATGAAATTAGCAGTTTTATACTTTGTCTTGTTATCTTTTGGGGCTGTGTGAAATCCAGTTGGCGGTTTTAATTTTAATGGTAAGTATTTGAAGTTTGGTGAAAAGCTTGATCTTCACATGGACCACAGGAAAGATATGAAGCATTAGCGTTTACTCACCTCCTCGTAAGGTTTTGACTGTGGATGCGAGTCCTTATAGACTTCGCACTCGTAACAAGGTGCCCTCTGGCCCCATGCACGCTCCACTTCAGGTAACACTGACATGAGAACTAGCGCCGCTCGCAGAACAGCCTCCATCCTGCAACGAAAACGTTCTTTAAATATGTAAAATGTACACTCTAAGCATAAGATGTTAAATGCTTATCGTTCTTGAACTGAAAAAACAACGAGTGTTATGTAGTATAAACTTTATAATTGTAATTCCACTTGAAGGTACATGTGTGCATTGTTCATGAGCATACGACTTTTCACATATTAACTTTATAGTTCACATTCGCTTAAATGGAGTATAAATTTCGCATTTGAGTAATGTAATACAAGAAGTGTGAATATGATAATGCAACACGTGAAACTGATACCCACTCTGCATTCAACACTAGTGTACCGTAGATATTCTCGTAATTATAAAAGTCAAATTGCACATAATCGCTCATTGGTGCAGCTAATTTGTTTAGGATGTAGCTATCGGTTCAAGTGCACATTCAACTTTTGCAACATATACTAAAGTGCTTGCTATTTAAACTACTTTTGAATTATTATACCACAAGTCAGTGTATAGCATTCGTGCTACTGAATATATAGCAGTTAGTTTTTAACAATAACTAACATGTTTCTCTATGTCGATTACAGGTAATAAAATATTTCAATGGTTATGTAACTTGTGTATTATTTTAGTGATAAATTACGAGCAACGTTTCTCATTCGACAGTGATTCAAATGACAAAGGATGGGGGCAACACAGATGCAAGACTTAAAGTAATTTAAACTGGGATAAGTGCGAACGTAGACATTGTTCGGGGCTATTTCTAAAATATCTGCTATTCAATGAACTGCTAATGATAAGCTATTAAGAGTAGTGTAATTAAGTCATTAATGAATTTGTTCCTTAGGAATGTAATTAAAATGATTAACAACAATCGCAAGGAAAACACTGAAAAATATATCAATGGTGAATTTAATATAAAATTGCAATTTTTTGTGTTAAACGTATGTTCATAAAGAACAATAATTAAGGAAAGAAGAAAAATATGTACCTGTATGGAATTTCTTAATAAAAGTCATACATCAAAATACTCTTATGAAACATACCGAAAGTGTGCATGTTAGCGGGAGTTAGCGTTTGGAAATAATAATTTTATCTTCGCAGCTTATGAGCACTGTGGAAATCATTCTACTGCAATAATCTTTATAACTTATCCCTACTGTTTTATTTCCTCTGTAGTTACTGCAAACCTGTATAAATATATACTTAAAATTTTAGCTATGTATTTCTTCTGTCCAAAACACTTGAAACTTAACATTTGTTGTAACTTAAATGCAATATAAAGCATAAATTTACATTTTATTAATGTTATACATTTAAAAAATGAAACGAAAACTGAAAAATGTAGAATGCAGTCCTTTACACCAATTAATAGGTTGAAATTGTTTATAATCGATGAATTAAATCGTATATCATAGTTTTAAAGGTTTAACTTATCAAACCTATTGAATTTTTATAACAATGTTCACGTCCTATATAATAAATAGCATGTTGATAATATTTAAGAAATTTAAACATGTAATAAGTTGAACTCCGACAGACGTGACTTATAAAGCATTACTAAGTAACTGTGGGGACAAGAAGCAAAGATATTTTAATATAACAATGCGAGATTATTAACAATAAATTTAATTCTTTTCTATTGACTAGCAGCCAAGTAATTCAATAAAAACATCTTGTTTTGGTGTGCTTAAGCGTTTGTCTTAAACATGACATTTCATGTGCTAGCAAGCATTTAACAATGTTAAATTAAAATCTCCGGGCTGTTGGGCCTTGTTTTTTATTTTAAAAACTATAAAATAAAGCAGAGCTTTCGCCGGCTGTCTACGACCAGCATCATCAGCGTACAACACAGCACAACAGTACGGAAGTTTTTAATCCAATACTGTGAACACCGACAGTGAAACCTTAAGATATGTTATAAGCATTTAACATTATAAGAAATTGAAAATGCCTATTAGTCTACTATAAAGTACACTAAAACGCGATCACTCTGAAGTAAAAAAGGTAGTGCAAAACTGGATCGGCAACAAATTTTTAATAAAATTATATTATCTACCAAATTAAATAGTAGCATTTAAAAATACTAATCTGATCTGAAATATATGCCAGCACTCAGTTTTCTTAAATATTCCCTAATTTGTTCATTAAATTATGAATCTATTATATTTCCTCTGATAAGTTTCATAACACCTAATCGATATTGATAATATCTCAGCATTTTCAGTTTCGGTTAAATTTTCTTCCAATTTAGCCAACAATAATAGCAATAAACAAACGAACTAAATACTCTGCATTGATGCAATGACGTCATAAATATAATAGAAGGCAATAACTTCAAAATTTTTCATCCGAAAACCAACTTAATAATACTTTTATTTCATTAAAGTATATTTATGGATTATTGTAGAAATGTTTTTAGATAATTACTTGAACATTTATCTAAAATCATTATACTTAAAAGCTAGCAAATCGATATAGAACAGTCGTAATACAAATCACCACTTAAATATTTTTGCCGAACCTTATTTTTTACAATTTGGTGACTATTATCCTCATACATTGTTTCTTATCAAACTATTATAATATCCCACCTAATTTATACATGGGATATTTTTATGATTACACATATTTTAGTAATAAATATATTATTATGCAGACCTAGGTTGTTAGATACAGCAAAGGATTTTGTTTCGTTTTTTGTTGTTGTTGTTGTTGCTGAAATTTTTATTGACCACCTCCTTGGTCTAGTGGTTAGCGTTGCTGACTGCTGGCTCGATTTTCGGTACCTGCTTAAGAATATTTCTAAGTTAGGAAGGTTTGGAACGGGGTCCATCTAGCCTCGTGAGGACAACTGGGAAGCTGCCTGATGCTCTGATGGAGAGGTGGCGATCTTCGATCTAGTAAGTCGCGATATAGCGATCGGCAGGATACGGTGTGTTGATCATATACCCCCTGCAATACTGCACTCTACTAACGATATCACGTGATGGAGGTAGAAGACGCAGTGGTCGTCGCGGTAAGCCAAGGCCCACATGGGACTATGGAAAACTAGGCTTAGAAGAAGAAGTTTGTATTATTATCTTTGCAAGTCTCTTAATTTTTATATAGGTATGAAAGTTATTTACAGTAGATGTTCGCCTGTCTGAGAGCTAATTATTTCTGAACATATATGAAGTATACATTGCTGTATGGATAGTCGGCCCAATGTCAGGGCTCTCTCGAAGACACCACTATCACAGAAGGACGTAGACACACACATAGAGTGATAACACGAAGATGAAAGTTGAAATGGAATGTAAATTCATGGCAGAGAAATATCAACCCCGCAATAGCTCTGTCTGTATATGAACTGAGGAATACCACCCAATCTTAGTCAAGTTAGTTGGCAGTAGAATTTGAACCTGGGATCTACAAAATATGACTAAATCCACTCGGTCCTGTAAAAGCCGAAAGAGAATGTCAAAAATTTACATTTTATAATCTTCATGCTGATTTTTAAGTTGTATTGATTTGCCTCGTTTTATTTTTCTGAAACGCTTACTTTTTGTCAGAAGCAAACAAAGGACAATGCAGAAGAAAATGCAAATTATAAGTAACGATTTAATTTTATGACCGAGGGGTCTTTCAAGTTAAATCGCTTCAGAACAGCATTAATTACTTACTGATAATTACTTCTTTATTTCCTGTTCATTTACATGGAAAAGTAGAGTTGCAATCTTAAAGAGTTTAAATGACAATCTGAAAAGGGTTCTTGTTTTTTATAACATTTAGATTAAGAGTAATTAACTCTTAGTGACAGAGGGAAACTTTTAAAACTAACTAGCTACTGGAGTCCTGGTAAAGAGTTACTGCTCAAGTTTTAGTTTTAGAAATAAAAGCCGGAAAGCAGAACTACACTTAGTTTAGTAAAGGCTGCAGCTAGTAAATTACATTCTGATTGACGCTTAGAACTAGTGCACTCTCTTGCTCTTCGATGTGAGATCGCAGTAAATCTACTGAAGGGATTGAATGACCAGACCAACTCTTTCCTCTACTGTTCCCTCTTCACCTCAGCACAATACTTCACCCACCCTTCAGACTCTTTGATCCCACATAAGTGGATTTTGGATATAACAAGGGATACTTTAGACTCTCTTTGTGTTGGTTTATGTACACATTTGAAAAGAACTTACTCTGGCTTTGAGTATACTTAGCGGCTTGAATCAATATATTATGGTTTTATAACCGGAGGTTTTATAGCGGTGTGGCCACTGTGCAAATATTTGTCCTTTGTTGCAGGATACTACATTAGTCACCCACAAGGGAATGGAGTGGAGGCGAAGTGCCCTTTTCTCAAAGTAATAATATCGGTATAAAACTATTGTATTTTTGAATCACGCGCATAAAGCAGGGAGTTCTCATTAAGAACCTCACGCGTGATTGAGTGCAGTTAATAGCTTTTATCAAATGAAGAACAAATTGTGAAATTTTAATATTTCTTGTCTTGGTATTTTAACGTTTTCTATTCATAAGCCTTATTATTTGTACACTATTCCAATAGCAACAACTCTACCACAAAACAATTATGTGATTGTTAGAGATCAAAAATGATTAAGCAGCAGTGTTTGAAACTGCAAAGAGAAGAATATTCCTAAAAAAAACACGTATCCAAAATTTATAATTCTAGCATGGATTAAATCCAATAAGATTTTGGTGTGTATTTTGTTATGCTTTTATAGAATACAGTGTATTCCTTTTATAGAGCTTACTATTCTAAATATAACACAGTTATTTGCTAATTCACAAAAGATCTCTATAGTACATGTTTTGTTTTAAATATTTTTCAATGTTTTAATAAATGTTGTTATTTATTTCTTATCGCAGGTAGTTCGAAATAATGTTTTAATATAAATTAATATATAAAACAATTTTAAAAAAAGAATTTACATTAAGAGTTAATTAAATGTTAAATTAAAATAAACCGGACTCACGTTTCTCCAGTATAAAGTTTATTCAGTAGTACTAGAAACATTATTGAGCTTTTAAAATACTTAAGATAAAGTACGGAATGTTTTTAGCGCTTGATTATCAAAGTGCACGATTAAATATAAAGATCTACCTTTGGAAATTATATGGCGCTGCATCTAATTGAAGTGTGAAATGACAGTGTCCTCAGAACACTGACACTTTCCCTAACTTTAGTGCGAAGGTGCCAAGAACTAATGATAACGGACGGACTTAATTCTCTTATTGTTAATTGTCGAAAGTTATCTCGTGACCAAACGCATTAGCTCTTTATGAAGGTAATAACAAAACTGAGATAGTTATCCATCAGTACAGTTTAATAATCGTATGTTTAATATATTTCCATCCAAAAAACCTTATATATCCCCCTTTTTATGACTCTGTTATACTATTGAATAAGGCTAAAATCAAAATGTTTCTTTAAATTTTAAAATGTAACTTCCAATAAACGACTTCACTTAAATTTATTTTGATTATTCTGTTACTTTTATGTTTAACTACCGTTTACAATGTTTTAACACAAACACTAAAGTTTAATTTATGATATCAGTGATTTCATATTCAAAAGAATATCCCTATATTGTATGTTGTTTGCGCATATTTTATATTTAATTTGTAGCGTAAATATTTAAACTTTTAATGTTTTAATTGTTTTTACACGCAAGAAACTGAATGAAATTTCTTCCCATAGAAACTTAAAATTTTACTAATGGGAAGCTAATATAGTACCTAATCTTTTTCAACTTCAATAAGAAAAAGATTGGATAACGCATCATTTTGTGTTTCCTTCAAGACTGTAACTATACCACTTTGAACATTCTAGTTTATTGATTAATCAGTAATATTTGTAATTTAATGTTATAAAACTTTTTGTATCGTAATATGTTAATCTGCTAAAGGTTGGGGGATTTTCTAAAAACATATCTGAATTTAATGTAGTCAAAAACGTCAGTTATAACATTATTTTAAAAGTTTACAATTGGTTTCTATTTTAACTATACTGATATTTTATTATTTCCTTCCAAATATTAAAAAGAAAGCTTGTTAATACACTGAGAATACAAAACATTAAGAAACTAATGTATTGTTTACTTATTTTCTAATTTTCTAATCATAAAAGTTAACGATAGTATAACCACATTAAATTTTCAATAATGTTAGAACCTGTGCAGCACAAGAAGTTTCTCCACCTATTTTACTGATAAACAAATAGATTAGTCAATCATATGCATGATGTTCTGCAGGTGTCATGCTTAGGAAATTATCTAAGCAAGCAATTATATATTTCATATATGTATTTAACGTGTGGTACTTTTAGGTAGAAAATACAAACTTATTTATCGGAAGGAGGATTTGTTCATTAAATATAACTAAAAGTTCCATGTATTTTACCCGAAGTGGCTTTAGGATTTAGCATGTCGTAACAGACAGCTGTAGAAAATGAGCCGAAATACGTTTAAACTATCTTGAGTTAATATTCTTCCTTTCAAAGAACTTAATGTAGCAGCTTAAATCAGCATATATTCCTCTTTTATTGTACAAATCGACCACCCCATATTGAGTATACCGTACATATACCAGGTGGAAGGAGTATGGATGCCGCTATAAACAGAAAGATATCTAGATGAGGATAGTAAAAATTATGAGTATATAGTGGCATTTAGGAAAATGATAATGTGGGGAAATATATTGTAAGATTAATTTCGTTAAGAAGCAGAAATGACGGTTGGAAAAGATTACATGTAGGTAGCAAAATTAGTTTGCGCATGCGCAAAATGGGAAGAAGCGTGCTGTTTAACGGCCTAAAGAGAGAGAGAGAGTTAGGGTGTGGAAGCTGGAGGTGAGAAGCTGTCACCATTCCCCTTGGGAATCCATCTTAGTAAACGTCCATCATGAATGTAAGTGTTAATACTCACTGCAAAGCTGACCTCATTAATGTCTAAATAGTGTGTGTGTTTCAGTGAATACCTAAACCTGATATTTCCTCGATATAATCTCGTTTAGAGTCAAGATGGGTGAGGTTTATTTACATCAGTGCTGTGAGTTACGTTCCCAGTTCGTTAAATAAGGTATTGAAAGGCATTTTAGGAGAATAGAAGAAAGGGGGTCGGGACAATATCCGTCATAGATTTGTAGAAAAACGTTTTGGAAAGAAAGAGACGTTTGGCAGGCGCACCTTCCTCTTGTAGCTACTGCGCAGGTAAATGTTGCAGTTGAGGGAAAACGTGAAAGCTGATCCACAGCACCCGATTACGTCACACTAATTGCATTACGGGAATGGCATTAAAGTTTGTAATGGTATTTAGTACATTATAAGACAATTATTTCGTATATTTGCATCTGAAGTTTAATGAAAGCAACTTAAAACACATTTCTTTCTTTGAACTTCTAAAGAAATGTTTTATACTGAAACGTATACTTAACCCCAAATAGACACTATATTTTGGTTGAACTATCAGTGAAATAAAATTAAACATGCTTTTACGTAACTATTCAATAAAACGAAACAAACATTACACTTTTTATCAAGTCATTTATAGCAATACAACAAAAAATTGCATTTATTAAAAAAAATCATTCCCAGGTTGTATATATATGTGCGAAGGTACAAGTTGTAACTCGGGCACTGTGTGTCGAATTCCAGTTTAAAGCGTAAACTTACTTATTATGCAAGTGTACAGTCTCCACAGAGCGTGTACTCTTCATACCAAACTGGTTTGGAATGTGTAAAGTCCAGGGAGCTTTGAATCCCCTAATCTTTCACTATCAAACACTGTTGTAAACGGATTATTAAAATTATGATTTACGAGATGAAACAAAAATGGCACATTATGGCGAAACTAAACTCTTTAGTAAGAAATTGAAGAAAATAACAAATGCTAACTTACTGCGTTATGTCTTTCAATAGTCATTTCGAATTTGAATTATAAAACCATAAATAATATTAAAAGTTTTTGTTTGTTTATTGAAATATATTTTCAAGATCTAAAATAGTATGCTTTTAATTTATATCTCTATATATAGAATTTTCCTTAACTAATGACATTTATACCCCTTTCAGTTTTGTAACATATATATATATATATATATATATATATATAAATTAACAGTAATTATAAAAGCTTTTAAAAGGATAAAACACTAAGATATAGTCACACTTGAAATCGCTGTATTTCGAACTCGTTGAGTTCTTCTATGGCAAGCAGACAAGTGACGGTGATAAAAGTAAATATTGAGTATCGAAGGTAACGTTATGCATGGAAACAGATGAAACTAGAAATGAGAGTGTGGGGGGAAAAAAATGAATACGTAAGATTCAGGCGGTATACGCGCTTTATGTAAAAATATAGCTGCAATTTCTCTATCTCTGAGTAAACTTTCAGAGCATTGTATAGGTAACGCATCAACAAGTGTTAGATTAAAAGCATCATCAAAATCCTTACAGTGAGATAAGGCATGTTGGGCAACCGGCAAGGGAGACTTGGCTTTAACAGAACGTCTATGATTGTGATTGCGAAACAATAGAAAGAAGTTAATCGATATAAAAAGCTTTGCAAAGCTTACAAGATAACATTTATACGACGTTCTTAGAAGAACAGGTAGAAAATGAAGAAATGTTAAATTCTCTGGTTAAATTAGGGCTGTGGAATGAATGACGTGGCATAATTAGCGCACAGGTTTTACATTTAGGGCGTTGGCAAAGATATGAACCAGCAAAGGGACATGGTAAATTCGGAGGAGATAGGTTTCGGCGAAATATACTTTTAAGGTTAGGGGGTTAATATGAATTTTTATTCATGTTATGCTGTTTTTTTTTTCCTTGCGGTTTATTGTATAGTACTTTTGTATGCTACATCTGTTGCTTTCGGATTTACATTGTACGAAAACATGTTTTTGAAATATAACTTAAAACAGTAGAAGAAATGCTGTGATGAATATGAAATCACCGAATAGATGGTGCAATGAATTAAAAAAATAAATTCATGTTTTATTAGAATCGTAAATCAGTTTCGAGTGAATGTAAATCAGTACGTCATCAGCGGGAACGAGAGGTGGCGTTGCTTAAGCTTTGCCTTCAATGCTATAGGAACTAAATTCATAGGTAAATAAATACATCGTGTGTTTTCACAACTCTGTCTGCTGTACAATAATTATAGGCGCAATATATTCATTAGAGACTCCCTCCTACAGCTGCACTTATTGCCTGGTGGATAGAATCCTAGCGAAAGGTTACAGTTTTCCGAAAGAAAATATCAATTTGAGTGATTTCTTTTAATTGTTTAAGGTATATTGCAATGATTCGTAATTAAATATTTAGTGAAGGATAAAATGGGTATCAGTGCTAGAAGTACAAGGGATCACCTCCGTAATCTGTCAAATATATTTAGAAAATACATTCGTACAAAACAATCCTACTCTTTAAAAGTGTAAGATAAGAAATAAGAGGGTTGGACATAATACAGTGCGATTAGTGAAGCTGTTCTCCGCTACGCGGGGTTTTTCCTGGGAACGAGTCCCCACTCATTTGCCATGGTGGGGATAGAAAGCTTGCTTGCTTACTTGTTGATCTTGGTGACTGTCCCAATTGTAGCACATCTTCCCAGGCGCTTGTGTCTGAACTTATTAACGTAATGTCAAATGTTTAATTATATTAGCTGTTTATGATAATATGAAAGGCCAAGTGTGTATTGCTAGAACGTGTTGCAAAATACAACACTAAAATCCGATCTTTTCCGGAAATAATTTAATTTAATCTTACAGCTTTTAGTCTCATTATATCATCAGTCATATCTAGTTTTCTATGTTAGATAAACACTGATAGTGCAGCGGTTAAAAGCCGCTGTCTAGCAATGAAATCATCTTAAGTTGGAATCCTACCCATGTGTGAATCGATTTTTTGCAAGTAAAAGTAATAAAATGATAATATGATAATACACCTTCCAATTGCAAAGATATTTTTTTTATTTTAAAATATTTATGCTCACACAAAAACCTAAAGCATCTTCTTCGTTTTCTAAATAAATAGAAAATGTTAAATATTTTTAATGAACAACTAATGAGAAAAAAATATCAACAGCTAGAAACCACGAGCGTTAACATTCAAATACTGAGGTTGACAAAAATTGTATATACTCTTTTACAGTAGATATGCATTTAATACATTTCAAAGATGGACCGGAAAACAACAGAAATGTGTAGTTTGGTGTTCTGTAAACAGATCACATTACAACAAATGCACGCATTCGAGACAAAGTTGAGACTCGTGGTACCGTATACCGTAGAAAATCAGCTACACAGGCAGCACTGCGGGAAGAATTTGAAACGGCATGTGCTGCAATCTCTGAGGACACCTTCGCAAACGTTGCTCAATCAGTAGTTCAAAGTACTCGGAAGTGTTTTGACGCCGACGGTAGGCATTTTGAGCAACTGTTGAAACTGTAGAAGTCTAAGATGAATAGTCCTCATCATTTTCTGTGTTGAAACTGTAAAAGTCTAAGATGATTAGTGCTCATCATTTTCTGTATTGAAACTGTAAAAGTCTAAGATGATTAGTGCTCATCATTTTCTGTATTGAAACTGTAAAAGTCTAAGATGATTAGTGCTCATCATTTTCTGTATTGAAACTGTAAAAGTCTAAGATGATTAGTGCTCATCATTTTCTGTTTGGTAAATTCAGTTTTGTTATGTTAACACAGTTTTTTCTTTACTGGAGGTGTGTATACATCTTTTTGGCACTCTCTGTATCTTACTCCGTAAAACGGTATATTATTGCAGTATATCGATTAATTACATTAATTTTGCTTTAAAATTAATCAATAAAAAATTAAACATAACGAGGATTCGAACCTAGCAAGGCAGATCTTATTTCTAGAAATGTGCTTTTGTCTTAGAGTGCACACCTCTTTAACAAATTAATGAATCAGCAGAGGGAGCTATGAGAAACATTTTAACTTGTTTCGCAACTTGCAGGTAATTTAAACTCCTTTGCTGGAAATGTTACGCATTGTATGTTGTCTTACCGCTTATTTGTACCTTGGTGCTAATATCGTTCGCTACCTAATTATTTATTTGCTATTCCACAAATAATCTGAAATTTAACCCTAACAAAAGAGCTATGGTGTTAAGATATTTATGATGCTACTTCAAGGTTAGTTTTAAGTAAACGAGTTTTAGTTTTATTATAGTTATCAGCGATGAGTTCCCTCACAGCTGTCCTAGCGCCAAATTCAGCATTTCTTTTGCAGAAGTTGGGTACCGTTACACTTTGACATCATTGAAGAGCAGGCTTGTGCAAAAAGTTGAAACTATTTGTAAATATTTATCTGCTATTACAAATGACAATTGTGATTATATTTTATAATATGAGTGTCAATTGTTTGTCGGTAATTTAATTCTGTTTAACAACGTTTATCATTACATTCATTTCGAGACTGAACTTCAGCATTTTCTCATGACAACAAAGATGACTTTAAAAGTGAACTTTGGAAAATTATCAGCTTTTACGAGTTGTACTTTGCATGGTATTCCAAAATGGCCAACTTGGCCTTTAATTTTATTATAAACAACTAAAATTTGGGGTTATATTAATAAGTTCATGAAAAATAGTCGAATTGATTCGGAGGTGATAGGAAGGAAAGGCTGCTTGGAATAAAAACAAGTAAAATATTGGAGACTATAATAACAGTTTGAACTATTCTGCATTTAAGTTTAAAATAATTTATTGCCAGCTCTTTTATTTCAATTTGTCTATTAAGTATGCTTAATTTCATTATGATTTACTTTTACATATAATAATTAATTGTTCGTATATTTTAATTAGTTACTGTTCTATGCTGAGATTGAGATTTTATATAATGAAGCAGAGATGACAGGAATAAAGCAAATGAAAATAAGAGAAAGAATTATTGCTATTTGAGTGCTATGTCATTTACCATCAATATAATTTTATTTTCACTGATCAGTAGTGTATTAATGAGCTCAATCTTTGGCCGAAAAATGTTTTAATGAAAGTATCACATGAGTGCTAACCTTAGTTGAAATAACATAAATTATTCCAAAGAGCAACGCCATTCTACCCAGTTTCGGAGTGAAGTTCAAAGAAGTGAATGGGTCCATTACAGTAAAAGGAAAGAAAGAATTTAAAAAAGGACTACTCTCATGTTGTTCAATAACTGTGCAGATATGTGTACGTATTTTGAATCATTAATGCGGATAAGTAGCAATATCAACGCTATTGGTTTCTATCTGCCCTATATGTGCGGAGAAAGAATCTTGGGGACATATTCCGGCGTACTGCCAGAATGAAAGAATGGAGAGATATCTACGGGCTCCATTTACTAAAAGTGCAATTCTACAAGATATAATATTAATAATTGGGTTATTTATGAATTTAAATAACATTTTAATGTTTTAGCGCTTTGCTTTAACGGCTATAAATGGGCTTGGTCATAAAGTAGGCTTGTGGTTCAATAATTTTGTGCTAAAGACGTTATGTTAAAAGACAGATTAGAACTTGTTTATACTTGCAGTTTGAGCGTCGCGCATGAAAGCGTGTCGTTTGCACGGTAGCATTGAGCGGTGGAGGTTGGATGTGCACCTTCTCACTCTACCATTTTCACGTGCATTGGAATTGATGGCGGTTGTTAACCGACTTCCATGTTGATGAAAAGGGAAGCATAGTAATTATGGAAACCCTGCAGAGAGTGGTTATAGATTTTAGTTGGTTTGCTTTAATATTAACCCTGTGTTCAACCAACCCACTGCTGCACATATGCCAATTGAAGGAAATATGCAAGTTTTGACTGTTTATATTTTTACCTAATTAAATAAGTTACAACATTGTTTTTGAAAATATTCTAAATGGACAAACTTTCGCATGCTGTGCAGTTTAGGAGGACGCAGTTAACAGAGTATAATGTTCCAGCACTATTTGATCTCTATCTTTATTAAAAATTAATTTTAAATCTCGTTTGGAAGCTGTAGTGTATTCTGTAACATATTCACTTGTTCAGTTTGAATATTATTTATGCATACTTGGTGCGCTGTTGTATTTGGCGAAGAAGGGCTCATGCAAATATCAGCGTCACGTGGTTTTCGATCATTCTGGGGAACTAAAACTCACCGGATTGAAACATATGGCTCACTGCCTTCATTGTTCTCTGTGTACGAGAATTTTGTAAATTATTTTAAACAAACCAGACTCTAAATGCTAAGAACTCATGTTTCAACAGTCGTCAAGTTTAGCAGCAAAACGAAAAGGGGGGGGGAACTAACCTAAATTTAGTTATTTAAACAATTCCATTATTGTTAATATAGTGAGTTTTTTTAATTACAAGCCGGCAGAGCGCGATTACGAACTATAGTACATATGAATGTAACTGCTTGTAGTTATTTTGTCCAACGAATGGCAGAGAGTTCGTGTGCTGCTCAGTGCTTTCATAATGTGTAAATTGTTGCTAACTGTTCTTTGTTAGCTATGCCACGTCAGAAAATAGTGTTAAAGAATGGGGTTTTTATGTATGATGAATATATGAATATATCTCTTGCAGAAATTCGCAGTTGTCGTTACGTTTGCAGTGAATACCGTGCATCTCTTATCTACCCCCCTCACACAGTATTAATCTTAGCTTATCTAACCACTAGGCGAGTGGTTAAAAAAAACAGTTCCTTATAAAAGCATATATTACGTAACTGCAGATTATTGCATATTAAACTGTTGGTATTTTTCCTCGCGGCGCTATGCCGAAATGAATTTACATATATTTCAGAATTGAGAGAGAATTCGGAGCCTGCAGCGGGACAGTAGAGTGTAAACTCAGAAGTATTGGGTTTGATTCCCATGAATTATTCATGGGAATTAAACTTAAATTAAAGCACTGTGCTACCATAAATGAGTAAGGTTGTATCAAGGCTGACATGTGCATCTAAAGTCAGAAAGGGACTGAAAATAATAAGGTAAGGCTACATTTTAATAATGGTCAGGGGATTAGAAAGAGCGTATGGAGAAAGTTTAAGAACCGTTTGAGGGATATGGATAGGCAGCAGACAATAGCAATGCAGGGAAATTATTTCGCTAGAAACACATTCGAGTAAAAATGAATAATAATGGAGCAGTACATCAAAATAGGGGCTAAACTTACTAGATTGGGGCTCGTGGCTTAAACTAGGAGTACCGCGGATAATTATGGTCACGTGGACCCATTTTTGAGGAGGGGGACATAGACACACATACAGACTGAATATAAAGGTACAAAAGAAGTCGGGAAAAAAGTATCTACCACGATCCATTGATCGAACAGAGAAACATGCTAGGCGCTGCTTGCAGGCAAGGAAAAAGGCTGATAACTGGATAGAAGGGCAAACAAATTAAGTAAATCCAATTGTTTTTGTACGTGACATTTCTGTTTTACTTGTTTATAATTATTCTTGGTATATTTATTTTAATATTTTATTTATTAATATTCGTTTGTTTTATATTATGGAATGTAATATTTATTATCTGTATCAAATTAAACATACTGTATTGTAGAGGTATGTAGTCCTTTGGACCGTGTGCCAGAGGCTTTTAAATACATTTTTACTACTGAAATCTAGGTTCCAGGAATTCCGACCATTTTTTGTCTTAATGGGTTAATTTGCCAAAGAACATTTTTAGGCAAATATAATGTAGGTTATTTTGTATCATTTAACTTTATTACCCAGTTTAGTTTTTGAGCTTATTTCTGGTGTATTTAGCAGACAATTAGTATAACAATTAGTATAAATTAGTATATGTTTATTTATATTTAATATATGTAAATCACAATAATTTGCAAGAATTGTCTTACTTGTAAAATTTAAGTGCGGTTTGTTTTGTATTTGTCCTCCATTATGCATTAGAGTCATTTATCTATATTACACAAAAGATTAAAGCTGCATGAAATATAATGAAGTTAATTGTCTTGATTTTGAACCTTCTTGCCTAAAATTAACAGTATAATTATATCAGTAGGATATTACTTTCAGTACAATGTTTGTTTTTCATGAACTTGTTAAACAGATAAAGGGGCTTAATTATAAATATCGCTATACAGTACTTAGCAGGCTAATAATTATTTTCTATTTTTGATGAGTCCATGCACCTAAATATTCTGTGTATAATTTGTTTCAGTTTCTGGAACGCTTCATTAGAGCTTTATTGGTAGTAGTCAGTCTGTCATGAAGAGGGAAGTAGAGATGAGTTGATTATTTTTAAGTGGGTACTTATTGTCGCTTTAACTGCGTCGGCCTTATAACAACAACTATTAGTTTTGATTATTTGAAATGAAAATAATTCGCATCATTTTAACAGCGATTACGTCCAATTCTATTTTCGTTATTTCGCTGATAGATGGCTTTGTTTCAAAGCTACATTCCTGTGTTCTTGTTTTGTTTCTGTTTTAAGCTGTAAATTGATTTGCATTGGTTTTATTGTATTTGTTGAAACCTGGAGTAGTATTTAGTTCACGTTTTGTTGGATAGATGACCTTAATTGTATGGCGCCTTCCTGCACAACGTACCTTTAATTTACTGATATACAAATCGAAGAAATTAACCGAAGGACTAAGGATAACAAATAAAATATTCCACGAAAGAAACCAAAATGTACCAGATGTACCTCTCAAACGCTATCCTGCATGTATCCAGTATATTTATCTCTTGCTCTTAATGAGTTTTACTGCATACATCAAAATTGTCTAAGAAATTACAGGCATTTTAAACAAACTTCTGGTATAATATAAATAAACCAAATCTTAACAGTCAGTATGTATAGGTGCTTTGATCATTTATTTCTCTTTTGGTTACCATAGCAGTAAAAATTATCATTTTATTTATTTAAATTGTTGCATGTGAATGAATAAATAGGAAGTTACTTTTTAGTATAATAGGCTAAGAAACTTTTCTGTTTAAATATTAGTAGAAACGGAAAGATATGCTTTTTATAGATTATGGATGCACGACGTCATTTAAGTAGAGATAAAATATTTACGGGAACTGGATTAATAATAGAAATGTCGGAAAACAAATATGAATTTCGAAAGAGGAGTTATATCAAAGATGTGAATTTGATATCAATAATTTGGCAGTCCAGAAGAACAACATTCAGGTAAACCAAGGATTATATCTGCTACACAATACATATTTCTGTGCCTAAGAGACACGAGAGAAAGGAGGTAAACTGCTGCTATGTTAAGAAGTACTCTGTAAAATATTGACAATTTAACTATTTCCAAAGTAAACTGTTAGAAATAGAGTGCACGAAAGAGCACTTTATTCCAGATGCCCGTTAGGTTGTTCAGCGATTCGCCGTGGAAATTGGGTAATTTTAGTGCATTTTTCCAGAAGTATGTTAATTGGCAACAGAAAAAATAGAGGCGTGGTTTCTTTACGGATGCATTACGCTTCGGTTTGCATCCACGTTCCAGGAAAACTCCCATATGGAGACAACTACTAACACAGGAAGACAGAAGCATATACAATAAGTTCCGAAAACCAAAGAGTTTGGGGTAAATAGATCTTGTTTTGATACATGGAACAATTAATGCAAATACATTCAAGGTGTTTTGCAGCCTGTGATCCGTCTTATTGTTGAAACTTCCTGCCATGAATTCCTGCACATGTATGATAATGCCAAAGCACATGATGCAGGGCGTGTCTGCTTTCTAAATGGCTAGAAATACTACAGTATTAGAATGGCCTACTCAGTCCCCAAATCGAAATTTGATGGAACATGTGTAGGATAACCTGTAATAGTTTAGAGGATAATGAAAAAATAATGATGTCTGATCAGCTATTTATTCATCTCCATCATCATTAGCAGAATATCGAATAATATTAAGTACTTTATCATATTTCTTCAAATTAAGTAAGTGTTGGACAGCATTTCATATAAGAGGTGGTGGATAAATTATTTTTTGAAGGTGTGTCAGAATCTTGCTGTTTTTGTTAAAAAACGGAATTAAATTTAACTTTTGAAGACTACTGTGTCGTGCTGTTAATGTAAGTCTGTAAATAATGTTCACACATTGTTTAAATTCATAATTATTAGACTTAAGAACAAAGCTGTACTTCATACAGTTTTTATGTGTTACTTTAAAGGATTTTTATTTGATAAAATATTTTAAAATGTTCCATTATTTATTATATACTATTTATAAGCGAATAGAGTGTTTTTGATATTTTGTGTAACAATGGACACCTAGTGGTCTGAAAATATATCGTTGATAACGTTCAAAGTTCCTTTAAACCAAACGGTTCATTTTACTATATACTGATAAAAATTGCAGTTACAAGTTTTAATTACATTGAAATACGTTAACAAAATAAATCAACGTGCATGATCAGATACTTTTACTGATGAAAGATTAAAATATTAAATTTTGTTTAGATTTGAGCAAATATGGTGAACTATGTTTTATCTAAACAATGTCGAACAGAAACTCATTCATGTTATGGAGTCAAAAGCACATATATGAGCAACCAACAGTTTTCTTCAGGTATTTATGATTACGTGCATGAAAATGAGCTGTAAATCTTTATATAAAGAAGGTTTCTGAATTTTGCTGATTTACAGAAATGAGTTGTGAACCGTTTAAATTTAATATAGTGGGACAAAAACATTCGGAAAAAATACAAAAGTATATAGGGAAAGTATTGGTGGAATCATTTTTGAGTTATGGGAGCGAAATATTGAATATTGTTAGTAGTTGAAATGGATTAATTCAGACGGAGCACTAAAATTTCGAGAATGGATTAAATTTAAAATTTTGAAATCTGGCCTAAAGTAGTGTATGAATGGCAACCACCAGGAAGGCGAAGAAGAGGAAGACCAAGAAGAATTTGGAACAATGAGAAACTTGGAGGCAATGGCAAGAAGAGACTAAATACACGATAGAAGGATGCGAATGATTGGCATAGCAAAGCGGCATTAGCTGGACAAACATAAAGACATAAGAAGTCATTAGTGATCCTTAGACATCCGTCTGTAGCATGTAGTGTCCGTCTAATAAAATAAACAGTATTTTAGCTAAATCTGCACATCTTTCGGGTAGAACAGACATAGGTTATTATTTCACTTGGTTGGTGGAAAATGAACTGTAGGTGTAACACTTTGAATAATGTGAAGACGTAAATTACGAGAGATTCTGCTACCAAGGAATGTCTCCTCTATTTTATTAGATATTCGAGAAGGCTGTACAGTACAGTGGAAACTACATTGACTGAATGCTGACTTGACATAAGTCAGCAATAAGCAATAAATAACACTTTTTATTTTGTTGAATGTATACTTTTAACCCACATTGAGGGACAAAGTAAAACGTAAAAAGTTTAAAAAAAAAAAAAGTAAGAATTAGCTTTAATATATTTTATTTTCTTATTTCTCACTCGTCTTAAAAATTCTTGCATTAATATATTAGTCAACAGTTGGGATTTTTTGCATCACCACCACGAGTTATTATTATTGTTGTTGTTTTTGTTGTGCTACTTAAATATAGTTAGATGGAGCTTTCCAGCAGCCTTTTATAGGCTTCTTACCCAAAATGTTTTAAGAACTGGCCCATTCAGTGAAGGAATCCATTATTCCTGAGCATACCTATGACAGTTGATGAATTAAATGATTTTATCGCACACACTGTGAGAGATACTGAAGAACATGAACTCAGAGCTACTGTTTACAGTATTGAAGGGGGCTATTACTTGTGCAAGAACAAAATGGTGGACAAATACAACATCTAGGATGAGGTTATGATAATGGGTGGTAATGAAAAAAAGTCTCACTTATTGAGTAATAAGCTAGGGCTAGACTTTTGAAGATTGTACAGAAAATGAAGAAAACATTGGCAATTAGTTATCAGTATTTACAATTATGTTACCCTGGTTGCCGAAATGCCTATGCGGTATAGAATTCAACAAATTGACCAACCCTTTGAGGATCGCTTCAAGCGTTTTTATATACATTTGCAGGATTCTGGTAATTACTGATGAGTAGAAAAATACACCTAAAATTCCTGCCCATGCACTGAAATAAAAGGCCGGTTATATCTCGGTTCAGTTCAACGAGATGTTTGTGTGGCTATACTAGTAACCTCGTACAATACTTTCTATTTATGCTCTTCTTATAAGTAGATATATATCAATGTTCGCTACTTTATTTTTCTACTGATTCATTGGCTCATATTTCCTGCTAGTAAAAGATGATACCTTTTTTTTAACATTCAGCGCATGTATTTATAATGCAGAGGATCCAAAAAATGTAAATGTACTTTAAAAGTGGTGTGCCGCTCTTGTATGCTTTAGAGTAAGTCTATTTCCGCGCCTGCGCAATTGATTTTTATCTTCGTTATGGTCGACTGACAGAGAGCCCATCGGCTGTCTCCTTTCGAGCCAACTGAAGCTCTTTTCTTTCGTAGCGTTATTTTTTGGGCTTCAAACTTTGGAAGGCGGCGAAAGCCTTTTTGATTAAAATTCCTCCCGCAGTACTGAAGCGTTAAGTAAATAAAAATTTATTTCGTTCGCTATTATTAACAGGACAAGGACACCTTTTTTTTGAGTAGTGTTTAACGCCCCTTTTTCACTACTGAGGCACCACAGGCTGTGGACACTGATGATACGTGAAATGATAAATTGGGAAAGGATATTTTTTTTTAAGGAAGGAAGCGTTCCAGGCCTAAGTTTAGGTACCTCCCCGGCATTTGCCAGTTATGAAGACTGAGGAAAACCTGGAAAAAAAAACCAGTCAGGGAGGACGGTCCTGGCGGGATTCGAACCGCAGACCTCTCGCTCACGAGTCCGTGCCTTAACGACCTCGGCCACCCGTGGCGGTCACAAGGACACTAAGCGTGTATATTTGTACCTGGGGTTGAATTGGTATTTTTAATTGTTTGTTTGTTTTCCTGTTATTCTATTTTTGATAATGAAAGTAAATTATTGTATACATGGAAATTTCAGAACTTGTTAACTACATATTTGTAAGTATGACTGTTTGGTAAGACTTTAAATCTTAAGCAGTTGCGGCTTTTGTTTATTGACTAATTCATAATATTGTTAGGAGCTGTGTTGGCACGTTTCATACACAAGGTAACATAACATATGTTATTATTAACAATAACTTAAACCCCAAGCACGGATTTCTCCAATCTGCTGTTCCCACCGTGTACTATACCCATAGGTAAAGGTATGTAAGTCATTGTACAGGATATCGTTGCAGTTTAAAACGAGACGCAACGAGGAACTTGCCCTACGTCGGTATCTACTAAATCAGAATTGAATTATGACCTCTATATGTATTACTGTTTTGTATGTAAAGATAGCAGGTGGATGAGAAGCGTCAAAACAACAACGAAATGAAAATGGCATAGACAGGGTTTACTTTCGAAGGACGCAAGAGCACTCTGAAATGTTATTGAACATTTTGAGAATGTGGGTGAAGTACATTCACAGTGGAGACGTAAGTTTGCTACAGAATCACCAAAACATCTGACAATTTCACGCTTTCGTGCTTTACACAGGCTAAAATGTGGAAGTAGTCACACAGAAACAAATCCGCTTCTTCGGATATGACATTGAAAGAATTTACACGATCGCCACAAACATTAAGTCAATGAGAGACAGTAGATCGGTATCCAGAGTATTTCTGAGAGAGCATATTATAAAGTTTACGTCGCGAAATTGACCAAGAATGAAGATAATCTGGATTTAAGAATGCACTATCGCGAATGGTTTCCACGCAATGTACATGAGGATGAAGAGATTCTGTTGAAGCACAGGTTAAGCCAAATGGTACAGGAAATAAAACTTATTGTGATTATTGGGCTCCAAAACATGCTCGCATCTACATAGACAAAGCAGATAATTTACCCGAAGGCCAATGTTCAGGACTTCAATTCGATTATTCTTTTTTGAGCGTACTGTGATGTATTTTGAAATATTGCGAACACGCATTTAACGACGTTTCGTGCACTTTGTGTGAACGACCAATTCTTCTTGCAGCAAGAGGGCGCTCTAACCCACTACCACAGAGACGTGACAGCTTATCTTGATGACACTGCCAGGACGAAGAGGTGCTTTTGAATTCCCTGCACGTTACCTTGACTTAATACCCCTGGGCCTTTACCTGTGGGAACACTAAAAGACGCGGTATAGCGTGTGAAACCAGTACTATAGTAAGAAATTGAAATATCGTGCTCAATATTTGTGCAGCAATTCGCCGAAATCGAAAGGTTTTTATGCTAAAGTGAACATTTTGATTATCTTATATGGTTTCAGAAGTCAAACATGACTCAAAGCTTCCCTTTGATGCTTCTTATGCTAGCACTAGTTTCGTTGTTGTTTTTTCCAGTTATCGGCTATGAGAGGTGTTGAGACATATTCAGTGCCATCTACAACAAAATGGAGGTGATACCCGACAATATCCTACTTTGAAACTCTGCTTTTATCTCACATCTTCAGCTGAGGGTCTATTCAATATTACAGGAGGCCTATGGAACGTTTTTTCTTCCCTTTAGCATTGGTAGATGGTTTAATATGTTAAAAGCAAGATTGTCAATCAATTTCAAAGTAAGGTGAATTCGCCGCTCCAGGTTGTGCTCTAATGGAACAAAACATTAATATTGCTACTGTTATTGTGAGAGAGGATCGTAGAATAACATTAAGAACACTTGAATAAATCCTGAAAATTTTATGGGGTGCCACTCACACGTTTATAAATGAA
Organism: Metallyticus violacea; assembly: GCA_030762175.1. Classification (NCBI taxonomy): domain Eukaryota; kingdom Metazoa; phylum Arthropoda; class Insecta; order Mantodea; family Metallyticidae; genus Metallyticus; species Metallyticus violacea. The sequence continues at coordinate 53,711,778 of CM060845.1, read as the reverse complement.
AAGTTGCACATGCGATGTGTTTGTGGGCTTCAAGAGTCGGCATGCAAATGAAGATGATAATGCATGAAGATGCGGCATTTCTTTCAAATCTAATCACTGCTGATGAAACTTGTCTACATCATTTCAGTCCTGAGAGAAAGCAGCAAAGCTCTGTGTGGAACTCTACATCATCAACAACACCAAAAAAGCAAACGTATTTGCTTCTGCTTAGAAAGTTATGGTCATCTCATTTTTCAATACTTAAGAAATTGTTTACCAGCATTTCGTACTTGCATATTAAACTGTAACTGTTCAGAGACGTCCTGAAAACTCTGCAAGACCACATCACACGCAAAAGGCCACATTTCCGTGCAACGAGCTGGGTGCATCTACACGATAATGCACGACCACACATCGCAAATTTGTTGATGAATATCTTATAAAAACCGTTGGAAAGTGTACTCCTTACCCTCTATAAAGATCTGATTCAGTCTCCTGTGACTTTCTTTTATTCAAATTGAACAAACACCCTTGCGGTAGACATTTTTCATCAGCAGAAGCAATGATGAAGGCGATTGTGAAGGAACTGTATTGGTTGCTTTCTTAAATACTGGCAGAAATTCTGGGATAGGTGCATTGTATTCATTTGAGATTTCCTTGAGAAAGATAATCAAAATTATGAAGATGAGTGAAATTATGTTGCCATAAAACATTAAGATAATTCTTTATTGAATAGCACATTGATAATAAAAATTTTAAACAGATATATTTCATATGGAAATGCTCATACATTTTTCAGACATTCTCTGTATTAAAAACAGCTCATTCCAATGTTCCCCTACTGCCACGGTCTCTGCCGTAGGCACCAGCGTGCGATGCCTTAATGTTGCTCGTTCCAAGGGCTGTCTCCTCCGTTTCGGAGCAAAATAAACCCAACTTTCCAAATATGTACACTACCATTAACAATGAATTTGGCATTAAGTATGCTAATACTATCATATAATTCAGCCAAACTAAATGTATTAGTACCAGTAAAATAGCATATAATGATGCAAAGATTATCAGAATTTTCCAATTTGTAAACCTTTGGATTTTCTTTCAGGTGAACATTTTAAGTGAGAGATTAAATATTTTATCCGCCATGTACGACCGCGGAAACATGATCAGATACAGTATATTTATAGAAAACTCGTAATTACATATAATAAAGCATTTATGTCTTACCTCATACGCGATGAAGGAATGAGTCCCTAAGTCAACGGTTTAACAAATCCTACTGGTTCCTAATTTGATCCAATTTAAGAAAGTATCCCGGCTGTAACTTCTTAATTGGATAAAAGCAAGAGGAGGTGGGCACTCAGAGCAGATTGACGGCACGGACCTTGGCAGGTTCGAAGTCCCCAGGATTACAGGACACACAGGGTGTTGCGATAGCCTCACTTCCTGCGTCTCTTAAGTATACGAGTGTTGTAATGGGATTATCTATAGTTTAATGTACTCTATCTGAGATACACGCTAGATGCCGATTATTAACACTTTATTGCACCTTCTAGTTCTTTTGCAACTATTAGATCAACTCTGTCTAATTTAACTTTGAGTTCTTCGTCCTCTTCTTCCAGAATTCTTCCAAATACCCCTGCCATTGTTTACAACTAATTACATTCACCCTATTAGTATATCATTTTGTTCTTTTCAAATGATTCAGAATCTTATACACTGAGTTTTTATGTCTCGTAAATAATGTTTTAATTGAATTACGTATATTTCCCAGCATTTGCTTTGTGCTGCTCTAGTCGCATTTTTAGCCTTTGCTCTCTTTTTGTTGCATTATATTTAGTCTCTAGAATCCGTTTTTGCAGATATTTATGATAAGCTTGATATTTGGTCTTTATCAGGGCTTTTAAGTTCCTCACTCCAATTCTTTGTTTTCCTGTGCTATGATGACTGTGTTTTGTACCAGCGTCTCGAAATAGCTTTTAAAATTATATGATTCTATGTTAATATCTTATTTATTGTATTTGCTATCCTTCTTTAATGTATTCATTTCCTGTTTTATTCTTGCAACAGATAAGCCTTTCTGTGGTAACCTTTATATTGTAGTTCCTTTTTAAATTTTTAGCCCACCTGTTTATCAAATTACTGTAGGATTACTTATTAACGGTCTGTAATCGTTCTATTTGCATACTCTGTTATTGGTTATGTATGTTTATTTAAGTTAACAATATTGTTAATTATTGAGTTTCGGTCAATTCTACGTCCATTATGTGTGTGTTTATGTTTATTAAAGATGTTTGTATGTCATTCATTACAAATGTCATTATCGATCAGGTCCTCTCCGTTATTATTTGCTCCCATCACATCTTTGTTGAGACTATTTTGACTCGGGCATTAAAATCCCCCGCCAATATTCAGATAGCACTTTTTATTTATATTTTATTGCTTTCTGATAATATTTATAGAATTCTTAACTTCTTCCTTTCTTTTGTCTATATACTTTTCACTGGCAAGTGGCCTGTATTTATTTTACATCACATTATGACTATTCTCTCATTTACCCAAAAGTAAGATTTTATCCTCTTCTTTTCAGCGTATACTAACCAACCATTAACTCTCGCTGCGACTTTCTCTCCATAAGTTCTCCTCTGTATATTATCACATATCCTTTTGTTCCTCTAGTTTTTTGCTTCAGTTCTGATATTATTTTCCATTCTCCAATCAATTATTTACTATGCATGCTCTTAACATTTAAACCCCGTACTTGGGCAATGCTATTAACGCCTTAAAATATTGTTATTATGGAGCTATCAAAGTTTATCTATCTCCTCAATCTAGGAAGCTTATTATTAGAGCTTCTGTAATGTTTATCGAGCACGAGAGTTTAACACTTAGTACAATTTTGTAAATTATATTTTGTTTTTAAATCGATCCTGTGCAATGTAGAAACAGCTTAAACTTATACGCAGATAGTAAAACACTTAGCTATTTAGGAACGTTTAGCTATGAGCAGAACACATTTCGGATCCTCTGAATCTCAAAATTCCAAGCTCTATCTCAGCCGAGTTCGAGGAATTCCCTAACCCCTACCTCTCCGGAGAACTCAATTACGCCAAGCCGGTAGGCTATGAAATATTATGATTGTGTTTAAGAAGCGGAGCAACAGCGTATTGTGGAAAGAGGGACGGTTCTGTGTGTGCGAATGAAACTTTGAAAATAATAAACTTTTCTGTGAAAGCTTACGCAGTCAGAAAATGCAAATGTATCAGCAATTTTATTCTGATTCTGTTTTGTACATAAAGGAAGCGAAGAAACTTGATAAAGTTTCTTATTCGCGGCGGAGGGGGCACAAGACGAAAATGCAAAAATGATATCTGTCCTACTCTAGCCTCGTCTTTCTTTGTTATGCGGATTTTGTGTATTCGGGATATGCGATTAAAGTAACGTCAGTTAAATCTGTGAGCTCTAACCCCGCACAACTCTTTACGTTACCTTTTTAATCTTAAAAAGTCCATAGGAGTGTGTTACAAGCCCAGAAACCTCGAGAAATCTGATTGATTTTATGGTTATTTGTATTAAAACTACTGCAGTTTGTAATGTTTATATTTTATTCGGAACATATAAGACAAATAGAGCAGGAAGTTAATGAACGTGGCCTTGCCGCTCTAGTTATAAACATGGCTTATGACTACATACTCAATGAAGAGCATTCAACAGAAAAAATGCAAGATTTTAAAGTATTGTCAAACATCATAGTATGCTAAGTGTAAAAATATAGGGCAATTAAAACATTTTGAGCTATTTCATACTTTTTGAAGGATTATTACAGATGTGGTGAATGAATTTTATGTTATAAAGAAAGGTTTTCTAAATTAAACCAGTTTTATATTTTCCTTAATCATTCCTTTGTTAAGCATTCAATTAACACATTTTTTCTTCAGCCGTTTCTCATTACTAACACTTCAACAATGTTATAGTATATATTGAAATATATATCTCCTTGTATATCAAGGTAAAGTAGAGATTCATAATGCTTGCAGATGTGGCTGCGAAACCAGCATTTCAGGTAAAAAGGCATTGACATGTTAATGAAAAATATTTTTAAAGTTTTCAAACCGATATAATCACCATATATTGACAAATGCGATTTTATAAAACATAAAAAAATATCTTTTAATTTTAAAAAAACAATAAAAATAAAAAAAAATCTTTTCTAGAGTCAACATTGCTAAATCAAGGTAAAGATATGTTGAAACCACAGAAATGTGTAACTTAAAGAGGATAGCTTGGAATATACGACCCCCTCAATCCTGCAAGCGGAGGAATAAAAGCGACGGAATTTCACATATGTCATATGTCAAATCCACCAGGATGAACTACTTGAAGAGAAAGGAAGCCAGGGAAGGACTCAAGATGGCGGAAGGGTTCTTATGTCCATGAAAACTCGTTTAAAGTCTTGGAGGAAACTGCACGAGGAAGAAAAGAAGGAGACATAGAAAGAAAAAGAAAGTGGCAAAGCATTCTTCGAGTCCTGTGTTTCTTCTGCTTCAGCTCGCTAACCAGGATGCAGTAGACATGTTTCATTTTTGTCAATGCTGTACCTCTGTTTTTGTGCTTGCATTTCTATTTTACCTTTTCTCTCCGCTATGGGAGATGGATGTATTGTGGCCAGAAGTTTAAGCTAACCTTAACATCTTTATATGCAGTTATTTGAGTTAGGGGCCGGCAGTGTACCGCTGCATACTGTAGAAGCCAGTCGCCAAGCAGGTAGCAGCTTTTGTAGTTACTTTGGAAGACTTTTCTGCGATTGTTTGTGCGTTCGTGTATGACTAGTTGCTTTTATTGTGTGAAAATTGTTCTTCTGGTGTAATAACTGTTCTTCATTAATTATGTTATTACATAAACAAGGATTTGAAGAGCAGTTCGGTGCACATACACAGAAAAGAGGTAAGAGAATTTGCAAGAAAATATCCTTGGCAACCGTGTTCCAGGTAGAGAAACGTTACACCATCCTGTTAACAAATTACGAAAGATAGGAACTTTCAATGAGAATAAAAAACGTATTTGAAACTTCCGCGCCATATTCTTCCGAGGAAAACGTTAGATGAATTACAGGAATTTTTCACGTTGTTGCCGTCAATGTATTGTCTCTGAAGGGCATCATTTTCGACATATCTTATAACTTAGGTTATTGCTTATTATTATCAATATTATTTCATTCTCTCAATTAGAATATAAATAATAAATAAAAATACTAACTTTACGCGCGGTGACTCTATCTCCCCCTTTTCAGGTTGCGGCAACTGCATTTCACCAGTAATCAGAAGCGCTCATATCTCAAATATTCCCACTATATTTTTTTTGATTGGTTTATTTATGGACGCTCTTTAACATCTCAGGTCATCAGCGTCCCATTCAACTCAGAGCGTGAAATGGATGACAAATTTTGCTCAGATGCCTCTCTTTCAGGCTTGAGGTTCTTTTTCGTACCGCAAATGTACGACACGGGACCCACGGCTTTACTTTCCTTCCGAAGGAAGCCATATTTAGGATTTTTACGCCCGAAAAAATCCATCGTTCCTGGCCGGATTCGAATCCGCGATCTTGGGTATAGGAGGCAAGTATGGTAACCACTACACCACAAGAACCGACATTCCCACCACATAATGCTTTTGTACTGTTAGTAAGAATACTTGTATATGTAATAAATAGTTTTGCAAAATAATGCATTCTTTACTCGTAGCTAGTTTATTGCGCCTTCATCTTACACGTAAAAATAATTTTCCCTTCTCCTTGCTGGTACGGAGGCCATGTTTTTCAGCTAATTGCTTATAATAACTTTTCAGTATATGTGTTTAGGGCATAAACAGTGGTGGCCATTTACTCTTTGTTAATACAAAAATTTCCCGTTATAACTTTTCCCCGCAAAAAAAAAAAAAAAAAAAAATACTATTGTTTCTTCAGATGCCATAGATATTATTTAGTGTTCTTGAGTTAAGTATATACTGAAATGACTTTAAAATACTCGAAACTTTTTTTAATATAAGTTTCCTGATATTGCTATTAAATTGAATATAGATGATACAAACACATACACAAGTAAAAATTTGCTTCTCCTTGGCAAAGAAGAGTATAAATGTTAAAATACCTTTAGTGAATTTTATTTTTCGTTTTAAGCACATTTCTTTACGCAGCAATTATACAAATAGCCCTTCACATTCTTCGCTTAAACTTTTCCTGCTACAAACATAAACCATCATTCTATATTGTTCCAGGATATTTAAAACCAATTACTAATTACTTTTTAAGTATAACTTATAGTTTAGTGAGCTTCCATAAAGACACGGAAACCTAAAAATTGCACAAACAATAAAAGTTGACATTGAATCAAGGATGAGTACCTACCTACCCATTATCATTTATTAAACTTAAAGTATATAAGCATATAACATTTGCAAATAAAGCAACATTTATGATATATAAGTTAACCACCTCAGAAAATATTCAGATTTTTGCAATATAATGTCGTCTAGTTTCAAAAAGTCAAAACGCGTAGTCAATTAAAATAAAAATACAAAACTTAGTTTTTTGTATATCAAAACCCCCCAAAACCTATACATAAATTACAGATACTCAATATATGCATCAATTGTCAATATACAGACGATAGTCGATTTCTTCCCACACACGTGAAAGTGATGTTTATAATGTTCCTGCAGACCAGCTTATAGTTGCAGGTAATGGAACTGAGAGGGCGTCCACTGCATTTTTACACATGTATCCAGTTCCCACAAATAGTTCAATTTTATTTATTTCAAAGACATTTAATGTATATTTTTTGGGGTTACGTTGGTAACACTATCACACACGCTCTATCTGGACTGCAAATGTAGACAGGTGCATTGTTAATTACCTAATGCACAGACGACCAGAATCTTTAAATTGTGCACGATGGATTTATCTGTGGGGTTCTGCTCGAAAGCGACGTTGAAATGTGATTATGAGCTTAGTTACATGGGATTTCAGCTCTGTGGCTACAAATTTTACAAAATAAACGAACAAATGGAACTGTGCTCATCCAGGATAGTATACTACAACTTTCCAGAGTACCTTCATATCACTGCACAAATTGCGCAAAGAACAATTCACAATTTACAAAGTACTGCTTTATTTTTAAACTAAAGATCTTTTGGACTAACTGTACATTTAGGGTGGTACGGCTACATGAAGTGAGGATTAAATTGTTTCATACGAATATATGTTGCAGTGAAAATAAATTCGCATTGTCTGTGTACATATACGAGCATATAAACATAAACATAAATGCAAATTTATGATGTAACAAAAATGTATGTCAAAACTTTGGGAAAACTTTCCCCTGCATATAGAGGGTATATGAACATGGGCCCGGAAATATTCATTTTTTTGTTAGAGCTCTTTATCTACAACTCCGCTTACACGTGTGATGTGTAAGCTAAAATAAGCTGCCCTGTGCGAATAACCACACAATAAAACAGTTGTTAATACGTACAGTAGGTAACATTCACTTTTGCCTCTGGTGAAATGCAGTTGGGAAATTGTACTACTCTACTACTGTTCCTAGATTCACCGCTGTTGCGGTTATTCTGTACCGCGTAGTCCTGTTATTATACTACTCACTTCATTGCTTGACGTAGCATCGAGCACGTAGTGTCAGTTCTGTGTATTTACGAACCTCATTACAGTGAGTTAAATATGTGATTAATTATCCACTATAGAATGCAAAACAACTCAATCACTGAACGTACATTTTTGAAAATTATTTAGTAGCATTATTATAATACACTCTTATAAAAATTTATCATTTCAATACTCTGTTGACAACTGAATTACAATATCAGAATATGCACATAATGAAAAAATAATTCTACATTTCATATTGAAAATTCTTTACCTTATGTTCACTAATGTTCATATTTTTGTGAAAAATTGGCATCATTTAGAATTTTTAAGTCACATTTTACAGTCCTATAGCCCAGCTTGGCGTTTCCTACATTTATAAATGTAATTTAACTAAGCAAGTTTCATTTTCAGAAAAATAATACGCACCACATTGAAACAACTGAAGGATAATTTAATTTCAGAAGTTTGTTAATATAACGAACGAAAATCAGAGAGCATTTTACATTAGGTCAGGAAGCGGGAAAATTTATCATACTACTTAAATTTTCGGGAAGTTCGTGCAACCCTAATTTATACACGCTGGTTCACAATATATAACTATATAGTAAATATAGAAAATACTCTTCAGAGAAATACATGAAAAAAGAGTAACAAAGTAAATAGTACACAATTCACACGATATTTCGGATAGCTAAGTGGTGTTCTTCACAGTATAGAACATCACTTCCTGGTTCAATCGTGTGCTATTTTCGTTGTTACTGAAAAAAAAATACACACACACACACACACACACACACACACACACACATATATATATATATATATATATATATATATAATGCAATGTTTCATCTACGGTCTGTATAAGTTGTCCGTGTAATTAGCGCTTCGGTGTTAAATTGTGCGCTTGTGCTTTCTCCATGATGCTACAAGTATTAACAGCGCTAGTCGGTAGACAAGATTCATAGGCATGGTGGGTAGTTCTGCATAGCGTTGCTAAGGAAACACCTGTTGCTGTCTGCTGTTTTCTCTCGACTCTACATGCATGATAAAGTCTTCATCTTTTGCTTTCTTTCATACTTTAAGTATGTATACATATGCACAGTTTCGATCCTGCGAGCAACATTCATGTTTACTCACTATATTAAGTCTACATTCGTGAGAAAAAGTTCACTTGGAAACATAACAAATATATTTAAAAAATAAAAATTAATCCATAATAATTTACATACAAGTATGTAAAATGTCATTATCTTCCAGGAGAAGATATCTCGCTTAATATTTATGCTGCGGAATGTGCGAAGAAAGGGAAAGAAACTAGCTAGCGTTGGGAGATTTAGTTAGCCACAGACAAAGTGCACTCTATCGAAAGTGCTCCAAAACACAAACCACTGAGAGTCAACTGTTCACAGGTTTAAAGAAGGTGCGTATTATGCTGTACTTAATCGTATTTACTCTTCCCATTGCAACAAACTCCCCTGTCTCCTTCATTCTATAAGAAAACCTGATTTTTTAGGAAAATAATATATTCACGTAAATACTTGAAGTGATTTCCTCTCAAAACGCATCGTTATGTAAGCATTATAAATAAAGAGAACATTTATTCCATTATATTTTGATATTAGCAAACTGCTGCATGGAAAATACCGGGTGCTCCTAAATTCAATACTCAAAATTCTAGGAATAATATAAGAAGAAAAAATCATTGATTATCCATAGATCAAAATTGAGTGAATAGTCCACCAATGAAGGATAATATGAAAAAATATGATAATTGAGTTTAAAATTATTATATTAAAATTTTAAATTCTAATGTTTTATAAAAACAGATCAAAAGTCTGGTCACTTTATTCAGTTCACGTTCTACAACCATGTTAAGTCTCGCTTATTCAAAGATTTCAGGCATTATGTGTACAATTGTCGCACCAGATCTTCTTCTTATTCATTAACCTCTCGTCAAATGCCACCATACTAAAAATCAAGAGGGATGAGGTCAATAGAACGAGCAGGTGATGGGACCTGTGCTCGTTCTATTGTTTAACGAATGCATGGTGTTAAAATGTTGTCAAACTGTAAGAGGGGGCATCATCGTGCTAATACCACATGCGATCTCCAATGCCCTTGAGCAGCTCTGGCGATGTGTTTTGCAGGAACTGCAAGTAAATTTTGCCGTCGAGAAGTCATGCATGGCATGTTTAACACTTTACGCACATTAATGCTTTTGAGCAATAATTGTCATATTGAATTACTGAAACTTTTCAAATACACCCAATAACTTTTTTTTTCTTTAAAGATTGACTATGCAATTCATATTTAGTTTCAAAGTGAGGGTTACTAAATAAAAAATCTCCTGTGTGTACCTAGAAGTCTGAATGTTAAATTTTGGAGCCCCTGCTGCAAGACAGAAATTGTATAGAATTAAACATGTTTGATATTATTTATTGAACGGTATGGAATCAATCGATAGCTTTTAGATGTTAACTTTCCTCCTACTTTGTGTACATCTACAGGAAAAATTTACTTTAAATCGCTGAATAGTTTGTAAATTAAATAAATCTCATCAAGATGTGTTTTTTCAAGCATTTTACCAATGAATGAAAGGAAATTGAAACCACAAATGAGTCTAAAATATGATGCCGGGCAAAGTAAAATCAAACAATTAAACCCTTCGCTATTCAGTTAATACGAAACTGGCACTCAGGTATGCCATTACGGACTGGCAATATGGGCAAAAGGAATTTAGGATAAACCACAGCTCCACATCATTCACCAGTGCCCAGTTGGTAAACTAACACCCACTTAAAGCTGCTTTATAGAAGCTTTGCTAGATCCACACTGACGAGGAGCAACAGCTGTCACTCGCTGAAGGAAAACCATCACCAAAAGGCATGCTGCGTTCAATGAACTATGCAGACATTAAAGCTAGACTGTGAAGTTGTCAGATATGTGTCATGTAGAGGAACATATAATCAAAGTTGTCTACATAGCTTGAACATATTACATTCTAGATGGCAGGTGGAAATCTGCAACCTAAAACAGTTAAGATAAACATAAAGAAAATGAAATGAAGGAATCATAATACAGGCAATGGTTTTGCTGCAAGAACTAACAAATATAATTGCCGCAAAAATGAAAAATAGATGGAATATTATAACAACTATAAATTATAATACTAATAATAATAATAATAATAATAATAATAATAATAATAATAATAATAATAATGACAAAACAATTACGGCAGCAATGAGGATAAAAACAATAATCCAAACAATTGTATAATGAAAATTAATTTAAAAGCTGTTTGACAAGCTATTTTTAATTTTCCAGTCTGTAGGTAAAGAAAGAACGGCCCAAAAACACTGACTCAACCCACCGAGTTTCAAATGCCTAGTGTTACCACTTTCGTCTTAATAGTAACACAGTAACAAGAGATTCTAGAAATTCTCTACTGTTACTTTCCTAAATCAAAGATTGCGTAGAAGCAAAGAATATATAGGGTGATTAGTAAGTCCCGATTATTTTTGTGAAAAAGTAGACATTATATTCATATCAACACAATAAATGTAAACCCTAACACATAATCCATCTAAGTTTATTCCACATGACCACCTGCACTTTCACACACAACTCCCAGCGACGCACCGCTTCAAGAAACACCTTTTCTAGCACTGCAGGTTTGATGTTGAGCACCGCATGTCTGATACACCCCTTTAAATGATCAATGAAGTTGATTTTGACTATTTACTGTGACTTTACGTATCCCCATGCAAAAAAGGTCAAGAGGTGTGAGATCAGCAGAACGTGGGACCCAAATGCGGTATGAAGCCTTACCACCTACATGTAAATGTGATTTCCTGGTACTCGGAACGAAATGAGCGGGTGCTCCTTCCTGTTGGGAAACTATTTTCAATATATCATCTTGCTGCAATTGTGGTTGAGAGAAGGTCTGTAGCATTTCTAGATATTAATGCTTGTCACAGCGGGTTCTGCGAGGAAGAATGGTCATACACCTTAGACTTTGTGATCACTAACCACACATTGATTTTTGGGGTGTTTCGTTCACACTCCAGGATCCCATTTGGCTGTACATCTGCCCACGCTCTGCTGTGTCTGTTGACCATACTGTATGTGTGGAAGGTGGATTCATCGTTAAAGAGACCGCCACGGGTGGCCAAGGTCGTTAAGGCACGGACTCGTGAGCGGGAGGTCTGCGGTTCGAATCCCGCCAGGACCGTCCTCCCTGACTGGGGTTTTTTGCAGGTTTTCCTCAGTCTTCATAACTGGCAAATGCCGGGGAGGTACCTAAAATTAGGCCTGGAACGCTTCCTTCCTTTAAAAAAAAAAAAATCCTTTCCCAATTTATCATTTCATCTCATGTATCATCAGTGTCCACCGCCTGTGGTGCCTCAGTAGTAAAAACGGGCGTTAAACACTACTCAAAAAAAATCGTTAAAGAGCACATTTTGCAGCAAATTATCATCTTGACTGCCTGCAAAATGTCGGCACTCATTGCTTCGCGACCAGCGTCCTTCCAGCTTATGTCAGATTTGAAAGTGACATGATCGTTTTTTCGAGGTGTAGGGGAGAATTTTTCCACACTGTCGGTTGTAATACACCCATCTTCGGACTTAATCTTCTGGTTGCTGATTTTGGACTCGTGTTAAATGCATCCTCTACCTGCTGTACAGTTTCAGTTGGGGCCTACCCGAACTTTGCACATCCTGCACCTGCTCTTGGTCTTGAATTTCTGAACTAATATTCTGATATTTGCACTGGTGGGAGCGCGTTTATGGAATTTTTATTCAAAGTTTGCTTGGACGGCGTAGTAAGGAAATTTCCGCAAGAACGCACCCACCACAGGTGTTCTTTCTTCAGTACATAGCATCTCTCAGACCACCTATAAAAGAAACATATAAAAGCCGTTTTAAAAAATGGATCAAGAATTTATAATCATCTGTATTATGTTTCTTACATTATTAAGAATGTCTGAGGGTGCTTTAATTAATAAATATGAACAAAGAATATATTGATCTATGTTTGCAATTAACATATACTGAGAGAGATTCCAGAGACGTGGCAACGATGTTTTCTTGGGAGAACTCCGATACATTTCATTTCTCATGCTATCATATTAACGTTACGTTAATAAGCACCAGGATAGCTGTAATCTCAGTTTCAGGAAAAAAAAAAAAAGGCCTTAAGGTTTGTTCCGTTCCATATCCTGCAAATCAAATGGCTCGTAGTTCCTTGCTTTTTAACACATGCTTTTGATCATTCTACAATTTCGTTATGGTAAATTATAAACAACAATGGGCATAATCCGTGTCCTTGTGCAGTTATCTATTTGCCAGAATCATCCGCTTTTTGTGTGGACTCATTATGAAGTTAAACACGTGTTTGCATTTCGCTATAAAAGAAATTTTATTCATTTCGATGTTATACAGTTTTTGTATAACTAAATGTTGCTGCATTTTCTTTTATATTCCACATTTAGTTTCAAAACAAATACGGTTTTGCACTTGATATTCTTTTCCGGTAGCCAAATTCTTCTTCAGTTAAGCAATTCTATCTTTGGTTGCCTTTAGACGCCTATCTGCATGCATTCAAGTTTCACGTTCTCTATCAGCTGTACAAGTTTAACAGACGTCTTTACTTTGAGGATTTTCATTGGAGTATTCCTAGGAAATGTTGCTTTCATTTTGTTCAGACACTTCATCGAAACGTGACAAACCACCACAGGTGGACGAGGTCATGGACTCGTGTGCGGAAGGTCTGGGGTTCGATTCCCGCCAGGACCGTCCTCCCTGACTGAGAAGTTTTCATTAGTTCTCATAAATGGCAAATATCGGGGGGGGGGGTACTTAAACCTGAAACATATTCTCCCTTAAAAAGAAATCCTTTCCTAATTTATGATTTCATTTCATGTATCACCAGTGTCCACCGCCTGTGAGGCCTCAGTAGTAAAAACGGGCGTCAAGCACTGTTTAAAAAAGAAAAGAAAGAAAAAAGAAAGAAACGTGACAGAGGTTTCATTTCTTTGAATATAAAGCTCAGATGTGGAATAAATAGAATAAATAAGTAAATCAACATGAAAAATATAAACAAAGCAGATAACTTCATTATGTGTCACAAATATCCGTTACGCAAAAGTATTATGAATAACAATATTATCATCAGTTAATTACAGTAACTACCGCTTAATTAACTTTCAAATGTTTTTTTCCAAATTACATTGTAGGAATTTAGCTATGGCTTAAGCGGACATTTTATTTCCAAATTATATTGTAATTAAAAATTCATAACATATATTCAGGCAATGTATAAATCATGTGGTAGGTACACAACCTAATCTAATTTATTTAGGAATCTAAATGATTTGATCCCCCATCTCCCTAGTTTCAACCTCGCTTGCTGACCCATTTATTCGTGTTAATACCGTCGCAAACCACGAGAGGGTTAATGCTCAGGTGCTATTAATCTGGCATAAACTAAATCCTCACTTAAGACGATAATTAATGGCTATTAAACACATGATATGCTCAGAATGCTTGTACTGATTTATAATATTACTGGCTATTTTCTAAGTGCCTGCTTTTCTGTAAGATACAGATAGAATGTATTGGCATTTCAATGAAAATACTCATAAGGAAAAAATAAAAAAAAAAAAAAAAAAAATGCATGTCCTATCTTACCATTCTTATAGATAGAATCTTAAATTGAAAGTAAAATTTATAAAGTAACCTAAGTTTCTGAAAATAAGACTTTAAAATATAAATCATGAATTTAAATTCTTACACTAGGTTTAAAGTTCTATATGATGTAACATTATTAGACTTGTTAAAATAATATTTTTCCATTAATCTCTCTGTAGAATTAATTTAAACGCCTAGAAATTAAACGTTGAGGATCATATCTTACGTAATTACAGCAAAGAACCATTTATGGGTTCCCATATTTGAAGCACTGATGATGTTTCTGAGGAAGATTTCTCTACCTATCCACTTCAGCTGAGGCCAGAAGTGAATTTCAAAGTAAGTAATGTCAAAATGTACGAGCAGCATCTTTATCCTCTGCGGTGCACATTATCCAAGTGCGGAGGAAATTATCGATGACCCGTTATTTTTGTTCAGATTTTTACAATACTACTTTATATTACATTGTCTATAATGTTTTCAGAAAAGACGATACGAATCTTATCAACTTCTAAGTTCCCCTTTGAATTCTCCTCTCTCAATAAGAGTTTACAGCAGAGCATTATTTTATTTCATTTGTTAATCCCAACAGATTTATTGTTTTATATGTTATTTGTTGAAATGAAATGAATCGGTAATGACGCATATGAGTCCTTGGCGCCTTAAAGCTATCTGGCATTTACCTTCTTAGGGTAAGGAAAAACTCCGAAGAAACCTTACCCACACAGCTTGACCTGACTTGAAATCGAACCTAAGATATTTGTATTAGTAGTCGCTAAAGCTACCACTAGACCCGGAAGTGGTCTAGATTTATTTAATATTGTTTTAATACTTTTTAATAATGTCTTAAAGATTTTAATACATAATATAATTTATGCCCCATTTGTTGCTTTAGTGCAACAATTACTCTGCCGAATACTTTTACAAAACAATACATAAAATCATCCTTTACTTAAATAAATAGAAAGTGATAGTTCTATATTTTAAATTCATATGACGCTATATAAACGTTTCAGTATAAAAGCTAACTAAGGAACTTAGGAATGTTTAATCAAGCAACATTTCCAACGTTAAAACTCTATTTTAGATCTGAGGTTTTGAGAAATATAATCGAAGAAATCCGCGTTAGTAAATTTGCTAATTGTACTGTCATTACAAATGTTTTAAGTATTATTGTATAACTTTTCAAAGAAGCAATCAAAGGCACTCATAACATAATAATTAAACAATTAAATGTTCATATCACTAATAAACCGCAAATGCTTTGCTTTATAATGAACAGGCGTTTTCGCCTGACGCAAAATGCGCTCTCGCCGACACCTCTTACAATTAAGGAAATGTCATTATAACGTGCAAAGTAAATGAGATTGTCGACTTTCTGCTAGCGTGAAATGCATTCTAAAGTGCAGTCTCTTCACTGAATCATTAAAGATTACAATAAAAGAGACATTTGCTTTTGTGGGTATTTAGTTTTAAGTGTTGACTACGGACAGTTTTTACAGAAATGTACTCTTAATTGTAAACATTTTATGACTCCCTTCTTCAGCCATTCAAGAACACAGTTGAGAGTTATTAATGTGCTTGAAAAAGTTGGCACACCTTTAGTGAGCACTTATTTAATTTGGTTCTGAAGCGGATAAAGTGGAGAAGTATTGAAAAGTGTTTATGTATTACATTTTTTCTAAGATAATTAAACGCCAATTCATATAAAACTTATACGCGAATTCGAAGAAAATCGCAAACATTTTTTCTTGTAGAGCATGTAAACACTAAACCTTAATCCAATTAATGGACAATTTTTTTTTTATTTTTACTGAGCTTTCAATATTGTGTTTTAGAAAATTATTAACATTTAACAAGGGCTGTGTTCTGTAGGACAGTGCTGGTTTACGCTATCCCCAAACATTTAAACATTTAATTTTTTATAAAAATTACATAATGCTTTTTATGCATTAAAACATTTAGAGAATTCCTTTTCGCGCCTGATGTGTGCTTTGCCTGTTATTATCTTTAGGCAACTTAGTTTACATACGAGGTGCAAACCAGTGTCTCAATAAGTTTGTGTAATATTTTGATCGGGAGGGGAGAGGAAGCGGTAGGAGAAACCGCTTGTCCATATAATCATTATGTATGTGCACCACCTGAAACGTTACTTCTAAAAGGAAAGTTTGCCTAGAAGTTTATTTCGACAGACTGATGATGTGTTACAGAGTTTAATAAAAAAAAAAATAAAAGACTGGAAAGGAAAACCAGATTTGAAAAGCTCTGGTCACAATCGATATACGAACCACAGATCTTGAGCCTTCTAGCTTAGGCTCTAACTAACTGAGCCACTGTATCCCTAAGGTTTTCTCTATTAAGAAAGATTTATTCCTTAAGAGGTGACCTGTATTGTTAAGAGTACTTTTGAATCCGTCTTCTAGTTTAACCGACCATTAATTTTTATAGTGAAATTGTTCCAGCCTCAATAGACGTTTAAATTACTATTAATAATTATAGTGAGCCAGTATGTTAATGACAACACAGTAATAAAATATTAAACAGGGAAAACTTGCAGTTATTTCAACATCGAACAATATTACATTTGAAGTAGTAATGCACTCGTGCAAACACTCTACACCAGCTGTTTCGTTAATTGTAAACTGCTACTGAATTGCAGATTAGTACAGTTTCGTGTGGACCTTGAATTAGTTGCTTACAAAGCTTAAAATCTAAACCTTTTGTGACCATTGGAACATTTAATTATGAAACTAAATCAATTAAAATATTTATTTGGTACTGTCCGTGATTCCTAAACATAGAAAGTAATTTCTGTCGAGGCGGACTTTATACTTCAGATTCCAGATATTAATCACAAGATTATCAATAATTTTGATGCCTTGAAAACCAGAATACTTTTTGTTTAAATTGGTACATTACTACGATATTTTTATTAAATTATCTCTTCTCTCTCTTCTTCTCTCTATGCTGTGTACATTCAGTCACTCATGTATGTAAGTTATGTCTAATTATTAAGACTCTAGAAGCTTATAAAATATATTGAGCAGCAGTAGTACACTGGTTTGTGCTACCACGATTCGTCTCGTCCCTGCATTTAAGTATTTTATTTGACATGATAGCACTGTTAAATATAGTTAAATTTGTCTATACGTTTATTTCTAGTGCTAATTTTTATAGCAAATAAAAAATACGATTATCGAAAAGAGACTATTCACTGTTTTATGTCATAATTTGCTGATTTATGTTATTTCATAGCCCTAAATCATAAACCTACATGAAATACTACACCATTATAACTTAAAGAATATAAAAGTATGAACTTCGAAGATGATGCTTGAAAACAACTGGAACATTGCGAAGTTTCAAAAACATCAGAGTCTTCAATCTTTTTAACTAAGTTTGATCATAAGATAGGGGTACTGAAAACACAATGCAACAGATCCTTTTTGTCCCGAAGGTAGTCTTAACGAGGTCTTTTAACAAGGGGATGTCGCATGTGATGTATAAACTGATGATCCAATGTCTAAACTTTTCTTCTAATTAGAAGGTTATCCAGACAACAAACCCCTCAATCCTACACAAAATACTTCTGAGAACCATCACTGTCATGTAATGGGGAAAATAAATGCAGGATGTACAATGATGAAACAAGAACAAAATGTTCAGAAGTAATATAAATTGAACTTTGAAAACTTCACTTATATCATGACGGCTATTTTCAGAATTTATAATATTATAATATTATTATATTATCTTAAAGCAAAATTTCAAAATGTCCTACTACTCACCAAATATAAGCTCTCGTTGCCCAGCGAAAACTACATCAACATCTGCAATGTTCTTCTACGATTCGAGGGGTTAGATTCCGCATCATCTACCGGGAAGGAATACATCAATGCTCTTAAATTACTTCTCATTACAAATTCAGTAGCTTGAACCAAATGAACATGCAGACCAGGCAGTTTCTCCATATAGCTCTATACACTTCCAGAAAGCGAAGTAAAGCCTTGGGTCCCGTGTCGTACATTTACGGTACGAAAAAGAACCTCAAGCCTGAAAGAAGAGGCCTCTGAGCAAAATTTCTCGGCCGTTTCACGCCCTGAATAGAATGGGACGCTGATGAGTTGTGATGTTAAAGAGCGTCCGCAAATAAACAAAATCAAATCAAATCAGAAAGCATTCGATTCAGATAAGAAGCCACTGCATGCATGAAGTGATTTCTCGACGAATTATGAATTATATATGACTGAAATACTGACTTCAGTTCTTTAAATAAAGCACTGCCCTTTTTGTCGTGAATTGCAGAATTTAAACAGAAAAAACGTAAAAGAAAATCAATAATAAAATATTTTAAAGACTACATGAGTGTTGCTGCGTTTATTGTCTTTGTAGAACTCTATATTTTAGATATATTAATAGAAATCGAAAGCAAGTTCCAGTGAAAGCATTTTGCATTTTTCACATATCAAAGCTTCAATCAAAGTAACATACAATAATATGGTGCATTCATGTCCTAACTGAACAATTTTCCTTATAAAATGAAGAATGATCACTTTTATTATATACCGCCACGGTGATCGAGATCGTTAAGGCGCGGACTCGTAAGCGGGAGGTCTGGGCTTCGAATCCCGCCAGAACCGTCCTCCCTGACAGGTTTTTCCAGGTTTTCGTCAGTCCTCAGAGATGGCAAATGCTGGGGAGGTAACTTAGGCTTGGAAGGTTTCATTCCTTAAATACTCCTTTCCCAATATATCATTTCATCTCATGTATCACCAGTGTCCATCGCCTGTGGTATTCAAAAAAAAAAAAAAAAAAAAAAAAAAAAAAAAAAAAGGAGACGATCATAGCATTGTACATGCTCTCTAATGTATCTGGAACGCTAGTCGGAACACGTAGTAACTCGTCTAATTAATATTAGATAAGGTTCACTCCATTTCCCACTCATATTAACGTATACTCCCAAAAAAAAAAACAAAAAGATTTTATCGTTTTATTTCTAATTCACTGTAGTGCCATTTTTCATCTGTGCCATATACGTCATCTATGTCTTTGTTTTGGATTTGTTAACATTTATCACAAATATGTATTTTAGGCAGCAGTCTTCTAGGATGTGAATGTCTTTCTGAAAACCATCTTTTGGTGTAGCTAAAAGAATTAGATAGTCAGCATACAAAAAATACAGAAATGCATCTACCGTCTACTTCAGGGGAATTCATTTCCTCCGCTAACAGGCATCCGAAATATCATCTACAAATAAATTAAACAAAAACGAGATAGAAAACATCCCTGACGAACTCCTCTACTAGCTGATCTGCATTCTGATATACGTTTTGGTCTATTTTAACACAGACTTTCACGTCGCAGTCAGTATATCTGCATCAGAGCTTGTATCATTTTATTAGAGACATCTTTCTGACACAGTTTTACCCACACAGTATATATCTGAACATTGTCGAAGGATATTAAAAAAAATAAATACGCTGTATAATAGACCCTCTTTTCTTTTTAAGTTTATATCTATTAGCATATGTAAAACTAATCTGTTATCCACCATAGAAAATCCTTCCCCGAATCCTACATAATACGTAGTATTTTATTGTATTCGTTAGCCTATTGTATATCATGCAGAATCTGCAAGTGTATTTCACCGAACACAGATAATAGTTATACCTTACCCTTGCTTGAATGTGTCTCAGGAAGCGGATTTGAAGTAAGGACCTTACGATTGCGGCATGCTTAGCACCCGAAACGTAAAAACTTCACATGAGTGAACAAAGTTACAACTAAAGCCATACGTGTGAAGTTATACCATTAAATTTAATATTTTATTGACATTTTAACTAACGGATGTATGTAATAAAATGAACCAACACAGGCTTTATCGGAAAAGGGAAAGTTAGTGGGAGATTAATGACGAGGGGAAGAATATTGGAATATTTATTTAGGGTAAAGCAATAGCCTGAAGGGAAAATTGCAAAAGAATGTTGAAGATGCTAAGAAGATAATTTAAGCTCAAGTGGTATGGCGGTAGTTAACGATAAGTTGTTGAAGAACGAAATGTGGGTGTTGCGGTTTGAGAGAGAATTTGAGGAGAATTTTCTGGTGGAATATTAGATATTGACTTAAGCATGGTAAATTTTAAATTTATTACCCATCATACGGGGAAGAAAAATTCTCTGCTATTATATAATAAATGTGGTATATAATTATGTGTATAAATGTAATAATAGGATTTTAAGGTTATAAGTTTATAACTATTGAATAATGAAATAAACATTCAAGAAACTAGGACATGGAGTAATAAACTTATTACAGAGAAATAGTTTAGCATTAAAAGGAATTTAGCAAATGAAAGTATTCAGAAATGATTTATAAATCAGATTTATGTGTGTTTTTAAATGAAGAATAAATGGATACATTCAGTAAACTTGGAGACATACTTAAGAGAGATATAATGAACAAAGAAGGTGCGTGGCTCTAAACCGTACGAAATTCCGAAGATATCTCATTAATCACATGACGGTAATTAAACTTTCTGGATTGTTAAAGACGCATATGATGAAAATTATATAAATTGTTATGCAATTATTCTGTATTTATTTCATTCTTGGTTTAGAATAGAACCAGGATCGAAACCAAATATTATTTTCTTTGCGCATTATATAGCAATAAATTAATAATGGTCATGTTTACTTCTCCGTAATGATCTAAAAGATATTTTATAGACTACTAGCCTAAAGGTGCACGGTAATGTAATATGCGACACTTGAATTTGCGAAATCTATTGAGCATGCAACGGTATTAAATTGCTCGAGGACAGTGAAAAAATTATACCTTCCAGAGTAACTCCCAGAGTAACAAAAGAGGTCGACCTACCATTTGAAAGTGCAAAATTTCAGTATTTATGTTTACTAACTTAAAGTTTCTTCATAGCATTTATAATAATTGCTTCTAGATTTGTACCATTGAAAATGAAAATATAATACAATCTCTGGAATCTGCGATTATTGGGGCAATTGGCTTATTAAAATAAATTCACGCAATTTAACGCCTGCTGGTTATAGGTTAATTTGTCCTATTGTAATACCTCGTGTGTGGAAGGTAAGGTGAAACCATTTCCGGAGAGAAATAGTTCCTTCCTCCGAGAGAAATTCCACGGATCTTTTTAAACTTCCCAAAAAAGTGAACCCCATGGTGACCAGCCTTGATTGTTGTAGCAGCGTGAATAAGTGTTGAGCCCAGGCAATTTGGACTGATTGAGCCTCGTAGAAATTTGAGGGCTCTCTGCATATACGATATTTCCAGAGGAAATTAAATTAACAAATCGTTTGGCTAAAGTTAGAACTTTTGATAATTATCCTTATAGAATAAAACTCGTATCAGAATTAGAAATGATTAAATAGCAAACGAAGAAAGAAACGGTACTATTTATAAAGAAAATTACGTTTTAAATGCTTTTTGTGGAATAAATAATAGTTTTATATCTTTAAATTTTAAATACAGAAAAACTATTATCAGGAACAAAATTTTTCATGTTACTTTAAGTTATTTAAGGTAAAGAATCAAGAATTTTTATTGCTATTATTAGCAAGGGAACCAAATAATGTCTATTCAAGCAGAGAAATTAAAGGAACGTTTATTTAAAACAGAATGACCTCTCCTCTAGATCATTGCACTAAAGACATAATGGATGTCAAAATGGATCATTTTCCAGGATTACAAGTTGTCACTAAGGTTAAAGGCTTATAGTTCTACATTTTTTTAATTCTTACATATTTACCTTTATAATTTAATATTGCAATTTAATATTTTTACTCCTCCTTGAGATAATGCCGTATTCTAGACATAATCAGTTATAAGGTGAGAAGAGACTGACAATGTTTTCAATACGTTTAAAAATAATACTAAAAATGTTCATAAAATGCCTCCTAATCTTTTTGACCTTACATAAATTCTCTACTTTAAAGAATTGTATACTTTTAACCACATTATCGTGTTATTTTACTATCTGTAACATCAGATGTTTTAATGCTTTACTACATTCATTGAAAGTTTGCATTGTAAATTACTAGTGAATCTTGAGATCCTGAGTACATTTATTCCTTCTTACCTCTATAGTGTCACACTATAATATGAAGGATTGAGTGCAGTACATTTAAAGATGAATTTAAATGTACTGCAAAAGTACATAGGTATCCACGACTACTCGTTTTCTACATTACAGGGAACGGTGATAATTTAAAATAGAATGTATGTAAAATGGGTTACCTTAACTTACAAAGTTGGCACTAATGACGGAGCTGCTGAAGATGCTGTAGAAACTTTTTTTTCCCGCTTAGTCACGTTAAGTCTTTCTTTCTATTTCCTTAGAGATTTTCAATGTAGTTTTTATATCATGGAAAGTTTATAACAATACTCTCATGGAGATTAATAAACGTCAGTTTGACATGCAGGTTTTTTGCAAACAAGTGTTCCGGTTGAGTGCGTCTATTCCCCTGCTGGGACATAATCAGCGATTTGCAATTCCTCCGTTTGAGCGGAAATGGCATTTTGATTAGTGTCATATTTCCAGTAAAAACAAACACAGTTATTTTCAGAATTTCTTCACAGTTCATTTTGGTTGTTGTTGATATGGTTTATGTGTGCATTTGCACTGTAATATTTGATATGGCTTTAGAAGAATATGAGAACATTTTAAGGGTATTCATTTTCTAAAATCTGTATTTGCGTTTTATGCAAAATTGGCTCTTGATGAAATTACATTTTTGGGAGAATATATGCCTATTATTAAAAGGCAGTAAAGATTAAAGATAACGTTTAAGAACTCTTTTCTAGAAAGTCTATTTAGAAAGTGTGTATTAATCATTTTTGATAAAAACTCGTATTTTGCATAAATCAGAACTAGTTGTAGATCTTTAGTTAATCCTGATGGTCATGAGTTCAAACCCGTCTAAGTATGGCTGCATTCAGAAGGGAAGTAAAGCCGTCGGTCCCGTGTCGTATAGTGACTTCAGGAATATCCTCTAGATATTTCCTGGTGGCTTAAGGGCACTGGGAGCTTCGTTGTTGATTTAGTTTATTTATGAACGTTATATAACATCTCGGGTCATTAGCGTCCCGTTAAAATCAGGGCGGGAAACGACCGATAAATTTTGCTCAGAAGCCTCTTCTTTCAGACTTGAGGTTCTTTTACGTGCCGTAAATATACCGCAAGAGACCCACTGCTTTTTTTTCCCTTCCGAAGGAAGCCGTATTTAAGATTTTAAGGCCCGAAAAAATCCATCAATCCTAGTCGGGTTTTAACCCGCGATCTTGAGTCTACGAGGCAATTATGGTCACCACTAGACCACCAGGACCGATGCACTGGCAACTAATTTAAAACGTAACCGCAAATTACTTATTATGCCAAGTACTTTATGAACTGAAATATAAAATGAGGTGATTATTTTTTGAATATTTGTACGAATAATGGGTGGAAAATAAAAAGGTTACATCTACATAGTTTTCAAAAAGTATCTTAAATTACACTAGGCATAGTCAGAAAGAAAGGAAATTGGAGTTGGAAAGCTCTGATACATTACTGACCTTTGAATAAATTAGTTTATTTAAGAACACTCTGTTACATCTCTGGCCATTGGCGTCCCATTCATTTCAGGACATGAAACGCTGACAAATATTCCTCAGAATATTTTTTTTTCCTCTCCAGGCTTGAGGTTCTTTTACGTGCTGTAAAATGAGCATTTTATCTCATTAAATTAAAATTAAATGTTTTATAAAATTCTGTATAAAAATTATAATTTGGTCATTGATAATGCATGTTCAAAATATTTATCTATAAGGAAACTCAAAAAGAGCTAAAATTATTTGTATAAATTGTACATGCGCAGTATTCTTTACGTGCACCGCACATTAAAAAAAAATACGTTATAAGTGAGGTTTTTTCTTTCAGTTAGTAGTTCCAAATGTACTACAGAGATATTTTTCTGGTGGTGTGAAAGTTATAGCTTGTGACGTCGAATAAAATCCGAAGGGTGACAGCAGCTAACCTAAAGCTATATTAACCGTGCATTTCTCTCGGTAAAACCTGTTACGTGTTTTACAATCCAAAGCACTGCAAGGCATATACGTTACCAACACTTTAATGATATGGAATTTAATTCACAGGACAATAATTCTCTTCTATTTACCTAATTCAATAGAATGATAATAATATTTTATAAAATATTAACACTATTATTATTGTTAATAATAATAATAATAATAATAATAATAATAAATATTTCTGGACAGCTCATGTAGTTTTAATTGGATAATATTCATCTTTCTTTTTTAAGGATAAGAATATTTCAACATTATAAATTTATTAAAAAATGCTTTTCAGAAATTTAATTTTTAAATTTGATATCTGAAACTCAAATTACTATAGCTTTATGTATTGTTTTGTAATATGTGTGTGTGTGTGTGTGTGTGTGTGTGTGTAAATATAAATATTACAAAATTGTGATCTTTCACGAAGCGTCCAAGAATTTATATATTCTAGTAACCTATCTAAATGTCTTCATCAAGCGAACAAAATTGCGCTCAACTCTCAAGTACTTCTTTACAACACTGGTCTGAAAATAATTACCTCTCAACTGATTCTATAGGATCCAAATGGAAGCCTGATTGAACTGCAAGGAGGATGCTGCTGTGTTTTAGTCAAAAGGGCTTCTGAAATTCTGTGCCATTCCCTGAATGTTCTTTGTTTTTACCATGCTCTTATAACAACGGTATAGCTATCTAAATGGAATAATAAACATCTTATTCTCAAAGAAAGTTTTAAATGCGTACTTCCATTTGCGCCAAAAGTTCATATCGAAAAATTTTAATATAAATTAATAAGAAGTGTCGCTATCAGTAATTAAAGGCCTAAACATAAATGTGTATGAGCTTAACAAATATAATTTTAAATTTTTATAATCCCTGATCATTTATTAATGCATTTAGCTCTTTAATAATAAGGCATGATAAATTCATAAATACTTAATTTTTATGAATGCTTAGAAGCTAACAATAATAGTAGTTTAGAAATAATAAAGACATCTCCAATTTGATAAGTAGCAATAATTATCTAGCAGATAAATTTTCGAATAATTCTTGGAAGTTACTATCTATAAAATGTGAAAACGAAATTTGACATCTTATTGACTTCGAAAGAAAGCAAACATTTGAAAAATATGATTAAATTAATCTGCATTTTTCTTTTTATTTCAAGTGACTTATAGACGAATTCAACTTTCTAATTGACTTCAATTTTTGTTGATTTTGATTGTGATTACACCTGAATTCATGTGAAGTAAATCCGAGTTATTAAATGTACAGTAATTTTAAAATAGGAATAAAAATAAGTGAAACTTTAATGTTGGTTTTTGAAACACAACGACTTTTTTTTAGATAACCATAGTTAACTGCATTTTTATTATTGTTTTTAAGTATACAACTAGACAATAAACTTCTAATCACTGAGTATACTAATATTACTGAATATTAAACATTAAATAAATTAAATATAAAAACTTAAAGTGTAGTTTAAGTTAAAGCAAAAAAAAAAAAAAAAACAGTGAAGAATCGTTAACACTATCAATATATGCATACATTATATATTTTATAAATATATTTTTGCAACATAAAAGTTAAGATAAAAAGTATAAAATTAAAATTTTTTAATAAACTATAGCATAGCTATAAAGTAAATGTTATAACGGCTGGAAGGGGTAAAGATGTCATCATATAAGAGGATAATTCTACACAGATGATCAAATGACACAATATAATGCGTTTAGAAATTATAAACCTATTTTTAAAAAGGGTGTGCTAATTTTTCATTGTCTTATAAAACATATACGGAGTAATCGCAATAAGGCTTACTAAAAGACACAATGGCGCTCCCTGAATTGTATATATACACTAAATCAGTGCCCGCGCTGTGAAGAATTTATTAAACTAGAGTTACGTACGCAGGCACGCACGGACACACAGTAGGTTTATCATTCAGTTACAACTTTCACTTTTGCATATATGTACGTAATCGCCGTAATATTCGCTGAATGTTTCAATAAATGTTACACTTTTATTTTTATTGTATTTTTGAAGTTATTAAATAAATTCTACATTTATTACGTTTTATTAAAAAGTTACATAAAATGCATTTTTTAATTTCTTTCGCTACTAGTTCAATAAAAAGTATTCTATTTAGCATTCGCTTTAAGTATGTATAAATAAATGTTTAAGCATGGAACGTTTAATTTTATTTTTTTATTCAAAGTTAAAAGAAATACTTGTTTCGTTTTTAGTTACTTTCATTGAATGCTGCAAATGAACGAAAGAACTGTCTTAGGAAGAAGATCCAGTATCAAACATTAATTCTAGTAATGCAATCTGAGCTGCTTTCTGACATTCCTTGCGCAACAAAATAGTACTGTGGAGTAGCGGTCACATTTATAAATCTATCAAAGATCGAAATAAAATATTTATTGTCCTCATCGAGGCCCTCCTGGTTCAAAAAGTGACATATATATCCCTTCCTGATTTATTTCAAAAGGGAATGTTTCGAAGCAACTGCCAATTTTGAGAGAAAAATAAACAATTCTCTTTTAACTAAACAATTTCAGCTGCTATTTATCGACTTTTAATAATCATGCATTCTTATTTGAGAAATCTGTTTACGCAAGTTTTCAAATAATTCGTCTATAAAAATTAAAAAATTGACAAAAACAAAATATAAACTTAACTAATGAATCGGCTATTTCATTGCCGGCTTTATTGTTATAATCCTTCTTTGAATAAATAATTAAATATGAGCTCAAGAGTTGCCAGTCGCCAAACCACTACTAGTGTCTATTTGTAAAATTATTTCACTCTAATATATTAAATTTAGCAAAGTTGGCAGATTTTGGCTAAAAGTATTATTTACAAGAGTACCAACTAATATATCGTAATACCAAAAATATGTTAGTTTAAAACTCTAGGGAAGACTATTCATCCATAGATAATATTTTCTCACTGGATACCATAATAAACAGTTGTTTGAAACGGAAAAGGGGAAAGCTATATTGTGCCTTTGTTGATTTTAGATGACATTTTGCACTGGGGACAAGTGCATTATGGGAGAAACTATTACATAAGGGTATTTTGTACAAAATAATTCAGTCTCTAATATCAGTATATACAAATATATTTTGTCGCTTCTGTTATAATTTATTTATTGATGACATTACCGATATTTTGCTCTCGGAGGAGACAGACGCTCATGAAATAAAGGACAATAAAATTCCAATTCTTCTGTATGCCGATGATTTACTAAGCTTCTCATCATCTGTTGAGGGTCTACATTCAGAACTCAACAAGTTTTGTGACAAGTGAACGTCAATAAAACTAAAACTATCGTTTTCCAAAATGGGTAGGTTTGCAATAAGAATGAAAAATGAAAATACTAGGGCAATGAAATAGAGAATGTAAACTATTTTGATTATCTAAATGTACCTTTTAGATTGAATGGAAGGTGAATTAAAAATATAAATACGACGTCATTCAAAGCCCTGGGACGAATGTCAAAGTTTTGCATACGTTGTCACGAATGCACGATATTCCTTAACTATTATCATGATGTATAGCGTCTTGGTAAGCTCTTCCATGTTCTATGTTTCTGAGATATATGGCTGGAGAAAGTGGACTTACTGAACAAAGTCCAAAACGAGTTTCTAAAGCGAATTTTAACAGTATGGAGGAATAAATCCAACGGTTGCATTTTACGGGAATTTGGGCGCTATGAAGACACTATTCATTGTGTACTAATAATAATAATAATAATAATAATAATAATAATAACAACAACAATAACAAAGTACTGGTTACGCATAATAAAAAGAGATCGCACAAATTTAAGGATTTTATGGTACGAATATCAAATAAGTATATGGGATCAAAAATATTGGACTGAGAAAATTTAAAGAAGTGTAGAGTGCATTTGGATGAGATGGGTATGTAAAAAAGATCAAGGAATTGTAATTACGTCTGGAGAAAGATACAAAAAAGACTTAGGGAAATTAACTAACAGGATATAGAGGCAGAATGCAGAGAGAAAATATCACTTAGTTAAGGCAGCGAACTCAAAGCCATGAGTTCTCAAAATAGATCGGGGTCTAGCGTACATTAGGTTGGGGGCATGGAAGGCGACCAAAATTAAAATTGAGACTTGTCAGAGAATATGTGTGGAGACAGAAAACTGGAAGTACATTCTAATGGATTGTCAAAGTATCGAACGGAGGACGTTGATTGTACTTGGAGCTTTTTGCTGTATCGAATAGGGAGGGATAGGTTAGCAAGTTGGGATCTGGTCGAAGTTTAATTATTTTCTACGCGTAGAATTAGAAGTGCTTTGTTGAAATTGGCGGGCTCTTTGAATCTGAATGTATGTGCCCGTATGCGCACGTATATTTGTTTATGCGTAGGTGATAATAACTGTAAATTTATTTGATTTGAAGTGAAATTCATTTTCTATGAGTTAAGAATAAGTGGAAATTGTATATTCTAATGAATATCATTTACGGTGAAAAGGCTCATGGGTATGATGCCGTATGAATAATATTTGTAAATATTGAGCAATAAACACACGTTACTACTACTAGTTTTAAAACTGGAGATTTACTCTACGATTTATCGAAACTTTACCACTTGAAGTGCAGGTAAACAAATTATAAAGCTCATTTTGAATTCTATTAAATTTTATTACAAATAAATAAAATTCAAGCTCTTGAATGGTGAAAATTATATCCTCTAAAGCGATTTTCAGTATAAGAGATCAAGTTTCTTCACGCTGTTGTCTCATGGGACTATAAGGACTGGCTGGAGGGCGAACAAGTTGTGTGGCTCTCGGGTGCTACTAGCTGAAATCACTGCCCCTTGTTCCAGCAAGTTGTGTTTACCATTGCCTCTCCCACATAACAATGAAGCAATATGTTCCCGATGGATGAACGTGACCCAGCGGGTTCATTTCTTACAAGAGTCATTGTGCATCAGAGTAAAAGCAAACAGTGGACCAGCAGTGCGTATATTGGGAAGAGCTGAGGCGAAGTGTAAAGCGATCTGGTTGGTCGGGATCGGACGCCGCCTGGCAGGATGGATTGGAGTGCTGAGTGCCAGAGGTCCGTAATGGGAAAAACGAGAGCTTCAGAACAATACAAATGTTGACAAGGCGCTTTGAGCAGGAAAAGATAGCCTACCTGCCATAATAAAAATATGTGGGTTGAGCAGAAATAGACGTTTTGTGGGACAACTCATGTTTAAGAAACCCTAAAATAAATTAAGGGAACATTAATGCTTAAGTCATTGTAGAAAATAAACGTTTGTGACTAAATAGAAAGGAAAACTTACACTGATTGTAGCTTAATAATAAATGTGTGCAAGAATATAATATTATTTTGTTATTAATATATTTTACGAGGGAAAATCAAAAAGTAATTGAGTAAACTTTTTACAGCAAAACGGAAATGTATTCACATTTGGAAGCATGTGTATTTCGCCAGTTTTCCGTGAGATTGCTGGCATGACCTCTAGAGGAGATCATCAATCTCCATGACAATGCTGGTCTCCGTGTGGCTGCATTAGTGACGCAAAAAGTCAATTCCTGGCATTGGGAAATTCTCAAGCATCCAGCATACAGTGCAGACCTGTCGGACTTTCACCTGTTGAACCCAATGAAGGAACATCTTGCCGGCAATCACTTCAGCAGCGACAGGGAAGTTGTGACAGTCAATTGGGAAATTTGTTAATGTTAATGCCATGTGAAAATGTAGAGTAATGTTCAAAATATCAAACGTATGTTTATGCTTTTGGAATGCATTTCCGTTTGACTATAAAGCTTCTACTCAATTACTTATTGATTTTATTTCGTACAACTTTTCTCGTTAAATGCCCTCTCTGAATCCTAACTTTGAAATGTTGGTATGATTTACTTTTAATTAAACGAGTTGTTACCTTTTACAGAGATTACAAAATTTGTCTTTTAATTTGTAAGTATATCTATTGAAACAATTGTGATTATATTACAGCAATTACAAAAATATATAATTTATCTTGTTTTACTGCAAAAACAAGCACAAACACCGTGGAGTCGGTCACTGAATTATTGGTGCTAATTGTTGCAATAATGAATATTGTAATGCAACTGTTCATATTAAAATTGTTATGTGTAGGTAGCTCTTATACCATAGTATTTAATCTATAAATATATCCGTCATGTTTTGCCATAACCTATTGATACAGTTTATAGTGTTTTTACTTCATTGAGGATAAACCCATCCGATTTCTTTTCTGCGTGGGCAATAAAACACAATATTTCTTTATTAGAAAAGGGATTTTCTTCCACTTCAAACTGAAAATTTTGAAAAATATTTATGCTCTTATGACTTTTTATTCCGTTTTAACACTTTTATTATAATTTGCATTCTACTGCTGTTATTTCAATTTTAATATGCTCAAAAAGATAAGTTCTAGTAGTTATATAAGAGATAGGAAAATTTTATACAATGTGTGTATAAAATCACGTCCGCCTTCAGGCCAGGAGAAAACAGTTTTGTATCCGGGGTGCTTAATCATAGCAGGCACTTCATAGATCCACCCTTTTAGCCCCGTGGTTGCACCTTTGGTGAAGATATTTCTGAAAAGCTTGTTTTCGAAGGCTTTCAACTCCGGTGTCGCATTATGCATGCCCTCGTACTGTCAATAACCCTTGTTTTCCTGTCTCATCACTGGCGCACTTCAACACGTTCGATGTGACATCAATGCAGAGCTGTTTTTGTTCCTGCGAATACCTTGAGCACACATGGGGCATGGAGCGTACCTGAATCAGCCGCTATAACGGGATGTGAAGAGACTGCATTGGTTCATACTTGCTCACAGTTTTTCAGGGGAAAACGAGAGATCCCCATAATTAAAGAACGACTCACCAATTTTGCTTGATTCCCGGAACGCTGATCACTGTTCGCCATATTTGAATCGGTTCAACTGCTCTACAGTTTCATTGCATAGTCGCCGAAGGATCTTCCCAGTTGTTTCTTATTGGGAATCTTCAATGCTTGATGCAGTACCACGTTCAGTCATCTCGGGTTAACTGGAAATACGACGAACTACCCCACTATCGGAAAGTGAATTATGCACCCAGGGGTGTCACAAAAGTAAGGGATCCGCATGTTCAGTTATGTCTCCCTACTATCATTAGAACAAATGAAAGTTGATTACTTTTTTAATGTAGTGTTTGTAACACGCGTAAGGATGTTATGCCACAAATTAAATTGCAAAGGAATTTGTTCATCTGCGCCATTTCAGTGAATTGGTGTAAACAACATGCACATAATTATAGACACTATTTAATTTATTGTCCTTTTCACTGCATTGATCTTCTTGCGATGTCTGTAAAGCGTGTAATGAGTGTGTTTACAGGGGTGAATTAAATAAATGAAATTAATTATGACGCAAATGAGCTCAGAGACTGGCGCTTTAAAGCTACTTGACAATTTCTTTCTCAGGAGAGGGGGGGGGTCTGAAAACTCCATATAGCTTGACCTGACCGGGATTCGAGCCTAACGATGTACTATTTTTGTTTGAAATATTTGAATTCAATAACGAAAAAAGAGAAATTTCAAATATTATTAATATTTTATATAAATAAATATGTTTTCATTTGTTTAATGCAGTGATTTAGCCCGGCAGCTAACGAGGTCAGCATTCATAATTTGATTCTCCCTACCTACATATTGGGCACATTGTGTTCTGAAATACTTCAATACGGTGCAGATATTTTCTGGACAACGTTAAGCGCGTTTCTTTTATTTTCTTATATAAGATGGCTGCAGCTCAAGAATATGGAATTTCACTCGAGTATTTATGAATTCGGGTTTTCCTTCTTAGCCAGTTCATTGGCCACCTCGTTCTTTGTGCTGTCAAAAGGAGAAGGGACCCACTGTAGAACCCCGCCTGTGGTGCCTCAGTAGTTAAAACGGGCGTTAAACACTATTAAAAAAAACATCCTTTTTTGTAAGGTGATGAACTATTTAATTACACCCCATGGTCACTTAACTAGAGTATTTGATTTGTTGTGATATTGTTCACTAAGAGTAGTAGGAGTAGGATTTTCAATATGACTTTGTCAAGATGGACAAGGTATTCCTGTTCTGATACTACTAAAGACTACCAATGCATGGGAAATTCACCCACCTCGAACGCAGAAGCAGATTTGTCATTTTTATCAACTTTAAAAGAAGATGAAATGAATGTTAAGTTTAATTTTTGGGCAATAAATATACTTGTGATGATATACATTCTGTAAACAGTAAAATAATATGTTCAGAAATCAGTTCCCACTATGATTGTGTTTATTATTCTTCCTATGTTATTAATGGAAGAATAAAATAAGGTTTTTCGTAGTATATTTTTATTTATTCCTCCAATTGATCAATTATAATAATTTAATATTTCTAAAGGCGACTTAAGTATTACTAAAGATCGTGGTAGATACTTTTCCCTACATTCTTACATACCTTTACATTCAGTCAGTGTAAGTAATATGTATTCGTGATTCTTCCTTACAAATGAGGCGAATTCTCAATCCATTTTTGTTCTTAATCATCGACCATGCCTCTAGTCCTAACCATGCAATCTTCTGGATTGTAAGTTTGGGCTATGCTTGATGCACTACCCCGTCTTCCCTTCCGGTCATAATCCCGATTGTACTTCTAGAGAACAAGGAAGATGAGGAGGAAATAGATACGTTTCCGATGAAAGTGAAACAACTCGGGTCTGGGAAGGCTGATAACTGGAGTGGGGAGGTGGAGGAAACTGAATGAATCCCACTGTATGTGTATGTGTAACATTCTTAATTAATTGTTATATATTTTGATTTTATTACTAAATGCATTTGCTTTAAATCTTATTGTAGAATTATTATTATCCAATATATTGCATCAAATCAAGCTAGTGTACTATAAAATCACATACACCAGTTGGACCCATTTGAAGTTTGTTTTACTATAATGTCAATTCAAGTTAATACTACTGAAGAAAAAGTTACATTGTGGGATCAGAATTGAAATAAAAACACTATTTTATTTTCTGAAACACCATTTACTAGTTTAAGATCGTAAAGAAAATTTTAAACCTTTTTTCCTCAAGGATGTGTTATTGTCATATTCGTTTTGATTATCCTTCTAACAATACCTATGAAACAAAAATGGATATTTAATTGTTAACACTACTTTAGATAAGAATTAACCAGCTTCAGTACCAGCTCTCATGCAACACCTTTTAAAGAAACTTCCTAAAGTTTATGCAATCATAGAAACAATAACCACAACGAAATACAAGTTTTAACAAATGTTATGGTCTGACAGGTGTAATATTTATTGAGACAATACACTGGATTGCGAATCGAACATAAGTGCTAAGGAAAGACATTAGGCAGTTACAAATTGAGTCAAAAATAAGGACATAGTATCGAAAATGATAAAAAATAGTTTTCGCCGACTCGATAGAAGCTTTTTCTTTCTCTAACACATTTAAACTAGAAACATTTAGCATGTTATTCAAATTCTGGTTCAGAAAAGGCCTTGGCTGCTAGCATCTGGTTTAAAAATTTCCATTGCTCTCTGACGCCAAAGCTAGAGAGGCCATTTGGCTCTTCAAGAGTCGCTAGCTCATTAAGAGCGATGCTTTTAAAAACTCCATGAATGCCTTAAAGCTCCAGGCACCATGGATGTCATCAACAAACTCCTAAATAAGAGGTACGGAGTGAAGAACAAGGAATTAGATTCAATAATGGCATAATGAATCACCCCCGCCTGTCCTCATGATGGTTGAGCTATTGGCGTTTAAGGAACGCAGACATAAATCAACTCTTGCATTCGTGTGCAACAAACTGGAGATAGAAGGCACGTTCAAAGAATATACAGCCTTTTTCTTTTATTACGCAAGAAAAACTAGTATCTTTTTAGAGAAACGATACTAAAAGTAATTTTGAACTTAAGGTACTCAAACTGAAACTACATTTTGAAACAATGCTCTATAAGTTTACACTCCAGTGTTACCAACTTTAGTTTAATAGGCAATCGACGATATTTATCTGTTTAAACTTATATCTCTAATGTATCACATTTTAAATGTTTACATTCCTTCATTGCTAATTGTAATATTACATAATAACTGTTAAAATATTTCTAAGACGTATTTGAAGAAGTAACTACTTGTCAGGCTGAAAGAAAATGAATAACAATTGCACATTTTAAACAGGAATTGAGTGTAATATATAAATAAAACTCTGTAGTTAAATAATTTACTATTTGACTCCGTTCTTTTAAAAACCAAAAAGTGCCATCGCTGGGATATTATTGATATTATTGAGAACTTTAGGTAACGTTTCTTCCGTTCTCTTATGAGAGATTATTTCTTTGCAGCAAGTAACATTTCAAACTACAAGAATAAATTTAATTAATAAATACTAATGTGTTTTAAATATTAAGGGCTGTATAAAACCACAGTGTATGATAAACGCGTTAAAATGATTTTTGTTCAATATCGCCACTGTCCATTCGAATGCTCTCCTTAAAAGCTAAGTGAAAACTCACAACCTCAGCTAAGAAACTAACCCAAGGGGAACCGAACCTGTGCCAGTCGTAGGAAGCATGAATGCTACAGCTATACCAATGAGGTTATCTACTTTTAACACTTTACATAAAACATTTGCTTTAAAACGTTTTAATCTCTTTCTTTCGTTTTGTGTTGTCTTTAATTATTAAATGTTTGTTTCAAATTTCTAAAACTTTTTACATGACATAAATTGTGTTCATTTCTATAGGAGCAAAGATTCATTTAATAATGTTTTCTATCCAGGTCGGTGTAATTAAATTCTTATTTTTTGTGCCACTGTAATAAATGAGCAATTTTAAACTTGTTTTATGGTCAAACAATTTTGTCATTCAAATATGATTTTACATCACCATTTACAGTATATGTTTTTATTCTTATTTTAGTTACACTTTTTATGAGCTCAGTTTTTTTAATATATTGCTATTTAAAACCGTATCTTGTTATAAAATTACAACTATATCTTCTGTATACTATTGCCTAACACTATTCGCTAGAATGGTGTAAGGGTACAGAATTAACATATTTTCTTTCTATTTATAACTCAGATAATGCATTTTATAATAAAAGCTAATGTTTGAAAGCCCGAAGTATATCTATCAATATTGCTTTTGAATTTATTTCAAATCTTGAAAATGAAAATCAGCGAAAGCGAGAATTATTTGTACAATTTAGGAACTACAACTTTTAATCAGTTAAATGAACCACTGCTGTACTGGGGTTCTAAATTTGCAGTAGTTGTAGTAGTACTTCTCTTCGATCTTAGTAGCCTAGTGGTAATCATTGATTCGTAGACTTAATATTGCGGGTTCAATCCCGGCATAGTAGGGAAGTAAAACCGTCGTAGACTTGCGGTACATAAAAGAACCTCAAGTCTGAAAAAGAGAGATCTCTGAGCAAAATGTATCGGCCGTTTTACACCCTGAATGAGACGCTGATGACCTGAGATGTTAAATAAAGCACATAAAAAATAAATCTGTTTAAGAGGATTGACATGATAACATATATATATATATATATATATATATATATAAAGTCAATTTGGATACACGATGTATTAGTCAATAATAAAACCTTCGCTTTCATCAGAGAGCATGGTAAATGAAAGCAGTTCAAGCTACGGTGGAGGCATCTCCCTTCTAACCTGCAGCTGTATAACTGGGGTGGGTTACCGCCTAGGAATACCCCATGACCGATTGCTTGGATCTTCTCTATGTCCAAACGCAGGACTCTAGTGATAAAAATGCAGATAGTAAGACCAGAAACATAAACACAATCACAGCTGATAGTTAGCTAACCACACCCGAAGCATCGAGTTTAGTTCCAGCAAGATGGTGCACCAGACCATTATGTCAACGTTTGTATCCCAGAAGTCTAGAATAATTGTGGAACATTTTCACAGCTAAAAGTTACTTAAACATGTGAATTCAGTAGCGCTACCGTGCTGAACATATAAGCAGAATACAATTATGCACCAGTGCAGTATACCACGGTTGTATGAGAGTACTACCTAGATTCTCTGTTTCTAGGATACTGGATTAGATCGGCGAGGTGGTATTGAGTTACACCTGAGACCACTGAACTTTAACCTAAAGAAATTATTCTTTTAATTTGTCTACTACTTAAAGATAAGTAAGATCGATCACAGAAAATTAATAATTATTATGTATCATAATAAGTGGTCATCGCTAAGCATCACTTTATAGTATATAATGCCAAAAATTTTAGGAGAAAATTACTAAACACTCGCTAACAATTCTAAATTAGGGGTGTAACTAGATGACGAGCAGGATCGTACACAAGTAGAAATGAAATGTACAAAACACAATACCAAAGCAGAAATAAGCAAAAAATATCGGAATGAACTTGTAAACAGATCGGTCATGTTAGTCTCTAGTTCAAATCCGGATTGCATATAAAATACTGGATTGTCCGAGAGGATATTCAAGCCTAGGTTAGAGCACTCTTTAAAATATAGAAGGAAGTAAGGTGCTGATAAAAGGCGTTAGAAGTGTAACTCGGTTTAGTACTGGAAAAAATCTGCCCCAGATAACTGAGAGAACTGGTGGTGTCTCTAATTAGTTTTCTATTGAATGAAGTGATAGCGATAGAAGCTTCTCTCTCGAGTTTTAATGAGTTAATAAGATGTCAGTCATACCCCAGCTCGCTCCCTCCTTGCAAGGAGAACTTCTGTAATGAACAAACCGTCTTTCTGTCAATATAAAGTAGTTCAGAAGATTGGCTTACTAAGATGGAGTGTTCTATATTTGTCAGTGTCCTTTAGCTTTCAAATTTTAAAATGTACTGACAACCCATCTTAAACTTTTTATTAAGGGTAAATTGCAATGTCAAACTCAAAGATTCTAAATTCAGTCTTTATTTTAGATACTACAATACTGATGCTCCGTAAAATGAAGTTTAAAATGATAATGCATATGTATTACTTGTACAACTATTCCGATTGTAATTATTACTGATTACCCACACTATTACAGTCACAGGAAAAATAAAATTATTGGGACAAG
The DNA here is from genome assembly GCA_030762175.1 of Metallyticus violacea. Lineage (NCBI taxonomy): Eukaryota > Metazoa > Arthropoda > Insecta > Mantodea > Metallyticidae > Metallyticus > Metallyticus violacea. The sequence continues at coordinate 53,674,250 of CM060845.1, read as the reverse complement.
AAAAATATTTCAGAAAGAAAAAAAAATGTCAACCCTGCTTCCTTCTATGCAACTGTGCAGGAGATTAAATCATCGCTTCTGTTTAGTAGTAGTAGTAGTAGTAGTAATGGTAGTATTGTGCGACAACATGCAAAAGATTATGCGCAGAAACCACGCGCAATCCGCTAGGATGGGCAGTGAAGGAGACCACTGCAGTAAAAGTGCTCAGAGACAATGCTAAGCGATGCTATAATATTTGCAATTCAAAGAACGCATCTTTACGTATGTAGTAGGGCCTGTGTTTACGACCTAAACTGTTAGAAGTATGCAAGCACATATGACTTGATTAATTAGCATAAAAGCAATTGGACATAGGTGCGATAAAACGAAAGCGATAAAACTGAAACAATAAAATCATAGAGATAGGCAACTGTGATTGTATAAGGTTCTTTATATTCTCATACCAAATTGGTGTAATTTATGAGCTAAATAATAAATGTAAAACTGATATTAAGGAAAAATATCTTTACTGCTAGTTGTGACATTTGACTATAGGAATACGAATCAGCAGATTGGATAAAGCACAAATGGGTAACTATTGAACTGTCCGTGGGAAACGGCATAAGTCCAGAAACTAAAATTTTAGGAAATAAAGAAGAACGTTATTGCACTTCCATTATTAATATTTTATGTTTTAAAGCTTATGTGTTATTTAGAACTGTATTATTATGTATTTTATTTGAATATATGAGACTTTATTGGTAGCCAAACGCAATGTTTTAAACTTGGTAAAGATAAAAGTGCCATGCAGTGTTTCGGAAAAATGAAGTAAATTATCAGGAGCCAGCATGCATTAACAAGATTCACGTAAATATGGCATTTATTTACTTATTTCAGAACTATCATACAAGCATAAGTTAAAAGCCTGTCATGTTGATTATTAATTTCTCGCGAAAAGAATCTATAAATATTTCACTGACTTGAAAACTGGGAATATAAGAAGGAATTTCTTCCTACTACCTTTAGTTGCAAATAATGCCAACTTCTGTTGCCGCCACAAACGAGCGTTGCCCTCATTACATTAAACTCTGTTACAGGGAATTTAACTCTTTTACAGTTTTTCTGTTACTATTTTTTCAACATAAAGAACCACTTTACACTTGAAATTAGCATAATAGGATTTTCTCTGTTTGCGCTCCATTTCGTGACTACCTATTTAAACGCTCTATACAATAATAGGCCAACAATAAATGTAACGAAGTCGAGAATTGCAGCAATGCATTGTGACGTAATAAACGATACATAATTTCAAATGAAGCTACCGGAGAACTACAAATCCAATATATTACAGCTATATTGTCTTCTGCCTTTGAAGAAGAATACGAAAACCAAGGTACCGACATGGATTCCGTTATGGACGTCTGTAACATGTACTTTTCGAAACAAGGGGAAGAGTTGCACCGACCATTTCAGCCCAAGGGAGGAGAATGAGTAAGCCAAGTATATTTTGCAAGTTATCGCACTATAGTGGTATAGGTGGGGGTAGTAGTAACATTTATTATTACAATTACACCACGTATACATACATTGCACAGTTACATGGCTCGCAAGACAGTTAATGCTCTTGTAAAATGCCTCATTTCTCAGTTTCATATTTAACTAATAGAAGAAACGAAAATACATGCAATGTAAAGTGTTTAAGCAAAGTTTTTGTCCCTGAATTTAAATATTTCATTTAAGAAAATGCGCAGTTTTGCCATTTATAATTAGGTTCCAATATTTTTGGTCGTGGGTTGTTGTTTTTGGCCTCTATTTGACCAATCAAATTATGAAGCGGTTTAGTATGGCAGCTACTTTCGGCACCAAATTTTGTGATAGTTTGTAATGCCTCCGGCTATGTGCCCCAAGTTGGGAACCAATTTTGAAGCGATCTGTTGTAATGCTAATTTTGAAGCGGTTTGTTAGATTGATTATTGGTCTCTTCGGGTTGTGCCCTCACTTCAGTGACAACTATTTCGGAGGGTATTTTGGTATTCAGCAGGATTGGGAGAGGGTTTCTATAGTGTAAATAAGCACGCGATGCGACATAATATGTAATTGCGTACTTTATTATGTCAAAATTCTTTCGCGACCTCTGGTGTTTTGCGTATGGTGTACTTGGCTACTTTGAATATAAACTTAGTTACCACGTGTGAAACTTACAGACGTACCGCAGTGTGTAGAACTGAAATTCGAACTTATAATGAGTATTCTGAATTGTTTCCGCATGAACTGAATGTCTTACAACTGCATACCTCGTCATGTATAAAGCTTAAACTGCCTGTCTCAGCAACCTCGAACTTATAACTGCTTAATGAGTAAATGAGTTGTATCTCATGGCATGTAAAACTTCAAACTTCGCGGTGCATAGGACTTGAGCGATGAACAGTTGCGAACTGCAATGAGTGCCATGGGTGCCCGGGCGGAGTCACAGCATCCTTTGTGTATTAAATTCAAATAAAAAAATCGTTGGATAGGAGATGCCAAAAGACATGCGTAAGCCTCGCGCCTATCTTTAAAAGTTCAAACATACATCTTTCATTGGCTGGTTCAAGTTCACCTACTACACCTCCCATTCACTATTTTTTGAAAGTTTTAAAATATACGTCAACATTGGCTACATTTTAAATGGTTAGCTGTACAACCACCGTGGGTCAGAGACCTTAACGAATTAAAAAATCCTTTAAGTTTATTACTCTCCAAAGGAAGCCCTTTTAAAAATGCCATCGCACTATATCCTAAGGTTCACTCTTCCCTATGTAAAGATTGTATATGGTCCTCTGCCTCCAAGCTACCATAGAATGTTAACACCAGATACTTTCTCTTTTGTCCACCAAACACAAATGAAACGTTACATACATCATATTACACATTTATTCATTCATGATATCGACATTACTTATTACAACACATAAAATATTAGATTAAGTTTGTAACAGATATACGTTAAGTGGGGGTGGGTCGATAGTACAGTTTCATATGCCAGCCTCCTCCTATTGAATGTCAAAAATGAATCCGAGAGAAATTGTATCCTAGCATCTTCTGTCTCTGTACACTTAGCCAAGATGTGCAGCCAGTCTTCCGGTTCCGCGCATAATGGGCAAATTCCCTAGCCGTCCTCGGCAATAACATTGCATTCTCGCAGTCTAAGCCTTGCTGTTCCTGACCTGTTTCATGCGCTTCGTCGTTTAGTAGCTGTGGTGTTACAAATACCTTGGTAGAACATAGAGGGCGGCATTACCGTTTGTGTTTTATTAGGTTGTTAGTATGTTGTGTTTAACTATTAGATGTATAAATGGCTGTAATTAGCGTATTTTCTAAAACGATGCGTGCTATTTCTCAAATTTCATTCACTAACAAGATGATAGCAGTGTTACAAAAATATCGAGATGGTTATACAAAAAAATAGCCATGCCTAGTTTTCTTCACGTATTGTTGAAAATAATACACTGCAGTATATACTCAAGTGATTTTTGTGGCACACAGTGGTCGAGGTGACTGTAGAAGAAGGTTCTAAAAACATAAAACATACAATCAAGTGAAATCAAAAATCAAGTTTTTTAATCATTCTTTTATAATAATTATGAAATAAATATTGTGAATACCGAATTATTTGCATAATTTCCTTTAGAACACAATATTTCCTTAGTAGTTTTTGACAATGCAAGAAATTTATTCAAAGCAATGTTCCCTAATTCTAAAATAACAAAGAGATATGATAGTACAAGAATAAAAAATGTTCTGCTCTAGTTCAATATATGACATATAGATAAAGAAAGACAGGCAGCTAACGTGCAATATTTAGTTGTAGCATTGCTGGAAATGTGAAGGTGTTGTACGCTATATATTATTGATAGCGAACTTGGAAGGTAGGCAGGTCTGCTGGTGCTAGAAAAATTCTCTTTAGGTTTCCAGGGTAGCAAGTGCAGGCCTACATTTACTCAAGCCCTGGATTTTAAAAGTTGATTTTAACACGGATATATTCAATTAATATGTATATATATATCGAATCGCGGATACTGAAATATGTCTTCTAACATCTTGTCTTAGTTCTACTATTAATTGTTGAAAAAATATTAATTTTATTTCAAACAGGGCATATGATAACTCCGAAAACACAACTATGCGCAAAAAAAACACTCTCGAACAAATACAACCTTTAAAAAATATTTCATTAGTACAAAAAGTTAGTAAAAAGTACACTTGTTTCCTCTACAGTGTGATTACCTCTTTTCTTAACCTCTATAGTGTTTTAAACTTTATTTAGCAGCCTATCTCCTATTTTGGTAATATTAAATATTTTGATTTTTTTATAATATTAAATTAAAGATATACTATCGAGAAACACGTACACATTGGCGAAACACCATTGTTGTACCACCAATGTGGGGGCACTTTCGACGATAACAGTATTAACTTAAATAAAATACATTTAAAAAGAATATACAATTTCAGTGTAGTTTAAGGATAAGAAGTTAAAAACATAATTATTATATGATTTTATGTGCAATATGTTGTATTTGAAGTAGGTAAAGCATCCTTTAACAAAGATGAAATGTTTAAGTTTTTAAAAAAGTAGTTTTATTTGGAATAATAACTTATAAAAGCAATTTTATTAAAGAATTGACCTTGATATGTTGTTCATTTTAAAATTGTTGTTTAGGTAGTGAATTTATGTAATTTTCATATAATTTTATAACACTTAGAGCTGAAAAGATTCATTGACAACTTTTCTATCTTGGACGTACGATTATCAAAATTGTAGAACATTATAAAATATACACAGTTTTCATTTAAAAAGGTTCTATTCTGAATATATATCTGTTTAAAAAATATAAAATTTAACAAAAAACACGTTCATTTGGATAATGAGATGAAAATCTAGAGCAAATATTAACCATATTTTTACTCCTCCTCCCCAACCATCTTTCCTTTGAAATTCTAAAGGACCCCATAATTAATAATATCATTTTACTGTCTATCGTTGTCCGTCAACCTGAATTTTTATTAATGTTGTTTGAATTTGGACAGAATAAAACTGTAAAAACGAGTATTTAATGTAATAGTAGTATGGTTTGTTAACAAAATATTTCAAAATGGTTTATATCCTACATAAAGGACAAAATGTAAGCGAATTAGTCAAGAATTCCAAAATTGGATATGTTACTGCAATATTAATTTGTGTAATTTCACCCAAAATAAGTGTTATTTTTATCTTTCGACTAACTGACCATTTTTTTAAAATTAAAACAATAATATCATTAATCCAAGTTGCCAAGCAACTAGAGAAAGAAAAAGACATTATAAAAATGTAATCATTTCTAATATTAAGTACCATAAGGTAGGGATGTTATTTGAAATTTCAAAGGGGGGGTAGCTGCGGGTAAGGAAATGAAACCTAAAATGTTATGAAATACGAGAGCTGTTGAAAAAGTAATTTCTCACATTTTTTTTCAGAATATGTTTATTTAAAAGGTTTGAACTTTGGTGACACAAAACTAAATTTTTTCGTTTACAAATTCTATTTTTCTACACAATCTCCATCAATTTATACGTCCTTAGGCCGGCGTGGAACAAGTGCATATACCTTTGCCGGTACCTGCTCTCGTCCTGCAAGCGTAGTCACTTTTTCACAGCATCAATTACGCTATGGTACTCTTCAGAGGAAGTTCCACACAAAGCATCTTTAAGAAACCCAAAATAATGAAAATTTTACACCTAAGTGCGCCGATTTACACAAATTATCGCATCCGCGCGATTCTATTGTCTGGAATGTTGGGTTCAGCATGAGACAGAACATGGAGATTGGTTTCTTTATTTCTTGACATTTTAGCTCTGTAGCCCTACAGCTCTCTTACTGACCCCCTAATTTGTCAGAATTGCGGACAGAAATTCAGTACCTCATGAGATAACATGCATGCAAAAGTGCACAGTTTTATCTTTGTTAATAGCTGAGTAAATCAATGTGGACTTTATTTAAACGATTCTGGGTATTGTTTATTTGAAATATGAAATAAATTTAACTAATTTTAAACTTATTTAAATAGGTTGTTATTCAGATTAGAAGATTTTGTAATTAAAGTCCTCTATATGCTTTTCATGTCACTAGTTTATAACAATTGTAATATTTTTAATATGGCAGAGGCTAACATAAGCAACACTAAATAGAAGAAGAAAAAAACGTTATACTCTTTACGATATTATGGTGAACTGTATTGTACTTTTGATTTTATGTTTAAGATACAAACCTTTATTTAACATCAGATGAGAAGGGCATACTAATTGTAACATAAACAGAGCCATGGGCACATTCATTTAAAGGTTTATGATGATTGATCTCGCAACCTCGCAATTCTCTGTTCTGAAACTTTAGAATTCAGATTGTAAATGCTAAAGATTATGAATAAAATTAATACAATAAGTTCAAAATGGTTTTTCTATATATAAACGGGAAGTGTCGTATAGTGGAATGAATACACGTTTTGATTAATTATATTGTCTTCAGTATAGGGCAAGTGTCAGCTTCCCAAAAATTCAAGGTTTGGTAAATGGGGTTTCCTTTGTTCTGTATCATTCGTTCTGTCCGCACACTCCCACCAACGCCAATACGCGCAGCTATTGTCTTACCTTTATATGAGATATATGTTTTTCTGTATAGTTGTTATCATAGTTGGCTGAGGTTATGTCTGTAACGATGCATCTATCTTCATCAGCATAATTTGGAGATACTTGAGTGGAGAAGTAATGAATGGCCTAAAAAGCTGAGGTTAAGGTTTTTCGATATTATATTGCTTTTCTATGGCGACAGATCTTGACTCTTTGAAGATCTAACCTTCAATTGTTCTCTGATTTTCAATGTTTGTTTTATTTGCCTAGGAATTTCAACATTTTGAAATGAATTTGACTGTTCCTATTTCTACCAGCCTTCATCTTTGTTTCTTGATTCAACCTGTTTAACCTGAAACTCTCATATGTCTTTTTAGTTTCTTTTCTCACTTTACTGAACATGTTTGTTTAATTTTGCTATTAGCTACGATAATCTGGTTAAGTTCAGCTTCTGTATCGTTTGTTTGAGTTTACATGTGAGAGAATTCTAATGGCTTAAAATTACAATAATTTCACGCTTGGCAATTCCTGCGCGCCTCACTGATCATACACATGTGTGCCATATACCGACAAGGACATAGTTAATGTTGGCAGTCCTGACGGTAGTAAGATCTGTAGCCATCACTTGCAGAAAGGGGAAATGTTGTGGATTTACAGCATTGTAGAATGTGCATATAACCTGCAGTCTGTCTCTAACAACTTTATTTAGAGTAAAATGTAACCTTTGACAACATTTATTATAAATTCAGACGATTTTATGCAACAGTCGGTTAAAGAAACCACAAACTGATATATACAGGGTGATTCAAAATTGGCGCGCGTTAATTAGTATAGGTATCGTAAAATAATAAATGGAAAACTTAATGAAAATACGTGGTTTAAAATCAGTTGCCTTAACAGTATTCGGATGTGGGGTAAACAGAATGGCAATCAATTTTAACACATCCTCCGTTAGTGTACAATCGGGGCAATTACAGGACATGACAGTAAATGTGATTAAATGCTTCAATTCGAAATTTTGACTTTGAGTGTCAAGTTTTTATTAAGTTATTTGTGTTTTCAAGGAAACTATTAACGGTACCCTTTAATCGCCTTTATATTTTTTTATAATGGTGCATTTTATGTTGCACATTCAAGCACTTGATTTAAAACTACGAATTTCTAACAATATAACCCTCTTTACTTTTTCGGTCTTGCACTAAAAATAAAATTTCCTATTTCGCGCGACTTTTGAATCGTTCTAAATCAATACACTGCGTAATTATCAAATTACACAAACGCTTACGAAATGCATTCGTTCTCTATTTAGCTGCTGAGCACAAAACTCACATTTTTTGACAGCGGTTTGCGAGCTGTTTATAACGGTTTAACCTTAAACACATATTAAACAATTTATTTGTTTTCCTAAAATTGTACTAAACATTTTATAACAATACTGTTTGGAATTGATATCTAATGGCAAATAATATTATTGAGCTGTAAAACCAATTCAAATAATAAAATATTGCATTTTAGGAAACAAAATCCATTATAAAATAAGATTTCTAAATTCAGGTTTTAATTTCTATATTGCAATATTTTATGGACTAAAATGAATCAAGCTTTTCTATCAGGAGCGAAAATATTAACCATTTGTACAATCATTAAAATGACTCGCGGCACTTTAGGTACAGTTACAGTTTTAGTGTTTTCATTCATATCTCCTTTAATACAATAGTGATCTAAGAAACCAACGGTGATAAACTGTGACTATAAACATCTAACATACCTGACCTCAGCGCAAACTGAGTCAGGTATTCCAGGTAATATGTTTGGGATCCTAATCCGGAAGATCTCGGATTCAAATCCCCATGACGCTTAGGCAAATGCTGAGATGGATATTTCCTTTGTACAAAATTTCCGCTCGCCATTTGATCTCCTTTCATTCCTTTGGTTCTAATTATAGAGTGCGAGGTGGTTTGATACTATGTGCAGTGCGGCATCGGAAAAGTTTCTATCCCGGTGTCGGTGTGGAAAAGGCCCTTCTTAGGGGCCCAAATTCCTTGGAATTGGGCCACCCAGTGTCTCCCTCACCTTATCATTTCCTTTCGGAGTTACCTCCATTGGGTATGTAGGAATAGCCAATCCTTGAGACTGCTGAAGTTCCTACCAGTTCTCTGTTCCTATCAATCTAACCTCAACGCACTTAAAGGGGATATCACGTTACTAAGAAGTTAATTTGGTTTTGTATGCAGATTTGTTCTCTGGTTTAATATAATTATGATAACTTATTCATTTTGAACTACTGTAATATACAACTTTATTTACAATCATTGCAAACATGGCGTGTTACCATACAAGCGTTCAAAAAGAAACAACTTTCATTATGAAAGTGAATGCAATTGTTGACTGGCACAGGGTCGAGAGTGGTTCATTCTCCTGTATAATGGACAAGGTGAGAATGGGAAATTAGATGCAGGCATGGTGTCTTTGCTACAGGCGCTTTCCGCTTACAAATTTATTCTGTAAACTGTGACAAACATGAACTGTGGACAGAGCGAGACGAGCAGTAAAATTCCTCTCAAGAGAGCTTACGTTTGACATGATTAAAATGAAATCAGCTATTTAAATACTCAGAAAAGATAGGAGAAAACTTATTCAAAAAGAACCCAAGTCAGATAAAAGTTTAAAGAGGAAAGGCACGTCAGTTTTAAGAGTATATCCGCGCATGAAGTTATCTAGTTAGTTAAAATAAAATACATTTAAATTTTAAATATAAAAGTCGTGTGAAGTGGAAGAAACCCAAGCTTAAAACCTATAATATTTTGAGCACCTAAGCAACAGAAACTTTTTTCATTAACTGTCGATTAAGACAGACTATTTTAATTATTTACTGGTAAAACAATTATTAATCTATGAAAAAAAAACTGTCTATACATGTAAGCAAACATTACAGTAATCAAAACGGCTAAATTATGTTTATTTGTCTGTTTGAGAATGAAATGGCCGACTGGATCCAATTCATCATGGTGTGTTGCAAACAACGTACCAATTAACTACTGCATTAAGTTGCTGTGATATTGTAGTTGATAACTTTTCGAATCCCTATCAAGGTTATTACATCTTTTTCCAATGTTTAATATAAAAATGAAGTAAAGTGAAATCATAATATATACAAATAACATATGAGAAACGTGTTTGCAATATTGTCGTTTAATGCAAACTTAATAATAAAATTCAGAAAAGGAACACATTTAAATAACACGAGGCACATTTAAAACTTTACATTTGCAATTTCCGAAATCTGACGCTGCCAACTCATGATGCCACAACAACTCATGTTTTAAATTGGGTGCTACAAATAATTCTTACAGATGCTGAACGTATTATCCCCTTTGACACACAATTGCCATTTATTCTCACAAGTAATTTTTCACTAATGGATTTAATTTGAGTTAGAATAGTTTAAGCTCATTTTGGATTAGTGATATAAATTTTATTTCAAGATTCTCTAGATATAAAAAGCACAGATTGATAGGTCTGGAAAATGAGGGGGCCGTAAACAGGTCTACGGCCAAATATGCCGCGCAATTACACGTGAATATATTAGTAGTATGAGTTTTGGCATTATTCTGCTAAAAATAAACCGTAAACCATTCTTTATAAGTTATTTCAAACATGTCACTTATATACTTGCAAATGTTTCACAGTTTTATATTCTTAGTCAAGTAATTAATAAGATTACCTCAAAAAGGATGGTCTAATATTATTTTCTTTTTTGCACTAATGGCACACCACACTGCTATTCTTTCATCAGTAAATAAGAAAGCTCTTATTTCTTGAGACTGCCATTCAGATGAACCAAAAACTTCGCTGAAAATGAAAATCTATATGGGATTAATTTTTCCGTTTATTTTTTGTAGTGTTCAATTACGTTATTTAATTGGTGAATTAACGTAATTCTTTAATGCTTTAAATTTAGCGATTTTGTTGTTAGCCTTGCATATGCTTTAGGGAGTCCTATCTGATGTATTAGATGTCTCGAGGATTTTCGAGGGTTTCTTTTCAAAGAGGTTCCTCTTTTATTAAGTTTTCTTCTACGAGCACAATATTTCATCGTTTTCTTTTACGATCGTCACAGAACATGTTTCATACACTTCCGTTCTAGCTTTATTGTTGATTTTCGTGTTGGAACTGGGAAGCTAAGACCTAAATGTATGAATACGATTTTGTATATATATATATATATATATATATATATATATATATATATATACTTTGAAGATGAATATATAACGACGCAGAGAACATAGTACCATTGTCCAAAATTATCGCACTGTTTAACAAAATGCCACACTTGACTGCACAACACATTTGCCCTACTCTATCGAAATCCCGTTTGCAACTGACTGGCAGAGAGAACGGCGCCGCGCATTCCCCGTGGGAAATCTCGGCGATTGAAGAAGGGGTAGGACCACTTAGCGACCTATAAGTAGCGAGACTTTTAAAGTGTTCTCATTATATAAGAAGAAAAGCTTACCTTGAAAATAGCGCACTGCTTCTGTTGCATGTTTTCTTTCCCAATTTGTGTCAGTTAAAGGTTCATCCTCAACAACTGGGTTACTGTACATCATTTCACAATTTTTTTTCTATATAATTTTAAGAATCACGTAAAAACCACTACTGCTTGTAAAACCAACAACAAGCATTAATATATGATGATTATATTTAACGTTACACAGCAATTGACTTGCAAGTGTAACTCTTGCCAATTAGTGAGATATGCAAGCAAGAGTGTTCTTAATGACACGATGAGGCAAGATCGAGTATGACCGAGGCCTATCAATTTAAGAATTTATCTTCCATATTAAAATTTAATTATTTGCTGTAACTCTTTTATTTTTTTTTTTTTTTTTCTATATTTGGATTTCAATTGGAGGGTTTATATTTAGTGCAAACGTTAACATCGAATACTTTTACCATATTATTGGCAATATCATTTTGATAATTATTTAAAATAAACTATCTGCAATTGCATTTTCAGAAAAAAAAAATTTATATGTACACTCCATGAATTGCTTGTATATATTTTTTTTCATAAATCTTCTTCAAATTTTGAGGTAATAAATTATTATTCACATGCATATCTTCCTCCTTTATTTCAGGAGAAGTTCAACTTTATTTCCACATCGTTGTTATCATTCATATTAATTATAAAACCACAAACTCACAAATACAAAACTGTTTCTATTTGTTCATTTCCATAATTATGTCCAGTAGACGTATATCATTGCTTACACGGTTTTGTGTCTCATTATTTCGGATAGTATTCAAATAGCATATCGTTAATATCATTAAACTCTAAAGTTTCTAAATAAATATGTAGTTTTTTGCTTAAGCACCTTAGAAAAAACAGCGTATTGACAGTGTCTCCTTCGGATTAAAAAAGTATAATTACGATGGATACCAAGTACCGAACGATACGTTGCAAAAATTCAAAGTATCCTCTAAAAGTTCCTGATAAAACCTTATAACAGTAAGTATCATTTCCAGTCCTAATCATTGTTGAACAAACTTTTTCTTTTACCGAATCCCTGACTTACGTGTACTAATTAATATTCTTTTCATTTTGATTGCAGTTAAGCATTACATATGAGTAAAGACTGCATATATTTCTTAGTGTGTGCTATTATTGGTGATATTCTATAAAATTCAACGGGAAAATTGACCTCGGAGAAATTGAAACGACCCATCATCAAATAAAAGTCAACGGAAATTTAGAGTAAACATACATCAACTATATCATTTGAATGGCTCATTTCTCTCTGCTTTTCCTCAAAATATTGAATATTTACCATTTTATACAATAGAAAAAATGCTTTCAAGATTTTTTTTCAAGAGCAGTTTCATGCTGACGATTCATCTCTGATATACTGTAGCAAGAGATTGATTTTTCTTTATTTACATAACATGTGTGCATAGATCAAGTAACACAATGAGGAAACAGAGTAAAAATAACGAATGCCGTGTAAATAAATACACATGTTTGTAACAATTAAAGAACGATGAACTATGAGAAACGCCATATCTGATCAAATGTTGTATATATAGCCAAAATATAAAAAGCTAGAGAAGCACAACTTTCATAAAATAACAAAATTAGCGCTATTTAAGTAACTAATTCAGTGTTTTAGCAATTTCTTGTTCTCCAGTTGCTGTTTGAGCTGAATCGTTCCTCACGAGTTACTTTGTTTTAAATGTTTATTGTTTTTAGCATTATTAACGCCCATTTTTAATACTAAGGCATCACAGGCTGTGCACATACACATGAGGTGAAAAAAACTGGCCAAATCTTGGTTCTTTTCTAAACAAAGTGTGGAATTAGAAGCGCTTTGTTGGAGTAGACTGAATGTTCAATTGTGCATGTGTGTGTATATATACATCATTAACATTAGCTTCCTACCCAAAGAAGAGCTGATCAGATCAACGTATTGTTTTAAAGTCTATTATAATAGTCTTTTAGTTGTAATTCTTGCTTAATTGTTGGAACGTGCTAGTTTTTCATATTTGTTGGTTGCCTGACCCACATATTTAGGCTCAAAGAGGCCATTCACTCCGAAAGCGTTTTTAATTCCATGCAACTCTGAATAGAAAAGAACCAAACTTTGGCTAGTTGTCTTCATGTGCAAACAAATCCCAACATGCTAATCTATCCCTATTCGACTTAGCAAATTTAACTCCAAGCACAGTCAACCTGCACTGTTCGGTACCTGGTCAGTCCTCTGCCGAAACATTATTTGTTATTTTAGTCGCTTTCCATGCCCAGCCCTATCTATTTTGAGAGCTCGTGAAATATTTCCCATTTGATTTTGAGTTTGTTGCCTAAAGAAAGCTACATTTTCTTCTGCATTTTGCCTCTATATCATGTTGGTTAATTTCCTTAATTTTTTTTTTTTTTTTGTATCTTCTAACATAATGACCTTTCCTTGCTGTCTTCTCCTATACCCATCTCATCCCAATGCTCTTTATATATATATATTAATTTTCCCCACCCAGCATCTTTGATCCCAGTTACTAATGTGAAGCTGGTAGCATAAAAGCCTTAGCGATCCCCTTTTATATACGTAACTAATACTTTTATTCTAATTTTACAATAAATGGGGTTGTAATAGCGCCCAAATTCTTTTAAAACCCCACAAATGGCTCCCGATTTCTAACACTCTTTAGAAACACGTTTTGGACATAGTTCAATTGGTCCGAGAACTACTTGTGAGCTTATCTCGTAAACTATTTGGCTTAGAATCGTGCAAAGTGTCCCATTGAAAGTGAAACTCAGCTTTTCTTATAGACAATAGGGATGATTACATTTGAAAAATTGTAATTTTGTACTAAAATACATATTATAATAATTTTTAAAATATTTGTGTGCGCTATAATGAAGAGCCCTTGTCTGAACTTCAATTCCATGGAAACAATATGTTAATAGCACTTATCTTTTCAAAAATATTCACGGTTGTAGCATTAGCTGACTCACCTTGTACGAAACACATTCCTGTCAGTAACGTAACAGTGATATCAAAGCCAAGCATTGCTTATGGAGCGTGTGAGAGAACATAGTACACGAAAACAAACACAACGAGGAAAGCAAAGCATCTTTAAATTTTTTCTTACCATTTTAGATATGTAAATATTTTGTCGCAGACTACCTAGAGCCAGCGGAGTTTGATGTAATACCTGTTTTACAACAAGTAATGCTACTTTCCCCTCCAAGCTTTGACTTCGTGATCAAAGTATTTTTTATTATATAAATAACTTAGGGTGTTTACATCTGTTCTATATCCTAAAACTTTTCCTCTTTCGTTAGCTCGGTGATGCTAAATTTAATTTTAGATTCAAATTAATAATAGATTCAAATAATATTTTAAAGCAAGTTTACGCTAATTCAATCCCAAATTATTATTATTATTATTATTATTATTATTATTATTATTATTATAACAATACTTATAATATACCACTTTGACAAAACACAGCAATTGATTCCATAGACTTTACTTTAAACTTTTAATCCATGATTCACATTCATCCTATGAAAACAAACAAGCAAATAAATAAGGACAGCAACATGTATATATGCATGAGAGGTTTCTTTTTGTGCCCTATAGGCATATGATGAGTCTCTAAGCTCTCTCGATGGAAGTTAAATTTAAAGTTACCTTTCAGAGAGTGCTTTACACATTCAAATGCCATTAGTTTAACTCCTGCATCTATTTCCATGTAGTTTCAAAATTCATTTTCACCTTTTAATTGGAGAGCGCTGTAATGAAAGTAAACACTGAACACTGAAGTTCTACAGACAACATTCTCAGTAGTTTGGATGCCGTTTCGCAAATATGGATCAAGAAACAGTACTGGGTTTAGATACCATGCCGCCTTCAGATCATTGTGTTTAATTATCTTATTATTTTCATTTATAATTAGTGCTCCTTGTGTAGCTATTTTTAATAAGGTTAAATCTATTTAAAGAGAATCTAAATGGTGATTTTAATGCTTTTTATATTTTCAGATTTTGATGTTGTCTGAATGTTGTTTTGTCATTTATTTTGTTATGCTTTAAAGCAGTACGAAACTTTCAACTGTTTTTAAGTATTTGTTAAGACTTTTTACGCTGTTCTGAATAATTCACTTTGTTAAGCATATGCATGGTCTCCGAGAATGAATTATGGTGTTTCATGAGGCTACTGTGAATTACGTATTAAGTGTTATGTCTCAATAAAAGCACCGTAATAGCACAACAGAAGATAAAATAATATTCAACTTCAATCCTCCTCACTGTGACAAAAGCGGCTGGAGCAACGATTGCAATGTATCTCTGATTATTTTACTTGAGGTGATCAAGGTTCTCAACTATTTCACCGTAAACCTCATTCTTGACTTAAAGCGGCAAGAAGACATCTAATGGAGTAAAATCAGGAAGGATTTCTTGCGAGCCATTCATGGTCTGTTTCAGCTAATCTATCGGTCTGGAAATCAATGGCTCAACTTTTCTCGCATACGATTTGCAAAGTGGGAGGACGCTCTCTATTGATAGATGATCTACCACTCAATGTTGTCCATTTCCATTTGTTTGGTTTGAGGAAAAGGAAATTTCTGTAGAATGTTCATGTACACAAAGGATTAATGTTCATTTCAAGGAAAAAAGATAGGTACTAATTAACCATAAAGTCTTTGCAGCATACTGAAAGCGATTTCAATTCTGCGTACCGTTTTCTGTGATTTGACTGCATGCAAGAGTTGAATTTCTTCTGCACGACATCATACAAAGTTGATTTACGAAAACCTAACTGTAGATTACTACATGCAATTGATTTCCTAGGGTTCCGAACAATTCTTTCCATATTTTAGACCTCTCTGCTGTATCTTCTCCTCCCCTTTTGTACGCTACCGGTTTCCTAGAATTGTTTGAACCATCTATCTGATGTTGTTTTCATGTTATGCACCTTTGCCGTGCTCTCGTCCGAATCGAAGTTGTACCAGAGTT
Source organism: Metallyticus violacea (assembly GCA_030762175.1). NCBI lineage: Eukaryota > Metazoa > Arthropoda > Insecta > Mantodea > Metallyticidae > Metallyticus > Metallyticus violacea. The sequence goes on along the minus strand of CM060845.1, from coordinate 53,658,106 downwards.
ATTCATTAATGTTTCTACCAGCTATTTTCTTGTACAGTAAATATATTAAACAACAAACAGAACGCTTTCGTTCTGTTTGTATGCAAACTGATTGATTTTCGTATGTATATTGTCTTACTTTTCAGTGCACTTGTTTCAGCATTCATCAATAAAATTATACATTTAACAAAAATGGCTTTATTATGATGACAAGAGATAAAAATATCTTCAATCCATTAACATAATATGGAATTCACGGTACCTCATCCGCTTATGGTGCCTCAGTAGTAAAAACGGGCGTTAAACACCATTGCATGAAAAAGTACCTCATGAAAGGTCTCAATTCATCCTCGGAGACCCAGCATTTATCAAATGGTAACAGCTATGAAATGTTATACAATATCTGCATTATTTTGTACTTAGCAATGAAATTAAGGTATACATATATTTATAATTACATTTAACTTACATATAATATTATTCTATGAACTCTTTGTTCTTTAGATTATAAAATGTTTGCTGTCACAAATCAGGCCGTGTTCATAAAATTTACGTTCGCTTTCATCTCTCCTGTATGATGAAATGCAATTTATGTGCATATAGTCGGGGATGAAAGAAGAGCTTAAAAAGAAGTTAATTGAAAACATCTGCATTTACAAAAATTGAAAATCTTAATTATTTACCTTCAGTCTTGTGTTTAAATGTAATTAATTTAGAAGGGCTTTTAATAAACGTAGCCCTTTCATTTTCTTTGGTTAAAAAGCTTGATTAAATCAGAATGCTTCGCTGAAATTTTCTTGATTAAACGAATTCATTATGAAGGTTAAGACTTGTCCTACATTCAACACTTTATCAAGGAGTAGAACGTTTTCTCCTTCACTGCAAATTATTTTGTCTTTCAAGAGACAGCAATGATCCGGTTCCTAGCTGCTGAAGAGGCAGAAGAAAATTGCTTTTTGCAGTGGGGAAATTTAGTACAATACAAGTTTCTGTCTCCATAGTTTCGGGTAATTTAGGTGCTATGTTCCATTTCCTCGATCAGCCCAGGCAACCTTAATTGCAAATTGGATACCATATTATGGGACTATAATATTAAACTTTATTTTTATCTCTTAAAGTGGATGGCAGCGTTTGAACGTAATTACAACTGCTAAAATGGTTGGGTGAGTACTCAATTTATGGATTTTTTGTTTTTAATATAGCTTCTTGTTTCCGAGAATAATCTAACCTTGTACCAGCAATAAACATTCTTTAGAGGACCTGACCATGACCAGGAGTAAAGAAAATTTGTAATGAACTGCAGTCAACTGTGTTAAATCTCCTAACTTTAAGACGACTTAAATTAGTCTTTAAGTATAGCGATAGATTTTGAGTAAAATATTAGGAAATTTTTGAGAATATGTAAGTTAGGTTATATTGGAGAATCTTCAGTAAAGACGACGAATGATATACCTCACACAGAAGTCTAGAATGTGAACCAAATACTTCCCAGTTAGCTGGAAACCACACTCTGAAAAACTAAACAAGAGGCTCGGCTCATTTTGAGTCTTTATGGCATTTTTAGATTGGATCTGGCGCTTTCAACCCAGTCACGGAACCAACGGAATGAAATGATATGAAACTGTAGGGCTGAACTTTTTTGAAAAGTAAAAAGCACTCACCTAAGTACCTAGGGGAAAACACGAAAAATCCCAAGGTTAGGATGGCCGGGCCAAGGAATATGAACCCAGTACATCCCAAATGCCAGTCTCAAGCATTACTGCCTGAGCCCTCCTACCCGCTTGGTTACGACATTTTTTGTAAAGGCAACGATTTTAATTGCGGATTTAAAAATTAAGGAGAAAACTATATTCATTAAATTATGGTGCTAATAAAATTTGCTTATCAAAAACTTTTTTTTTTTTACTTTGAAAATTTAGAACAAAGCTATTTTTCTGTTAATCTATTACATTACTTCTTTTGATTTTGGTTCAAAAGTTCCAATATTCTGTAGTTATCTTTGGGTAATATTTAGAGACGAAATAATGTCACATATATTCTTAAAATGGAGCAATTTCACTACCCTACCTGTTTATCCCAAAATGTATCAAGCTATATTTTCCAAAACCCTATAAAAAAACTAAATTATAACAGTGTCATAAACATTCTGTAAACCCGTAGGGGCTATTTAACAATGAGACTAAGTCACCCGTACTTTGAATGCGGACCCTTTCAAATATCTATGTCGCAAATTTCTAAAATTTCAGTAAAGTTTAAATATTAAAAGTTTCATTTCATATTGTTAATAAATTTAAAGATATAAACAGATAAATAAACCACCTTTTTCAACATTCAGCTTTTTATTGTAGTATAGCTTTATACAATAGTAATAACAATAACTATGACTTAAAAGTATATAAAAAGTTATATTAATAATAAAAAGTATATAATTGCACACCATACTAGTTAATTTTAATTCCTGAATGAGAGGAATTATATTACACATCACATGCCATATATATCGAGCTTAATAGGGGAATATTTTATTGTGAATTCTGATTCTAAGTTTTCCAAGCTGTTTCTATATTTTTATAATAATAAAGATGATGATGATAATAATAGGGGTGCACTTATTTAAAAAATATATTTTTACAAATCAAACTCATCCCTGTTGCACGGGTCCTGGGAGGTACGTGCTTTCCCAATACACTAAAAATACACGACTTTGCACAAACCAATATTTAACTATTAAAAGAGACAAACAATGTATATAATAAAATAAATAAATAAGTAAATATAAAAAGGAGTATATAATAGAGAAGGTTGAAAATCTAAATAAAAATAAACAGAAAAGAAAATATTACAAAAGTAAATAACTTATACTCCCTCCATCTCTTCCGATTTGAGCCGTCTCCCTTTGTTTAAAAATTTACCTATTCCCTCCTCCTCCTTCCTGTCTGTCAGCAAACTCCAGCACTGTCACTACCCTCTCCTCCCGTTAACAAAGTGTAGATGAGAAAAAATTCTCCAATCTTCCGTGTCCTTGCAATACGCCAAAATATGTTCCCAAATTTTTTCTCCGAACACATAGGGCCGAGTAAATTAGTGCAGAGAATGACTCTTCATAAAGTACGTTTTATGAAAGAAAGACATCAATATTTTCTTGGCCCATTTTGATAGTCCAGGAAGGTCGGTGAGTACAATTGAGAATGTTTCAGTGACAAACTTAAAGTTCTAGAATACTATTTTGATGTAATTTTAACATTCATAATTACTGGTCGCTGTAACAGATGTAAATTACTACTTTATTGATGTTTTGGGACACAATTCCCGGAGAACCCGAAATTAGCAATGTAGATATTGGTAGAAAAATCTAGACAGATTTGCAAAGGTGGCAACTTTGCTGCAGCACATTCTCTGGCTTAGCTCAATATCGACAGTTTTCTTCTTCTTCTTCCAGTATGTTCCAGGACTAGGGAAATGATAGTAGAATTAATAAATTAAATGTATTATCGTGTCATGTACCAGAAGCTACACCCCTTCGATGTCCGCGTCATGCAAACCTTCGAGTTAGATTACCAACACACGACACCTGTTCGCGACAGTAAAAAATAGTAATTTACTATAGTTACACCTATATCCAACTTTGTGCATTAGGTTTAACGTGTTGATTGCGAGCAGTGTTTATGTGGGAGAACACCTTAATATCCTGTTAGCATGATGAGACCGTAGAACTTCCTCGATGTCACGAGTAGCTTGTAAAGGGACAATTTATGTTACAGAGTCCGTTTATCATTCTAGTGGAGGGGGAGTCGCAATGTCACGAGCAGGGCTAGAGCAAGACAATGGATGTCACCGGCTGGCATTCTCTTTGACATCGGCTAAATCATTAATGAAGGGATCGCGTCAACGCGGGCTCTTCATCTTCGCATAGCATAAGATCACAAAGAAAGCAATGCGAAAATTATTCTTGGTTTGAGCTCAAAGAAGAAAATTTGTTCTATGGTGATGTAGATATCCCTCCTCCATAAATCAAGGAGACGTTAAAACGTTTGGGCTTGCATATCAATTAATATGTACAGGGTGTTTATAAAATTACAAAAGTTTAATGCTCTTCATTAAAAAAACGACATTGAATAAATCAATGAACAGACGCTAAAAACCAGAGTATATTGTTTAAATAGACGATTATCAGATATGTTTCTTTCCAACATTTGAGCTGCTATGGACAACAGGAAGAGCCACTGGTGTTTTTTCATGATACTATATAATTTTATATATATTGCAATTTGTACAATTACATTCTGTTCCAGGAACAAGCAAACATTGTTTAAGTGTATAAAAGCACCTCATTGTCGAGTGCACTGCAATTAACATGAAATATTAATCCAATTGTAATAGTGAAGTTGTTGGACAATATCTTAGTTCATTGGAACTCACGTGCAATGAAATGGATCGCATTATATTTAAGAACATCAAATGGGAGTTGCTTAAGGAAGACCTCATTATTGAATAGTTAGTACAATAACTGCTGATGATATAATATCTGAAAGTAAAACGAACTTTGCCCCTAATTAATAATTTGCGAGGAACAGCACTCATATAATGTGCATATTGTGAAAACTACTTGTGTTTGAATCATTTCATCATTAAATATTTTCAAATTGTTAGCAGTTCAAGAAAGATGCATGACATATATGATATACAATATATCCGTTCATCAATACTTCATAATGCAATTGTTTCAAAAATGTTCTTTGATCTCCTATAATTTATCGTTTAAATTCCAGAGACCCAAAAATTGTGCCATTATCCACTAGTCTTAGGAGTGAATAATAGTTGCTGCTGATTGTAGGATTAATAATAAGATTTGGATTGAAATTATTAACAGCAGGTGTGTTCGCTTTGGCAGGTCTTTTCCTGATTATTTGTGAAACCATATAACAAACAATGTAATTAAGCGACAATGGTTGTTTTCTTAAGTAGGATTGTTACACCCACCATGCTCTCATTTATCTACACAATCGGAGTTTGTATACTAAACTGATTGACATACAATGAACGCCTACAATTGAGCTTGCTCGATCGGGTTTATCACACAACTTTTTCAGCTGAATTTCTTAACACTTAACACTTTCAACTGTGCGTTTGTATGTTGTGGAGCATGCAAGATGAGATATAAGCTAATACAATGAATATTTATATATGATTTCATGCTACATTTCCAGGAATAAAATTTCCATTCGGGAAATACAATTTTTATGTCGGTGAACAAAGTTTAAATCGAATACGTTTTCATTGACAATCTTTATGAAATTGGCTATCGATTATAAATTTCTCTCCGAAAGTCTTTAACCCATTTAGCTCAGCAATTTGGTGCAGTTGTCGGCAGTGCGTATAAAGTCACTCAGTTGGTGAATCTCCATTCATATAAAAACACGTGGAGCCTCTGAAACAAAATATCCGGGAGACAGCAATAATCGAAAGTATGAATATAGGAAGTCGCTTACAAGCTTTATACAAGGATTCAGATGTCCACGGTGAGGGGGAGGGCACCTGGATCATTTATTATGAGGATGAATTTATGGTAGTAGTAATATAATAATAATAATAATAATAATAATAATAATAATATATTAAATCTATTGGGTACTAATAAATAATAAAATTAACAAAAAACATACACTGTGATTTTATGATTTTCCTCGGCAGGCGGCAAGTCCGCAACTTCCCATCGACAAAATTAATTTCCGATTGCATATCGGAATAAAGACCCGGTAACAGTTACCCCCCTTGTCGTCTTGCGAGTCATCATAGCAGCTAAAAATATGCTAGGTGGTTTATTTATTATCCTTAACTAAAAGTAATACTATTGTTCAGATCTCGGTTACAAAAGTTTGTTCCCTTGTTAGACCTAAGCAGACTTTATCATCAATACGAGATGTATGATAGGCACTAGCATCGTTTTTTATCAAGGCAGGACTTATGATGAAAGATTTGCAGGATCAGCAATTTGACCTGTGCTATCTCCTCATGTTCGCAATTTCGTCTGGGTCTCCCATCCTTATCTCACGAAGACGGTATTAACCATGAATGCCGTACCATTTAAATTCTAAACCTTCCATGGCTAAACACAGATAACAAATTTCCAGCAGAATGAATGCCTCCACAAAGCTGGATATAGATCTTGCTCTCACCGCGGCTGGCTGCACTGTTCCATCCAATGAGGTAGAATCAGTGCACTTTAAATGGAGTACATTGTGCCGTTACTAATGCAAACATAAAATCCGGCGCAGACTCATAGACCACTGGGAAAACAAAACATCAAAATTAAAAATATCGTAACGCTTATTCACAATTCATAATTTGAAAATGTTTTTGACATGCCAGAAGCAGGTGAAATGTTATGTGATGTGGTTTTTGAAGCAAGAAAACGAGCTAAAACACGGTAGAGTGTGAACAATTTTTATACCGTTTGAGACAATGTCAGAAACGTGTTTAGAATGGGCAATTGGTGGTCTACCTGCAACGCCCGTGCTGAGAATCTTTTAGCCAAGGATCCTCTCTCAAAAAGCATTGTATCTCGCGTGAACGGGTGTTTAACACCCAGATCGGTAACCTAAACTACAGAAACTGATGTTTAAGTCTCGCTGCAGACACTCGCTGGTGCTCAGAGAGATGCCTGTTGATCCTTTGCTAAACATTTAAGTGCAACACAAAAGTTGCTGCCGATGATGAATCTAAGAAACTATCTTCTTTTCTTTGACAGTGCCTTTTTCAAAGAAGTTGCTGATACTTTGTAGTACTTAAACAGTAAGTCACATAACACATGAATGCCAAAAGCAGGAAGTAACTATTGCAGATGCCGCTGAGCTGTGCATGAATATCTTCATCATGGGACTCCTGTTACATGTGGGGAAAAAGCAAATCAGTCGCTAAACATATGCAGTGTTGCTGCCAATGTACTCCATCCTGCGTACTGAAACTGAACGAGAAATGTCATGGACAAGTAGAAGAATAGTTTTACAAAATGTTGACCCCTCGGGCACAATCAGGCATCGATAGAAATCTGGAAAGTTTGGAGAGATTATGGAGAGGGGAATTAGAACTTCTGGTACTTCGCTGCTAGGCAGCATAAGGATATGTAGGAAGTTGCAATGAAGTTACTTAATATCCAGCATGTACAGCCCAACTTGAAATATTTTTGTAACTGATCTTTTATTCATAATATCGCAAGAAATTCACTCATTTTCGAAAGTTTCAAGAAACTGCTTCAAATATATTACACACTTAAATTAAAAGATGAACAATAGCGATGAATATTAACGTAATCGAGAAAGTGGGAGAGTGGGCTGTTTAAACATTTAAAGTGTACACAATTGTCCATTTAATATTAAAATAATGACAAAGTGTTAACAATTCAGTGTTGGAAAAAATCAACTACATTATAAAATAAGCAGTCAAATGTTCTGTTGAATCAGCACTTTTAACTTTTTGTCGTTACAGTGAATCTTGTTTTATATATATATATATACACACATACATACATACGATATATATAAGAAAGTACACTCGAGAAATTTAATCTTATACTAACATTATGAAATCAAATTCAAATAAATTTCCATTATGTAAGTATTGCTGGTACTATGAGAGTACTACCATGCGTGGCTGAGGTCGTTAGGGTGCGGCTTCGTGAGCGGGAGATCGGGGGTTCGAATCCCGTCTGTTTTTTCCAGGTTATCCTCAGTCCCCACAAATGGCAAATGTCGGAGAGGTACTCTAAACTAAGGTCTAACACGTTTCCTTCCTTAAAAATGTCCTTTCCCAATATATCATTTCATCTTATGTATCAACAGTTTTCATTGTCTGTGATGCCTCTGTAGTAAAAACGGGCATTAAACACCATTAAAAAACCTTTAATAATTCGCGTCAACATCTTTATCAATTTTATACATATATTTTTTAATTATAAATACATAGAACCTTAAAGTACAAAATAGAATATAATTAAAGAAATATTTTATTATATATATTCGACAGAAAACCTGTTATTTACACAAACTGGTTTTTTACTCTGCGTAGGTTACTACTAAATTACGCCTACTTTATATAAAAACGTAACAAATAAGTTAGCATACAGACCATATTTCAACCACTTCCTCTGATCTCCCTCAGTCAAAATACTCCACAAACTCGGCGAGATATGGTTTGCGGCGTGTCTACAAATCAAGTACCCTGCAGATAATCGGGTTCCAGATGAAAGTCCCCTACATATATTACTATTGTTTTTTTCACTCATAAAAACACATTAAGCAATAGTTAAAGGAATTTAAATGTTGAAATTATTGGTGTAGTGCGAACCAGTCCTAGAGAAGCAGCTCCAGACATAATCCATAGATTTGATATAGCTCTCCATGCCGAGTATATGTTGTTATTATTAGATAATAATAGTAAGAGAGAAGGAAAACATATATAAACTATAACGCGTGGATAGAGAATGGAAATATTAAGACCTAAAAGAAATATTTCAACTCACTCATTAAGACAACATCACTATGATAAAAAAAAAAAAGCTTAGTTTCCTGTAGCTGAAAAATCCTGTAATTTTCACTGGATATTCCTCTGATATTTTAAATGCCTTGAGGACATTGTTACAAGTCCAGGCCCCAAGAACTTGGTTTCTAATTAGCAGTTTCTATTCGAAACCTTTGAAGCATTTCAGTAGCTAACTTAATTTTCTGCAAGGCATTCCTATTATTTGGGAACAAGGAACAAGATCAACGATGGCAGGCAGCATGCTGACGCTTTGTAGTTCTTCATTTTGTTGAACTAACAGTATTTATCTTTCCCTCCAGAGGACGTCGAGGCTGGCTGGCATTTGCCTCTCTGGAATCATTATTTTACACTGGACAGGATGTCACTGCGGGTTGTTCGGATGTGGAGTCAAGCTCATTATATCTATGCACCACTCTCCCTCGATTGTCATGTGACAAAGCGCGCGCATTGCAGAGCACAGAAGTTGAGTCCAGCTCTACGCTTCACTTGATTATACAGTTGTTCATTAGGATTTAACTCCAGTAAACGAAGTGACAACAAGGGGCATTTCGTCGGGAAATTAGGGGATAAACATTGTTCTTCTAACTGGTAAACATTTGCAGAAATGAGACAGATGCTGCCTTCCCACGCACTAACACACTTTGTTTTAATTACGTGATTGCCTTGAAAAGCGACTACTCGGTTGCAAAACCCGGAGCGCTTTTATCAAGATACTATTATTATTATTATTATTATTATTATTATTATTATTATTATTATTATTGGATTTTTATTTTTGTAGGTATTGGTGGCAGGAGTATAGGTAATCATAATAATGCTCAATGCTGGATAATTAAAAATAATATTTCTACACAATAAGAGGTAAAAACTGGATGATAAACGTGAGCTGCATAACACCGCGCTAAGTAATGAGAGACACTTTTATACCTGATAAATTCGTTATTGTTCGGCTCACGTCTCCAAGCTACACCTTGCCAAAATATTGTTGACATAGCTTTTCCAGAACTTTTATCAAGATCATTAAGTTGTTTGGATAAGCCACGACATATTTTGACGAAGAAACTTAACCTGAAATACGAATTATTGAACAAGGCATTTTACCTTTGAACGGGTGAAATTTGCTACGCTACAATAAAATTTTTATTGCAGATTTCAAATGCATTGTCACTAATGCATTGTTAAACAACTTTAACTACGCTTTCTTGTCCAGATTTAAGCTCAGATAGCTTGTTTGACTTTATCTGAGACCGAATCTCAACGAAGTTCGGTTGATTGTCCACATTTTGTTTCTTATATACGAAAAAATATTGCAGAAAGTCTAATTGTGAGTTCTTAATCGAGTTTAGCGCACAGTCTTAAGAGAAAGTCCTGTGTGGATACCGCGTTCAAAGAGATTCTCTTTTGCAACGATTCTTAATCTCTCGCAAGATATTTTTATATGTTGTCATACAGGATAAAATGCAATTTGATTTGTACAGATTTAGATATGCTAATTTTATTAAAAGTAACTGAAAATCGATTATATATCGTTATTTCGCAATATAGTATTTTCAATTTTTATACTTACAGAAACTTTGAATAATTTTAACAATGTATCATTTTAATCACACTCATTTTAAGAGCTGGCAATAAGATTTATTATTCACAGACCACACTATAAACGACTTTATTAATGGAGTTAGTGTGCGGAATGTTTAATGCTATCTTATATTCTTTCATTGAGTTACATATTCTGGAAAATTACATTTTTTCTCATGCTCTCGATAACCTTTTTCTTTCTACTTTCCCAATTACAAGAGGTCATTACTCAACTAACAGCAATTGTTACATTTGTGAAAACTTAATGCTGAAGAAACAACAAAGAAACTTCGGACACCAGTGATTTGGACTTTAGAAAGATATGAAATGTTTCTATTTTGGGACTCAATGGTGAGACGGGAACCCCTAAATCACAGTTATCGTTGTTATTTTTGTTCATGTAATGAAACAGGATTCAACTTAAAAATAAAAGGAAAGAAAATTTTATCTGAACAAATTTTATTTGTACCTTATGGTCCAGGTATAGTACGTTTAACTGTCAAAATACCAGAAGACAACGAGCGAAGACCGAGCAAGACGCTGAAGATTATGAGTTTAAATTTGCTCAGACAATACAGCGCCTGAATTGAACGACTTTAATTGAGATTTTGGTATTCCTAAAGATTTGGCAGAACTATTGAGTTGTATATTAAAAGTAAGTATTGAATACGTATATCTCTTTCTCATGGTTTAGAAATGGAAAAAGAGACTGTATTGCATCTGTCTGTAAAATTACCAGGTTTATTGTAGGACGTAAGCGAGAGGTAGGTGACTCTTTGTTGATCCTCAGAAAGAAGCCTTAAAGCAGCGTTTCTCCACAATGGGAGAAGTTACTCTTCAGCAACTGTAAGTCATTATGTGCAGCTACAATAACGCTATCAGAACTTGGTATTACATCTCAGCAAATATAATGATCACAACTGGGCAATAAGCAGCGATTTAAAAGCAGTTTCCACACTTCTTGGTTTGTGGGAAAGATACACTAACTCTCTTGTTTCTTACGTTTATGAGACAGCAAAGCACAAAAAATAAGGGACCGTATAGAGTAAATTTAAAATAAGTTAGCAAAATTTTATTATGATAAATCATGAGTTGATCAAAAAAGTGCTGCTGCTTCGTCTTCGTGTTAAATTTGAAATACCTATGTAGCAAGTTTCCGGAACTGTTATAAGCAAAAGTGACAGAAATTATTTTCGTGGGCCCAGATATTCCGAAACTTTTTTTTTAGAAGAAAGTCTTTCGGGCCTCTTTTGGAAAAATTTCCACGTTTGTTTAAAATATTTCAAGAAAGTTAAATATAAATTTCTGGGGAGCTTAGGCACCTGAATTTCATGTTTAGTGGAAAATATACAAACGATATATAAGCATTTAAATTATTCAATGAGCTTGAAGATGCACTTCTTGTATTCTAATCCTCCAAAATTATGGTGCTGTCACTGAATAATAAGGTGAAATATTTCACCAAGATTTCAAGGAAATTGAACACGGATACTAGGGCAAATGAAACGTAAACGTCATTGTAAACTACTCTAGTAAGTTGCACAGACTGCATAAGAAAGAAGTATCACGAACAGGTTAGAGGCAAAGCAAAATATACATTATTGTAATTTTAAAAGATAACAGAGTGGTAATAATAATAATAATAAAAATAATAATAATAATAATAATAATAATAATAATAATAATAATAATAATAATAATAATAAATGCTTTCTGATAAAAGGACTAATTTTCTAGTTTATCATTTTCCAGTATAGATTTTCCACCTACGTTGGTGTTTTTCGCTTACCTATGTTTTTACTGCGGTTTTAGCTATATATGTACTGATTCCAACCAAAATAGTTTAGGGTTCAGGGCCAACATAGTGTTTTAGAACCCTTTTTGGTCAACTTATCTGTTTTTTCATTTCCATAAACACCCTGATGCCTCGGCACCCACTTCAGTTGAAGCCTCTTACGAGATGTCAGGGCAGTTAGAGCATTTACGCATTCTCATACCAGTTTAGATTTAACTTGGTCGAGGAGAGTGCTTTTGAAGCACTTTGACTACCTGAGAGCATTAGAATTCGTTTATCATAGTTTACCTTCTAAAGTCCTCTTAAAGCACAGTTCAGAACAGCAAATACTTCTGCTTGAAAAAACTGTGCAGTGTTTGCCAAGGCTAAATCAGTTTAAATCTTTCTAAAAATGTAAAGTGAGCTCACTGCTTATAAAATTACATTACTGGTGCAAGTCAACATGGCAGTTTATGTCTTAATTACAATTATTGTTTTATCATATCATTGGAAAATACTGCATGGCGATTTATGACTTACTATGGTAATTACTGACAAGAATAGCCGAGGATGTTTTGGATTCGTGAGCGAGAGGCCTGGAGTTTGATTCCCACCAGAACCTTCCTCTCTGACGGAGGTGACGGAGGTTTTTACGTTGTCTTCATTGAAGCGATTTGGTGCATGGCAGCTCCACGTTGGGCGCCAACTTTAAAGCGCTTAAGTCGGTGGTGACAGGTTGGTAGTCAATTATGAAGCGATTTAATTTCTGACCGCCATATTTTGTAGTGGCGTATCGTTAATTGCCTGTTGTTGCCCAAGCTTCATGACAACATCTCAGGGTTTCTGTTCCGCTATTTTATGACTCGTGCTAAACAGGACTGGAAGAGGATATCAGCCGTGTTAATAACCACGCGATGCGAAAAATCTGAATATGTGTGGTACTTTATTATTTGCAAGATCTATCGCATCTTCTAGTGTTCTGGTAGGACTTTACTCCATCCTATACAAATTTAGCTTCCCCGACTTTCAAGGAAATGACTTGAATCTGATTACCTGACTATCTGAACTGCTCCAATGAACCGCACTCATTTGATCTAACCGTCTGACTCTCTGATACATCAAATAAGTTGCCGAATTGAGTTTCTGAAGTGAGGTGACGTATCAGAACTGCGTCCTTGAAAAATATATGACGCCAAGATTAGTGTCGCGGCATGTAGATCTTAAAACCGAGTCTGTGAACTGCGTATATGAGCTGAACTGAATTATCCCGTGGAACGAATGCCTCCTTATAAATTCGATGCAAATTAGCTAATCGTTGGTTTCACTAAGCCACGAGGGTCACACACGCACAAGTCCCGGTCTGACTTTAAAAATTCAAAACATATATCTGCTATTGGCTGGTTCTAATTCACCTGACAACGATGCCACCCGCAACTATTTGAAAGTTTAAAACATTTATTACATTGGTTGGTTTAAAGTTAACTGTACAACCGGCAGGCAAAATCATTGCCCTAATGTATTTAAAAGGCATTGGCTTTTAATGCTCGCCAACGGCAGGTCTTTAAGAAGAGGATAACACTGGTCCCTTTGGGTTTATTCTTTCTTTGAATAGTGATTTATGGTCTCTTAGCGTTCCGGATTCCCGTAAATCAGCTAAACCAGAGAACTTTCTCTTTCTTCGACACACAATTCACATGTTGAAGTTTAATCTTATGATACCCATATGTACACCCATTACTAATTACAATGCACAAAATATAATGATTAGGATTGCAACATCATATTATATTTATATTCTAATGGGGATAGGTCGTAAGAACCTTTTCATTATAAATGACAAATGCCGGGGGATGTACCTTAAACTTAGGCCTAGAACATTTCCTTTTTAAAAAAAAAATATTTCCTACAGTATTTCATCTCACGTACCATCAGTATCCACCGCCTTATGATACCTCTAAAGTAAAAACAGGCATTAAACACTGTTAACATTACTTGGTAGCTTAATAGCATTTAAATAGGCTCACTAGATTTATGTAGTGTGCATTTATTCTAGTGGCAAAGTAAATCAATGCAATACAATACAATTTCGACGTGATTTCATAACAAACGAAGTCTGTTTTATTTAATGCAATATATAAAATTTGATATTCCATGCTATAAATATAACATACATTTTTAATAATGCAATAACAATAATAAAATAAAGTAAAAATAAAGATACAGAAATAACAGTAGGAATGTCACACACAGAGCTGGATTTACTCAATTTGTTTTCTTCCATCCTCGTCCCTGTTATCAGCCTTTTCAGATCTGAGCGTCTCTCATTTTTCTCAGAAATTATCTATTCTCTCCTCTTTCTTCCAATCAGCAGAGCCCAACAAGTCAACTTCCCTCTATTCGTAAGTGGCTTGAGTAGCTGTGGATGGAAACATTTGCACACTTCATTCTAACAACTGTGCGGAGTCATTTTTAACATGACCTATACTGCATCACTAATAAGGGTGTTATCTGAGTTGCGAACTTTGCATAATTGGTACAGTCATCTGGCTGGTAATTGACTCGCTCTCAGGCTTTACATTAGGCAACGAACACAAAATCAGATGGAGCAGAGAGATAAATATGTATACCATTGAGTTTTTGTTGTTAACACGTCGGCATACATTCTTGTACTTTTCTAGGTTTATTTCTTAGAACTGTTTGTAGACAACTGCTTGACGTCTGTAAGCTTAAAGTGGTGTTCTTGCTATCGCACAGTGTTTTTGACATCTTCCCAGAGCATTCCAAATTGATTCAGGTCTGGGTAATGTGGTGGAAGTCTGAATATATATTGCCACTTTCTTCCGGAATTCTCTCTAATAAATCCTTTAAGTATTTAGGATTATGCTGTTTTATTACGTCGTAAAGCTGGGGTTTTGTTTACACTATATGCTATATTTTATCTCAGAATGATGTTTTTGTCGTTTCCTTATAGGAGTTTGAAATTGAAGGCTTTTCTTCAGTGTTATGGAATGCAGCATTATCAAATATAACGATAGAGCTTGAGGGTCAATTTGGAATAAGTTTGGTTTTCAACCCAATAATAATATTGCTGTGTCCATTTAATTGTGGTAATTTACTGCTTTATGTTTTTATTTATATATAAACAAGGCATTGAGAATAAAGTAATGTTCATTCTTGTGTGAACTATGATTACCCTTTGTCTAGAGACATTTGAGCTATGAAACCTGTAGTATTGTTATCAGTCCAACCTTTTGCGGCTGCCCTGAATGTGTGTTTCATAAATAATTCACTTTTTGGCAGCATATTCCAATGGAGCACAGGTACCGAATAGTGGAGGTTGACTGTGCTTGGAGTTAAGTTTGCTAAGTCGAATAGGTTAGCATGTTGGGATCTGTTTTTACAAGAAGACAACTGGTCAAAGCATGGTTCTTTTCTATGCAAAGTGGATGGAATTACAAGCGCTTTGTTGGAGTAGACCGGCTCTTCGAGTCTAAATGCGCGCGCAAGGGTAAATGTGTGTGTGCGCGCGCGCGCGCCCTCTCATATTTAAATGTTTTTGCTTAGATAATAGTGACTGTTATTATATTTTATTTGTAGTGTAATAAATGTCATGTATAACCGAAAGGCCCATGCGAACGATGTTATACAAATAGGGTTTGAAAATATTGAGCAATGAATACACATTACTGCTACTACTTTCTCCAGAGACCAAAATTCTTAACGTGTGCATGACCGATACCCTGAAAAGCTTTCATTTTCACCTTTTTACATTAACGAAAAGTAATTACTTTCCACCGTAAGTAGAGAGTTTGTCTATCCTTCTCTGTATAAAAGAATGTAAGGCACCCTCATGTAATTAATAAGTATTATTAAAATAAAGTCGGAAAAATGCAAATCGTTCTCTGTAATCCCAGCAGTTGCGAACATAGGCGTAGTTTTCCGTTAATCAATACGTTTTTTTATTTTTCATGTTGATCGTGCATTATTACAACGATTTAACTTCTGTTGGTCTTTCATAGAAAAAGTTTACATGGCTATAGCTTTGTGTTTCACGACAGAGTGAAAACATTTCATTAATTTATTATGAAATCAGACATGATATTTTGTTCGGGATTCCCAAAGACATTGCAAATCAGCAACAGTATCGCTACTAGTTACCATATCACTTATCATCTTCATGAACGCAGCACTAACTGATATCTTTTCACATAAACTTGTTAAAAGTCAATCATTTCATGCACGCAGCAATAAAAAAAGACCGTAATATTTGAAACACTGTAACACATGGACAACTGGCATGTATAATCAGTATGTAATGGTGTAATTTACATTCACATGCAGTACCTCATGATTGTTATTATTTTGATGAAGCAATAATTCAAACGTAATTCCGTGTTACGGCTTTATGAAGTCATTTGCAGTCTGGGCATCGCATTGATTCCAATCAGAGATTGCAGAATTTGCGTCACGTTTCTCACATAACATCTGAGTTGCGTATAATTCGCCCAGTGTTTGTGGTTTCAGGCGGATCAAAGTCATTGTCATTAACACTTTAAAGGGTCGTAAAGGACACACAGTTTCGTGAAACGACCTTCTTGTATGAAGCGGATGGCATTTCTCCATTAAACTTTTATAAACTCAGATTGGAACATTGCAAGGAGTTGTGTTTCACACAACAGCAAGTACAGGGAGGCAAGTTTGCTTTCCTAGTTAATGTTGGCATTACGACAAATATTTCTCGTAATATTATGGATATTTATAAAAATTTTACCAAACTTAACAACAATCTTTTTCTCAAAGATTTTGTGTACAGGGTGTTCATTTAGTTTCCAATTACCTTTTACTTAATTTGTATCTTAAATTAAAAACCTTCCAGAAAAGAACAAATGCCTTTTTCGAGGTGCATTCTTTTGTTTGTATTCTTTGCGAACAGCGAAAAAATAGGGATTTTTTTAAACATATTTCTTTTCCATTATCTTATATTCTTTCAGTAATAGCTTTATTTTGGAACAACTTTTAGACATAAATCCTAAAATGTTTCTTACAGATAATTTTTATAAGGCAGTTTGTTGAATACTAGCAGTTAATTATAAACAGACATCCTGCAGTTCGTATCTGGCCAAAGCAATCAAACTATTTACATGGGGATGTAATTTAGAATGCGAAGAAATTAAATTCTTTACGGAGAGGTTAGGTTCTGGGAAATGAGGCAGGCAAATAGTGGGCCAAAAGTTGCTAAATGTGAATTTAGGGGAAAATATTAATGAAATAGAAAATATCAACACACATTTTAATAAAATAAAAACAATAAATTAATTAATTATTCCGCACCCGTAATTTTGTTATCCATTAGGTCATGCAGTCAGTTAGCTTCCTCTAGACCAAGCTGCACAACAGGATGCATCAGTTAGCCGTTGTTCAGTATCATATTGTCATGTGGTTAGTGCAAGAGTTTAAACGTTTGTATAGCACAAAATGTTGCAAACGCAGATGATTAGCTGGATATTTTCGCTCACGAAGCAGAATTTAAGACATTATAAGCCAAAATATTATCTTACTTTGCTTTAACCCTTGTTTATCAATTTTTTAGCTTATTTATCACCATTTAACTCGGCGTTTTTTATTTGTGAGCCATAAATTATCTATCTCAACTGCTTGTTTAAGTCCTGAAATTATTGCGATGTATTTCATCAACATCCGGTTTAATTCCCACGTCATGGTTTTGTAATCTTTTCCTTACCAGCATCCCCTGCTATTCTGTACTCTGTCGCAGAAATGGTAGCTCTATCTCAGTGCATTTAATAACAGAGAACCGACCTACACGTTAATCTCCTGTTCCGTTATTAACATAAAGCAATGCATAATTCTCGCTACTACATTATTACTGTTGAAATTAACTTTTTCCTGTGCCTTTATCTGCTTAATGTTTAACCGCAGAGGGATTTTATAAAAACTCTTTTCATATTCAACTTTCAAAACTCATAAAATACTCAGCATCCATTCTCTTCATAATTCCTCCATATGGATTAATTAGCAATTTAGTTCTGCTTCTCACTGAAAATGCAGACAACATTTGGATGTTAGTATTACCGCAATTAAATACTGGAATTCAGTTCTTCAGGAATCTCCCATCTCTGTGTAAGTAAATAAGCAAATAAATCATTAATATTGAATGATTATAAGTGTAAATTTGCTTCTAATAGAATAGAAAAAATTATAATATTCAGTAGTAAAGATTGGTCCATTTCGATGTTATATAATAATAAAAATAATGTTTAAATATTTAGTAGAGAACTTTATTGTTTGAAATGTTATGTACAGCACGTTTTCGTAAAAGCGAGCAAACATTTTCAGAGGAAATGGGAAATGCTCGCTCCACTGAACATTTTGAGATAGAAAACTTGTGTCCTGCGACCTTCGTCCAAAGGAGGCACTGTCTAAACTTATTTACATTGTCATATGACAGAACATGCTATGAATTCACTACAGACCCTTTCGTACCATTTGAAGAGTCGAACAGTATGATACCGGTGAACTTTCACAGAACTGAAGCATGTAGATGTCCCAACTGCTGCAAGGCTGTACACGTAACATTTTCCTAACAGGAATCGCGACGAGTAATTTTTTTCCCTATAAATTGGAAATATTTGGAAGAGTGTAGCACAATGGAGTGTGTCGATGTCATGCTTTCATTAATGTTGGTGGCCGTCATTTTGAGTGACTGTTATATATATTAACCTACGTTTGTTAGTAGTATCATACTGTGTAGTAATAACTTTAAATAATGTAAAATTAAATATGTGTATAATTATCTGTAAATAAGATAACAGTAAATAATATAAAAAGTAGTATAAAGTGTTGTATAAATAATTATAAAAGCTACAATGATGATAGATATAGTTAAGCCCATATCTTATTAATATGACTTAAAGACTTAAGTTGATGTTCAGTAGAGCATCCCCTATTTCCTGTTTAATTTTGCTCTCTTTTACTAAAACATCCTATAAACGTTGAGAGATGGCGGACTTTTCATGACATCTCCATTGCAAATTCAGCATAATTCATAACGTTGACTCAGCACAGCCCATGACCGTCAAAGTTTGATTCTTTGGAAAATCGATTCTTTGGAAAGTTCTTTTCAGATGATCATTATTTCTGTATTTATTTGAACATACAATCTCTTTAACTAAACCGTAAAATAGAAGTCGAGAGGGGTTATATCTGTAGAGTTTAGGAGGTAAAAAAATCACGAACTTCCTTAGCCAATGCGCCATCTTGCTGCAAAACGCTTTTCATGTTGGTGTCTTGTTCGCATTTAAGAGACAGAAAATTGCAACAAGTAGGTGCAGTGCGTGTGCTCATTCTTCCACTAATATGAAAAGTCGCTTCAACTATAAAGTGTCATTTATTTAAGCGGTCTCCATCTTCTTCAATTATAAAGCTGAAAAAGTATAATCGATGTGATCATCGCGTAAAATCTGTAGACAATGTATGTGATATGTGCAAAGTTTCAAGGATTCTGGAAGAATACGCGCACTTCTGCCTACAGTGGTCTTATAACATTTCTGGGAATTCATGTAGTGACTTCATAAACTGCTGTTCTTTTTCAGTTTCACGTGTAATTAATTCTGCATTTCTTCTACAAAGATTCTATTTCTTCAAATCTATATTATAGAATCGTATTCAAATACAAGACATGCCATAATAATGTCGAAATTCTCATTGTATGCGTGTAACACTGCAAATTTTAATGTACCAAAAATATATATTTAGGCCGCGGTTGGATTGTAATAGCCTTATTAACAACCTGTAACTTTTATTTCATATTCTGGATTTGTTGCCAATACAATATGTGAAAAGTTCATGTTTTTAACAATAAAACGACTACCAGGACTATTTGCTTTTTATGTTAATGTTTTATTTTGCCCACCGCAAATAATGAACTATAGTTTAGGCATTTTCCATATTGCATCATTCTACTATATATTTGTGGCAAAATGAAGCAATTGTTTATTTATTTGAATGAGAGATTGTCTTTCGATCTGCCAATCTAGATATAATTATACTACGTTTAAGTTACAATATCAATTATAACAAAAACAGTAACAAGGAAAAAACTATGTAAGCGTGAGAGTAAATAAATGTAAACAAGAATAAATAAAAAGAATAATGAAAGATATTAATGTATAAATAATAAGAATAAAAAAGAAAAGCATTAACAATGACAAAGCATACCCATATAAACTCATGTCAATCAAGAGAGTGGAAATAAATTTATATTTTATTATAAGGAATGTTAAAGTTAGATTATTTTTAATAATATTAAAATTATTTTGATGCAATGTTTCTAAAGTTTGGCAGTCTCTGAATCCCAAGACAATGCATTCTAGAGACGGGAGGGGTTACGGTGAAAGAAAAGTAAAGTGATGTGGGGTGCACGGTAATAATAGTACTGCCGGGTTGCACAGTATGTGCTAAGGCTATGACAGGAAATACATTTTGCAAACGAGAAGATGTAAGGGAAAGGTTTGAAAAGTAGCTCTTTCAAGCGAAACCAAGACAGCAATAGAGAGAGTTTAATGGTCGAATAAACGCACATCGCAGATCGAACATATGAGCACGCTATACAGTTTAATTCTGTTAGCAGAAAATCGCAGTAGTCGAAGTGAGGCATCACTAGGGATTATCCAAGATCTTTTTTAAGACTAGGAGCACATTTAATCTTTCAAAGATTAGAGAACTTACTTTCCTGAGGTTTCAGCAACACAGTTTTCTCAACTGCCAGTTACTGAGCGGGGTGGGGTAACGACGCTTAGGAGTTGCATTTTCCCGTTGGACTAACCTTCCTAAAATTGAGTTTTTTTTCCGTGGTTTCTCCTTGTCACTTAGGCAAATGCTGGGAAGAATATTTCATTCCATAATTTTTCCGCACTCCCATTTCCTTTCGTTTCATTCTGTTGGTTCCGTTACAGGATCGAAAGTGCTGGTGCGGTGTGATGGTGACTTGCGCTCTGTAAAGGTTTCTGCCCTGGCGTCGGTGTCTAGTAAAGAATTGGGCCCTCTGAGGAACTCTTAACTCCTTGAGGGAGCCACTCCGGCTTTAGGATGTTCTATTCGAAAACAGATTACAAATTGCCGTCTAGCTTCTCGCAGACCCGGTATCTCCATCCCCTCCTCCCGAATTGGGTGCATGGCCAGCCGTGGGTAAGTCTCAAGTACCGAAATATGCTGCTGGCCTCAAACAGTCTAACCAACCTCCCACCGAGTTATTTCTTGCTTATCCTTGCAAGTAAGTGATTCGTTGTTCCTAGCACCTAATTAAGGATTCAGCCCAAGACCCGTTCCGAGGTATAAACTTTGTACTGGTCTGCCCAACTCCATCTTAGTTTGTCTCGGATCATGTTTTCTATTTGGTCTATAGAGGAGGGTACTGCTAAAATGCATCAGTTTTATACACTTCTCTTGATTGTTTTGAGTTTTGTCCACAATGTCTTTTTGCTCTAGTTTCTAACTAGTTCATTTTTATTTTATGTCTTAATATTTCCTCCTTCTTCCTTTTCATAGCACTTTCAATTTCACCTTTTGCGGTGTGATCTCTTCAAAATGCGTTTGAGAAAATCGTTTAATGTATTATCCATAGAATAATGAATGGCTTTTATTATGTTTCAGTATTATGCGTTGTATGTTTTTGTGTTCTCATATACGGTAATTTTTCAAAGATGCTCACACCTATGGAATTATTACTTTACGATCCAGTTTAAAATTTAAGAACGTACCATGTTTCCTTCCTAAATTGACTCGTTGACGTTTATGTATTCTGGCTGTGAAGGGGTGACAATGTGGGGAAACTAATGCATTCATTGTAGTATTTAGTTGGTTCAACATAAGGCGTTACACCAGCTGCTCCCGGTAAGACCATCTTGGTCGACGTCCGTTATAAAGTGTTACTCATAGGTGTTAATAAAATGCCTTTATTGAATTTTGTAATATTTATGCTTTCAGTGAACACCTCGGTCCGTTATTTTCCTTGTTTTATGTTATTTTGAATAGTGATGGGCACGATGCTATTAGATAAATATTGTGAGCTATTATGTATGTCCCGTCTTATGATGATGAATGTATAAAATGATAGTTATTTACGGGGACTTGATGGAGGGCCACTGCATTATTTGGGTTAATGCTTTATACATCATTTTTATTGAACTGATAAATGAAACTCGACAGCTTTACTTTAGCAGTATTATTTTAGAAGTGTCCATGTTCACAGGAATTTCTTTAAAGACATAATTTTTTACTTTTTAGATAATTTATTATTTCTATAAATGTGTATTGAAGTTAAAAAATAATGAAATATTATAATTTATCTTTTTCACAAATGCAAATTTAAAAAACTTTACTGTAAGATTTGTGCAAAAAACGTACATTATTTGAAGCAAATAACGATTAATTTGGTCTTTTCTTTCCATAATTTATATATCTTCGCCTCATTTTAGAACACCAAACTCTAGACAAGCCAAATTTTTATGACTATCTCAGGTTTTTATAGGCATGATTTATTACATTCTTAGTAATACATTCCTCCTCCCCTAAAATTTCATTCTCAAACAAAGTTGAATTACTTTTAGATAAATGGGAAAGAGAACAATGAATAGTATTAAAATGATCTCCTTAAACAAGGCGTGTAATAACATGCATATGTCAATTTATAAATTTTAATTACTGGTATAAATCGCTTCAAAATGTAGGACATGTTTATAATTCATGATTTCAAAACTTTTGAACAGAACATTTTACAGCCCAATTTATATATATATATATATGCTCCTTATGTAAAACTATTATCAAAATGTTGCTCAAGCAGCATTCAGTAAAATCCAGATTAATGTTAATTATTTCCTAACATGTAGTATCTTTAACCTATTATATAGCTGTATTTCTTTTATTGTAAAAGTCCAAGAAAATAAAGGAAAAAGTACGAGTGATTTGTGTGCTGTTACCAACTACTCATATATAGCTTAAAGAAATTTCGAACAAACATTTTTCTCCCAAGATATGTACGTTATGATGCACTTCAAAGTGGGGGTGATAAAGCTGTAATCATAGAGCTGCTGAACACACTGTCGTGATAGTTACAACACAGAAACAGGACAGGGGATGATTGCATAACTAAATTTATTTTCCTGTATCGTTTTATTTCTACTCAACGCCCCGTAACTCGGCAACGAGGTAGGGGAGAGGGTGCGGCATTGTTATTCATTAATTAATAACAGCCCTTCACGCCGTTGGTTTGTTACGTGGTTTAGTCCCATTGTACAATAGAAGAGGTATCATCGTTCAGCAGCAAATAAAAATGTAACAAATATTTGTATATATTGTCGTTATAAATACACAGTTTAAAGAAAATAAAACTCTTTCTCTCTACTCTCTAAATAAAAAATTCATGCCCAACTTCTTTAAAGATATTTAGAGTTAACCCTTTTAATCTATATCCTAAGGTTTAATAATTCGCTCTTAAGTAAAAATATACAACAACCTACTAATAAAGAGAAAAAAGCCAAATTGAGAACTTGAGTGAAGATCTAAATTATATGTCACTCCTATTAGTAAAGCTAAAGAATTTGCTCAATTCTATAATTTTTAATTTTTACCAATTTAGACCAAAATTTTCCAAAATTAAACTGGAACTTTTCTATTTGGGTCACGTATATTTTACAACCGCTTTCTTTTCTTTGATGGTTTATTGGAGCGGAGTAGCTTAGGCGGTAACGCTTGATACTCTACTTCGGTAGGGTCGAAAGTGTCAGGCGAAACGGGTTGGTGATGTGCGGCGTGACGGTAGGAGAAAGTTCTTGTCCTGGTAGGGGACTCTCTTGTCCGCTGTTGGTGGAGACTATTATGGCTCTCGCACACCTGCTAGACCTAATATCTGGAAGTCGTTAGGGACAGCAATCCCGCCTACGCCTGTAAATCGTTGCTACTTCTGGCCGCCCGCTAGTGCCTGCCCCTCCCTCTTGCGTAACTTATATCAAAGTTAGAAAAAGGTTAATTAACACCGTCATTTAAACTGATTCATGAAATGAAGAATACTCGAGGCCACCTTGTAGTTACAGGATACCGTTGTCCATAAGCAATCTTTCTAAACCCGAACTGTAAAATGACGTTCGTAGACTACACATGCAGTTATATTCAAATTTTATCGAAAGGAATGTTCAGGATAGATCGTTTCAATCTGAAATTTGTCTATAGGATTCAAAATGTTCAGAATTGAAATGTTCCAAGCAAGTTATAACTAGAGCTGAAATAAAATCTACTTAAACAATATGTTCGTTTAGTACTTGCAAACTATCTTATACTACATCGTAGCAAAGGGCATTAGGTGGGCATATTATTGTTTCAATAAAATTGATTTTTTTCTAAATTTAGAGTTTATTATTATTATTGAATTAAGACCGGATATTCTTTTGTTTTGTTTTGTTATACACTTAGTTTTTATCTGCATTCGCAGCTGGACATAAACTGCTAGGGTGAAAGTCGCGCTAGTTGCCTGCTCCATAGTGGACAAGTTTTCCTCGTTTCTACTCTCACAAATTTGATCAATAAAAACATGCACACATTGTTAGTTTCATATCAAAAGAAGCACTAACTTGTGTACAGGAATTAGTTAAGGCGATGTTTGTCTGCACTCGCATATTTTTTACTTCTTTAAATTAAATTTACCTCCCTTCGCCTTAGCTCTACTCCATTATTCTTCCAATTTCTATCCTGAAATTTCCTTAAGTTTCCCTATAGAATGATAATAATTTCTTGTGAAAATTACTATCAGTACCCGCATTGTTACTGACGGTAACAGTAGTGCGGTATCGGTGATACGACCAACCACAATTTTTATTGAAAATATTAAATATAAGGAGATACAATTATATTTATTCGCCCATATTAAGAGAGACATGCCCAAATTGCCAGCCAACTTGTTCGAAACATTTTTGAAACTTCCTTAAGTAATTTTTCATCCCTCGGTGCAGTTTTATATATTCATTTGTGTTTTTATTTACCCCAGAGATAACAGGTATATAGACAGTCGGGGGATTGGGAGAGTCACATATTCTTTCTTCTTAAATAATTCAATCCCCAAATATTGTTCGAAGTTCGTTCAGCTGTACGTGCTGTTGCAGAATATGATGAAATATCGCAAGAGCACGCTCCTTTACTGGCAGCTGAAAAAAAGAAGATTGCCTTAAGGGGATTAACCATTTTTTCAAAGAAAATTAAAGTATATTATTCTCACATTTTTACTTAAATCAAATACGCAATCACTATTCAAGCCTAAAGCTTCGCTGCTCTCTAATTGTCTGCCCTCCCAGAGTTTCTATAAAGCTTAGAGTTAACAGTTATTTATTCCGGAATGTATAGGTGCAAAACAATGCATTCTAATTAACTAAGGGTGATATAACTTTACAGAATGTCTTGGTTGGGGTGAAGTAAATTAAAATCAAATTGAATGCAATTGTTTGTTTCAAAAACGTGTTTCGTAAACATGGACCAGGAAGAATACTTATACCTACTGTCATATTTTCTCTGGCAACAATACGGCAGCGAACTGCGTAGGCTGGGGCTCGCCTGCTTTCGGAAAAAAACGAACTTGTATCAAAATCAATCTCTGCAATTATTTACCTATATATAGCAACCGTTTGCAAAACAAGAGTTGGAGTTCACAATGCAGTTTTCTTCTCTTAAGCCCGATGTGCCGTCATATATTGCTGGTCATATTAAGAGGTGTATATATTTTATACTTTTTATATGCTTTGCTATTTCAATATAACTGTGTAGAAATAAACTGCTAAAAGATAAACATTAAAAAATGAACTTGTATTGTTATATTTGCACATTTTTTGTAATAATGATAAAGAATTAAAAAATGTAAATTTAGCATTTTAAACGTCAAGTTAAATCTTAGGGTCCCATAACAACGAGAGATGTTTAAAAGGGGTGTACGGTTGAGAATCGTCATTCTAATCTATTATAGAAACATAATTTGAACCTGCACTAGAATTGAAAATTCATGTGACAAACATCAACTTTGGCGATATACCGATTGGCATATAGGTAGCGGGTGGCGGAGTTGTCAGTTTTCGATAGTAATATAATATAATTTTCTTTATTACGTTAATATTTAAAAGAATATGAAGACAACATTCACGTGCCGGTTAGAGATAATGCGTGAGATACCGCCAGGGTGGCCGAGGTCATTAAGGCGCAGACTCATGAGGGGGTGATCTGGGGTTCCATTCCCGCCAGGACCGTCCTCCCTGACTGAAGCTTTTTCCAGGTTTTCCTCAGTCCTCATAAATAGCAAATGCCGAGGAGGTAACCTAAAATCATGTGCCTGGAACTTTTCCTTCCCTTTCAAAAACCTTTCCCAATTATTTGTCATGTTCATGTGAACATGTCATTTGTTCACCTCATGTATCATCAGTGTACACCGCCTGTGATACCTCAAAAGTAAAAACAGGCGTTAAACAATATTCAAATTATGCTGTTGATAAATATAACATAATAATAATAATAATAATGATGATGATGATAATAATAATAATAATAATAATAATAATAATAATAATAATAATAATGCGTGAGCACGAAGATGTGGATTTCACTGTTGTAGAACAATTTCCTGTAAGAAGGCCTTAGTAAGAGACAATTTCCTGTAAGAAGGCCTTAGTAAGAGAAACCAATCCATTAATGTTTTTAATTTAGTATATGATGCATTTGGTTTTCAGTGCCTTCTACGGGAATGTGTGCACAACAGAGCCTAATTTAACTACTCCAAATGTTCTTTCTTGACAGATTTACCAAATAAAAGTAAAAACAATCAAAATCTTTGAACACAATCCTACCAAACTAATTTCCAAAGCGGTTAAAATAAGTCAAATCCTGAAAATCCCTCACAGCATTGACAATATACCACGAGTTGATACTGGATCCAAGCTCACAGAGTTGAGTCATCAATTATTTCTTGACAGATACACCACACATGATGTTCCTATAAATGCCTCTTTTCCAGGGGCGTATAACATTCACATCATGCGCGCAAGATGTCACAAACGTAGTCAATACAGCAAAGATTATCGATAGGGAAACTTAGTCAAACTCTTGCAGGCATTCCTTTCCTTCGTTTTTAAACTTTAAATATATATAAACTACTTAATTTTATAAAATATACCACATATTCACAGGAGAGATTTTTGACGTATGAGTACAGCACAAATTTATGTTACATTTTAAATTAATGCCAATCTTTGGAATTAAATTATTTTTACTTTATAACGTTCAATTCAATTTTCTACATATTTTAAATATGTAATCAGAAATATTTACAATAATTATAATATGTATTTTCAGATTATTCTTATACTGCTCAAGATGTATGGAAATTAATTTTAACAGTAATGAACAAATGTGAAAATATGGGTGATATTATGCAGTTTAGGAACGGTTTCTGGGATAACCAGAGCAACACGAAATAATATATTTGGCACTTGGTTTCTAAATCTCAAATTAATCATTTTTATTTAGTAAAAACTATAAAATCTGCATCATGCGGAGCTTTTAGTATATAAAAGACAATGAAAATACAAATTTCTCAGTAACAAAAATATTAACATGCACAGTTTACCACTGTGTATTATACTGGTGGAACAGCCAGCGATCAAATTTGAATAAATTTGCTTCAAAATTACTATTTATAATTTTTTGTGGATATACATTACAGGCTTTTTGGTAACAAATATGGGGGAAAATCCTCCTAATTTTTCAAATGAGCACATTTTATAACATAAGGTAAGATTTGTAGTGAAACATACTCTTATACTTGTATATGCTTTAATAGATAGACTAAATAATGTATAAATTTGATACCTTCGGTTTAGATTAAAGACAAAGTAAACAACAATTCGGATTCTTAAATTCATGGAATTAATCATTTCAGTCGTCTGTGTTCTTTCATTAATAGCTTTAGGTTTATAATTACAGACAGAATATAGCTGATTTAGAGCAAGCTACTTACACGTGGCTGTAATGAGTTGGAACTCCGATCTTACTTAGCTAGTACAAAACGCAGGCCATTGCTTGAGCATACTATTGAATGGATGTTATACATAAATATGAGGTGCTTAATACTGAAGCTGCACTGACCTTAGTCCTGCTATTTTTTGACTTCTCTGATGATTGCATTTGAACTTCATGAGGAAGGTAACGACCCTTTAAACCACTTTAATTATGTCCGCGCAGGCACACTCTTGCTGTACACAACGTGACCTAACCTATAGTGTAATTAAAGCTACCCCCGGGATTTGACTAGCTGCAAAGTAGTGGGCTGGGAGTAACCACTACAGGTAATTGAGACGAATGCAATATAGATGGCACTCCTGGACATTGCAATTCCTGTAATAGTCCTATATTGCAAAAACCACAGAACAGAATCCGCATTAGTGACGATTTACAGAACCGCAGTCCTTCTGCATACCGATCTTAATTAAATGCCTGTAATATCTGCATGGAATTTCACTTCACATTATGTTTAAGAGCACACAGAATCAATAGCTGCCACACCACTATTCATATGACAACGGTTTATATTTAAAGTAAAAAATTATTACTACCGAAATTAGCTTAAATAATTTCACTATAAAACTGTGTGAATGTGGTTTCTTTCCACATTTTGTACATTAATTGGTTTTTAAAGAGAAAAAAGAGATGATGGTCAAACTATAACCAAATAATATATTCGACTTATTAGATGTTCTAACCATTGAACTACCGTATCTTCTCCAGCCACAACTACAAACTTCCATTGCACATTATATAGGCAATTCTGAAAGCCACCACATTAAAAAGGTTTTAAAATAAAAAAAGGCGGTGGAGAGAAAAAATATTGAAGTCTGTGATAAATTAGGAAGAGAAGGAATATCATAGTTCAGATCCGGAATGAAATGCTTGACACTAAAACTACCCGCTTTTAAAATTTAAATGCATTATTACTCCTAACGCTTCTCGCTGTATGCCATTGTGAGCTTACGACTTTTCCTAAGTCACCTTCTAGATCATGCAGGTTTTTTCTATTATTGGTACTTATACTTAGAACCCCTTTGCTGTCAAAATGGCCACTATATTACTTTACTGGTACTATATTAGTAATTCAATTTCAAACTCAACTGAATGCTCAACAATGTGTACAATTGTTTGAACTTGCAATAAGATGTTTGAACAGCGTTGGCAATTTATTTGAGAAATTATTTTTTAGCAGTGAACATGTCAAAGCGATCGTAGAGTGTAGGCAGCGGCCTCTAACGATAAGAAGAGCTGGCTTACTGGAATGAAATTTCTGAATATCAGTCAAAATTTTAGGATTAAAAAGTGATAGTGTTTCATTAGGTGAAGATTACCAATGATCCTGAAAGTAGCAGTTCAAAAAACGAAAATACTTACAATTCCACATGAAAATGAAGAGACAGAAGGTAATTGTATTATTACTGTTAATATTTGAAGGAGATCTTCCATCCCTAACCCCGTAAGGAAGAAAATTTGCATCCCGCATAAATTATTATGAACTTATATTACTTAATGTCTTGTGGGCAGCATGAAGATTAAACAACTATTAATATAGCGAACATTGTATAAATGGAGATGGGATGACCAAAAGGTCTTATGTAAACTGTATAATAAATATTTAATTAGTTATGATATGAATCTGTAGGGATATTTGATGTAAAAATAAATGTTTGTTTAACATAATGCCGCCTAGTGCCGCTCTTTAGAGCCTGCGACAAAAGACGTGAACTAAAATAAAGAAAAACATGCAACTGGCAAGGAAAAGCCAAAACAGTATTGTATTTTAGAGAGGCGACATATCCCTTAGATATGGTTGAAAATTCCTCAAGAGACGATTAGCGACCTCTTGCTCCGCGCTGATTGACGTTAGAACTCCCACCTATCAGAAGCAAGGACTTTGAAATATTAAATATGAGCGCTTCAGCGTGAGTTCCGACCCATCAATGGCAGCCTTAGATTTTGAACGCCCAGAGTCCGTGGGTTCAGTTATGAATCCCTGTGTGAGCTAAGAGAGCTCCGTGGCACCGATTAGAATTCTATATATTTAGCATTAAGGGAACTTCCTCCGAAAATTACATACAGTTGGTAGAATCATTGCAGTGATCAGTTTCGAGCAAATGAGGGCAGTTTCGGTTTTTCAGTGTTGCAATTTTTACATTTAGCAGATAACAGTGAGCAGTTTTCAGTATCTCAGTCTACAGTACTCAATGGAGCAGTTTTCAGTTCATTCAGTTCACAGCACTAACTGAAGCAGTTCTGAATATTAATTTCGACATTCAATTCAGCAACCAGTAGGAAATTCATCGAGATTCATTCTGCTATCACGCCTTTCGCGACACGAGGTGCACAGTTACGCAATGTAGCCATCCATTCAACTTAGAGATTCTTCCAAGAGCAGTCGCGTACTTCACATACTGAATTAACGTCGGCGGCCAAAGCAAATGCCATTGAGGAAAGCAGTTGATTCTGGCTCTAATACACCCATCGACAAGTCCATCAGCAGAGAATTATAACTCTCCCTCATCTCTAACCCGCTACTCAGCGAGCGAAACAGCTGAATCGGGGCCTCATTGGTTATCGTTCATCTGCGACGATTAACTACTATGTAACCAAAACAAACGGTTATATTATTATTGTTGTGACTTTATTAATATCACTATCGTTAGTGGAAATATGACTTAGATCATGGCAATAGAATTTTATAAGCTAAGACACCCTAAATGGCATATTTTTTCACACATGTTGAATAATAATCCTAACTTTGGTGAGAAATAAATGATGCCATGCAGGAGAGGAGCTGCACCACAGCCTCAACGCAGAAAGAGAAACAAGACCAGGGACACACTTCCGGTAAAGGAATCAAAACTTCTAGACAAAGATGGTACTCCAGAATGGGATGAAGTGGACTCGGTTGTATTTCTCCTGAGAGATTCACTCAGCAGAATGCCTTGAAAGGGAAGGAAGGGCCTACAGCATATTCAAAGCGACATATAAGTAATGAGAGTGTTTCAAGGGCATGTCGCCTGTTGCATGATGAAACTATGTTGAAACAGAGAAATACATGCACAGAAACAGAAGCTCGTAGGGTACTCGGCATTGATTCATGAGAAGAATTGAAAACTTCATTGTTTTGTTACATGTAAGGAGTACTGTAGGAGCCAAAACTATAAAGGTATTTGAACTATAGTGTACAAAATGGGGTCCTCCGTTCTTCAGTGAGAAAATGAGTAGGAATTAGGTCCAAGAAATCCTAAAGTATTTATGTTTCGATGTAAAAAGCACAAGGTTAGACCGTTTGAGAACTGAAAAGTTTCTCTATTGTCAAGTACCTGCAATATATTTATTGAAAACTGCTATCAGTATTTCAGTCCAGATGCAATTGTCACTATAGATGAACAACTTTTTCTCAATAGAACAAGATGCCCTTATTTGCGACACACATGCCAAACAAGTCCCATAAAGTCAGAATTAAATTCTGGCTGCTTTGTAACGGGTTCTCTTACCTTGGAAAAAATGAACAGAGAGTACCTAATGAAAGTCTCCTGAGAATGTGGTCATGAGTTTAGTAGCCCATGCTGTAATAAGGATCGAAATGTGGCTAACGATAACGTTTTCACTACAGCGATGCTTAGCAAAAGACTACAATATGACGACATTAGTCTTGCTGGAACTATGAACCGTGCAAGAAGAGAAGTTGCCAACATTGTAAAAAATTATGAAAACTACTTCATACACACCTGTTCTCCTGCAGAATGAAAATACCTCATTGACTGTGCACCAAGGTAAACGAAACAAAATTGTCCTTCTGTCAGTCCTATGCATCAGAAGTTGAAATATAGAATAATGGTAATAGAGTTCTCGAGACAATTGGCTTCTACAATGAAACATTGGATTATATGTCAAGATTATATTCAATTCGCTGGCCAATATACGTTATTGCTAAAAGCCTTGATCTAGCAGCTATCAACTACTCGTGATATTCAGGACTGTGAATGGGCGGCAGATAGGCCGAAGAAGTCTCATTCTGAAACTTGCAGAAGAACTACGCACAGAATACGAATTTAGAATTCAAACAAGAAAAGAGGAAGAAAAAAAAAAAGAGCTGTAGGAAGAGGAAGACGAGGCAGAGGTGCCAAGAAAGAAACCGAGAAAGCAGTGCCAAATGAAGAAGTGTAGAAATAAGACACTGTAAGTTATAGCAGATGCAAAAACCGTCTGTGGGTTGTGCACAAAAGTTATAAATATTTTGTAGTTAGTTATTCTACAGTCGAAAGTAATTACTGCATATCCTTCTAATCACACTTTATATAATAGACATATGTCTAGAGAGAGAGAGAGAAACTTAACATTTTTCATATGCTGGTGTGGTTATACAGTAATAGTTGAAATAAAATATTTTAACTATCTTTTATTTCTTCAATTCTTATCATTTATTTACTAATTTTATTATTATTATTATAAATAATTTCAACAGAGATATTAACAGTCACATTCAGTATTATGCAGTCAAAATTTGTTCTTTAGATATCCTCAAAGCATTGAGAAAAGGAAATGAAGAAACAAACTCAATTTGAAAAATGTCTATAAGGTAGTAAAAATACGTGCATCTTACACTTTATTACCTTGAATTCTCGTCATCATTTTATTACTAAATATAGTTCATGCATTAGGCACCGCTGTGTTGAATGATTGTTTTGTCTTTAATCTGTGTATTAACAGCAGCGGTCAAATTGATCGCAATGAACTCTTTAGGTGTTAAATGAGATAAGAAAGGAATCTATAAATATAAAGTATCCAATTTTTGGTACTTTGTATATTTGGTATTGTATCATGGAATGTGAACAGATAAAATTTGGGGAGAATAGTTTCTTTTATGAATATAAGAAGTAGGGGGATTTTAAATTTAAGATTAGATAGAAATATAAAGAAGACCGGGAACTATTTAGGAATAGCGAGACAAGAGTGGTCAAGATAATTGACAGATTTCATGAAAGTGATAATAAAACTTAAAATTATTCAATATAAAAATTATGTACATTAAAAATAGCTGAATGTTTGTTAATTACTTATCTAAACATTTAAAGAAAGAAGAGTGGAAGAAACGTAATATTGTATCAGTTGGTTGATAATTAATCAAACAAAACACTATCGTCGAGTGTGAAATGTGTTGAGTTTAAAATTATCCAAACAGGCTGTAAAAATAGCTAGCTATTACCAGCTTTAGTTTCTCAGAAACCTCACAGATGCCTGTTATTGCCTTGTTCCTTAGTATAAACTTACTTAGTATCATTTGCACTGCCTTTATTTTATTAACTTTAATTTCAATCCCGTAAATTGTTATGGCTTGACGTGTTTCAAACTATGAACTTTTAATTGGTTTCTGAATTTTTATCGTGATCTGTACCACATTTCAGATAATTAAGACTGCTTTACTCATACTATTTCTTTTCACATTAAAAGCTTTTTGGACTTTTTTAAAGTAAATTTTGTTCGATATATCATTTACAGTCATGTGTACCATTCCCGATCAAACCTGTGTTGATCGATGATTACTGAAACGTGATCAAACTTTGACCGCAGTGCATCGTAGTTAATTCTCGTTCAACGAACTGCCATCAGTTGACCGGGGACCTAGTTGCAGAATGATCACAGGATTCTACGGTAATTACTCTCAGGGAAGCATAGAGGTTGTAGAGCAATTAAAATCTCCTTGTCTGTATCGCTTTGTTTTTCTTTTGTGTTTGATTACCATTTGTATGTAAACGAAAATGGAAAGCAAATAAAGGTCTCCAAAAATTTCTCAGCATGAAATAGACACTCTATTGGAATTAGCTACCTCATATTCCAAAAAACTGGAAGATAAAAATACTGATTCATGTTCCTTAAAGGAAAAGAAGACATGGAGCGATTTAACCATGCATTTCAGCATGACACCAGGCGAATTCTAACTACAAAATAAGTAAATCAATGTTTATTAAAACAGCGTGAGTCATTAAGTGTAAAACTCTTATCATGGTTGCAACAGGTTCTAACCTCTCAGTCATTTCATTTACTAGTCCCATATTGTATCCTTTGATAGGAATCTTTCTTCAAATTTTTATCCCCACACCCTTCAAAAGGGCCACCTCTTTCCACAACGACCCGGTTTTGACGTTGGTCCCGATTTAAGTAATCCAGGTATATTATCTCGTCCACAATAATTTCAAGAAAATGGAAACGGGCAGCCATTTTGTATAACTTTACCCCAGTCAAAGGAGTTGATCGATCCAGCAACCACGGTCAACATTGACTATATCAACTACCTCATTTAACTTTGATCATTGTCTATGCACCGAAAAATCGCAATGAACGCCTTCAAAAATTGATCGAAGATGGTGCACATGGCCAATAGTTTTGAACACCAGTTCATTCTCAAAAGGAATAATTACTCTTTTGTAATTAACATTTACAGATTTAGCTGCCATCTTAGCTGTTTAGCATTTAACCCAGAATTTCATTTAACTTATATTTCAAGTTTTCATTTTTAAATGCGGATGATTTAATTCTTCTTAAATTGAAATATTTCTGTAATAGGCATAAAACCAAATTTTCAGTTAACTGTCACACTTGCTTAGGCATGAGCATAAAAATAAGGCAGTGGCAAGCTAAAATACTTAGAAAAGTGATATAGTATTAAAGTCAAGTATGAGTGTGCACTCTTTCATTAACTTTCAATTTCTGTTTAATAGAAATTGAAGTATAAACTCTTTTAAAGATCTTGTTCCTTTAGATCATCACTTTATATGAAACTTAATTTGTTTTAAAACAAGCTCTGTGTTAGCCTAAGATTTGAATCAGAAGTCTGATAGGAAAAATTCGTGTCATGGTCGGAACTGTAACCACGGATCTTCCACTTACCGTACCGATGTTCTTACCATTTCAGCCACCGCGCAATGCCCAATCATAGCCACGAATCTTTCCGCTGTGAATAATTATACCCTTAAGAGCTGTAGGTAAATAATTAATAGCAACATTTCTCTGATCATCAGCACAGAGGCTATAGAATTTTGTTTAACTAGCACATTATGTGTAGCCTATCCTAAAATTAATAAAACATAATATTTTACTATGTAGTATACTATTATATTATTTTCTAAACCTGCCCAGAATAAGACTTAGCTAACCTTCATTTAAATTTTTTTTCCCTTATGGAATATCAAAAGAAGAGGCTCTGTTTTGCAAACGTATATGAGGGTTATCGCTTGAAATCATTGAACACCTAAATAACGCTTTAACTAGAATGATTCAAAGTTACTTAAAATAGCAGCAACAGTTTATAGAAACTGGTTTAAGTATAACTGTCCACATCAATTTGTGTCAAATATGATGTAAAATATATATTTCAACTTCCAGGTTGAATTTACAGTCATTATCTTTTCCAGTGTGGAATGTTCACAGAGACACGAAAAATCATGTAAAGTGTGTATTGCGAAGCGTTCAAAATATGATTTAACTTTCTCGTGTACTGTCATAAGCTAAATTAATATATATAGGACAGTTCATTGTTCTTCAATAATAGTGTGCTATAGCTGTTGGAAGGAACTTCATCTTGGTAAAGTGGTCTTGTGAAGTATATGACCATAATGAATTCCAATCTTTAGCTTGTACGATTTGAATTTTGTGTTAAAACATGAAAATAATATTTAGTATCTTCATATCCTGCCTCAGTTATCTTTGCAAATTGATCAGCTCGTTCATTTCTATTTTGTCCTCGCATTAACGCTAACCCAATCTAATCCAACAACAGATAGAATGCACGCTTAAAATCTGTCTTACTTTTAGAGGTAACAAAAAGAAAACAAGCATGTCACTTTTCAACACATTTTCCGTTTAGTTCAACAGAGCTTTATATTCAAAATATAGCCTGAACTTGTAGAATGTTCTAAAATGACTTCCTGCACTTTATTGCCCTCATTAAATTTCCCTCCTTGTATGTTTTTATCATTTCTGGGAAAATATAAAAATCGCTGGAGGCTACATTTGGAACGTAGGGTCAATGATCAATTTCGCTGAACCCACAATACTTCACAGCATCCTTTGCAATCTGGGCAGTGTGCACCATGGCTAAGCACTTTCCGTTTATTTTCTTTTCTTTTTTATTAATTAACATTCGCAGTTTATGTAAAATGTCTGCGTTAACACTGGTGTATCTCTCTTTAAATAAACCAACAGAATCCCCCTGCAGTCCCAGGAAATTATGTTCATAATCTTTCTGAACAGGACAAAATTTATTTTTCTTGGCAGTGTGTCAACAAGTTGACACCAATTCATGTGTTTCCTTTTTGAAACTGGATTTCAAAGAGGGCTGTAGTTTCATCCACTGTCAATGCCTCTACTGGTCGGCCCACACATAATTCATCTTCAGTGTTATTCTGGCGATAATAGAACTTGTTTAACTCATTCTTTTATCTTTGAATGTGAGTTGTGTAGCTTCATCACAAACTCTACCAATGCGGTTTTTAATATCTATGGGAATAAGTCCTTCCTTTGTAAAAAGTTTATTACCGCGCGGTAGTCAATTTTCAATAATACGAAAGTTCGCACATCTCCATGGTTCGCTGAAGGACTTGAACGGTACGAGAGTTGCGCCATTGCTAAACAACAATAATCAAAATTAAAGTTATTTCCTGCACAAAAGCATTTCCGATTATTGCTCTGCTATTTGGTGAGGCCGGAAATTAATGTGGAACCTCCCTCGTATTTTTGGAAATGACTTCCTTAATATCAACTGCGATTGAATTGAGATTATATTTATCCCAGAGAGCGGTCAAGTGCTATATGGGAGGCACTTAAAACGCTATAGATTTGTGAGTGCCAGAAATTCCCCCTAGAAGATTGTGTAGTCTATTTCAGGGTCACGACAAACGCACACCGCGCTCCCACTGCCAAGAAGATGAGGTCCATCTGTGTAAAAGTGGAAGTCGGGTTTATGTAAGCAGCATAACGAATAAAAGAGAACTTCCTTTAATCGTGATGAAGTAGCAACAGCACTGTCGCTAATTAAGAGATTTTTAATAGTTTGTGTGAAATGTTTCATGTTGTTAATGCACATAAACTCGGAAATGTTAAGTGTAGCAACATATATTTTGCAAATATTTTGATTAAATACACACATAAAGCCATTTAAAACCAATTAGAAGTAAAATGCAAAGTAATTATTCCTTGGAGAGACAAAGAGGTTTCATCAAGTTTTATACGTGCGAGTCACAATATTCAAGTGATCTCATTTTTAAAATAGATTAATTTGTAACTCAAGGGGAACTGGTCGAAATTCCAAGCAACGATGAAAATGAAAAGTAGGCGCCGGTGGGAGAACTAGAGAGTAATATAAAACTTTTTCAGAATGCGAATGACTGGGAAAACAGTTCACTTAACACTGAAATTAGAAATAATTCTAAAGAATGTCCCTGGAGGTTACTTTGTGCACCAGGCATTATAAGTGTTAGCCATTGTGGCAGCAACTATATTGTTATAAAATTCTATGTACACATTACAAATATATTTTATGCATGAATACTCAGCGTAAATGCTTAAGTAGAAAGAAGAAAAACGGATAAAGTATAAAGCAATAATAATAAATACTTCAATTTTTAAAATGATAATAGAATTTAGATATATATGAATGGAAACATATCACATATTATTTACAATAACATTAGTTATTGTGTTCTAATCAGAAAATAAATTGCTTCTAGCTTCATGCACTTTGATTAGGAAAATGTACATATTTAACTAACTAATGTTATCCGCAAATAGGTCCCTAAATGCCAGTCGACCTCTAATTGCTTAATTTTTTTTTCTGGAAACAGCTTTTTTCTCGGGTGTTCTCATTGGGTACATTTAACTAGAATAGTTACCCATTCCTCACCCTCTTCACAAAATATGCCCATTTTGTTTCCAGCGTTATCCGTTACTTTTTTAGCCTTACGAACTCCCAGTCTAAACTAGGCCAATCCTTATCTTGTCTTTCTCCTTAGAACTGGCTTATATATCTCTTTTCCCCAGGTTAATTTTTTTATTCGATAGGCTCAAAGAGAATTTCGTGTTACATTCTGCCCCGATTTCCTTTTTGCTGATATTCGCAACCCTTGTTTTAACCTTCTTCCATGCATTTTTATTATTTTTGTTACCTGGTTACCATATTGAATTCTCTTTCCATCTTGCAGTGCAAAATGTTGGTTATGCATTTCGTGTCATTAGCATTTAGCGTTAAATATGACTGTTCTCCTTGCATAAATTTAAGTCGGTAATACACCGTTCTTGTTTTACTACTCACAATATCTTCATAACAACCCACCTCCCTCATGACTCCACAGTTTGACGTTCCATTGTAGAGGCCGAAAACCCTTTCCCAAAAAATCGACTTGAACTTTATTTACATGTTCAGCTCTTCTCCATTCCCATATTTCACTTCGTATAACAGAATGGGCTAATACTTTGTACATCCTCTCTAGTGTATCTAGTGGTACATCTGGAACGCGAGTCAGAATAAGTGTATAACTCATTTAGTTATTCTCGTGCTTTATAATTAATAACAGACAAGTGCATATTCCATTTCCCACTCATATCAAAGCTTGCTCACAAATAACAAAAAAGTATTTCTTTTCTACTACAGTGCAACCCCTCCATACACGTATCATTTTAAAATATAATTGCTTTGGATTTGTCAACATTTACCACCATTCCCAATTTCAGGCAATTATGAATTCCTTTCTGGAAACTACCTCTTGTTAGAGATAAAAAAATTAGATCGTCAGCATACAAAATTACAGAAATGCATGTACCGTCTACTTCAGGGGAATTCATTTCCTCCGCTGACGGGACATCAGAGATATGATCTATAAATAGATTAATCAATAAAGGAATACATATCTAACAAACTCTTTTCGCTTATCTACATTCCGATATAGTCATTTGGTCTATCTTAATACCGAATTTCACATCGCTGTGTATCTGCATTAGAGTTTTTATCATTTTGTTGGATACACCTTTCTGACACAGATTTTCTCACAGAGCATGTCTCTGAACACTGTCCAAGGCAATTTTATAATAAGTATGCTGTATAACCTATCATGGTTTCTTTATAAGTTTATATCCCTTAGCATCTTTTGAACGATTATATTGTTCACTAGAGAAAATCCTTTTCTGAAACCTGCTTGATACGTAGATATTTTATTATATTGGTTAACCCATACCCTTGATCGATCATACAGAATATTGCAATACATTTTACCGAACACACATAGTAGTGATATATTACTGTAGTTCTCTGGCGCCCATGATTTAGTTCTCGGGTATGTTCGGAATCTAAGTACATTTTATGCGAGAATTCTACATGAATTGTTTATGAATCATTCAGTCTAAAAGTGATCAATTGGCGCTATATACGAGTTCAATGCTGGCAACACGTGGCTTTTTAAACGTTCTCTTTTTCCCGCTATAACTTAACTTTTTTAGATTCTTGAGCGGCAAATGGCTCGCCTTTAGATACGTTACTTCATCTGGTGCGATTTCTCAGAGTTACCAGGTGAGCATAGCTCAAGTTTCTAATTGCCTTTCACTCTCGGCGAACATTTACATGGTCAATAAATATATACATATATTATATGCTATGGCCATTGCTTACATTTGTACAGCTTTTCCTATTTTCTAAGGATTGTCTTGCATTACAGTATTATAACTTAGGTTTCACATATATTTAATTTAAACTACAAAATAGCAATATTTAATAAAATAATATATAATAAATCAAAATATTTACATATTAGCAAGGGGATGCTAAATACAGTTTCAACATAAGATGTTAAAGTATACAAGCGTAAACCAGAGAAGTCTTTGATCCGCTTTTACTTCACGTCAATGTGATACCGTCTGCACCAAAGAAACAGGGTTCACAGCTTCCTTTTGTTTGCTATCATTGTTAGTCTTGGCATATTGGTGATTTAGAAACATAATGTGATAACTTTGAAATCTAAACAGGCAAATTAGAGATTCTCTGATTCAAATTGTTTATTCTAGGGCTCTGATTCAAATGGTTTATTCTAGGGCTCCTATACAATCTGTAAAATTATTGCAATAGGTTCATTAAAAGGCTGTGTATTAAGGAATTACATGATTGTTTAGCTAACATAGAGCGTAGACAACAAGTTCTTAATGAGCTTGTAACAGAAGCTTGAATTTAAATTTAACGAGCATTTATAGCTTTAGCAGTCTCTGCAATTTTGTTAAATGCAATTTATTAGACTCAATACAGTTTCTTTTATAATATGAATAATGTTATTTTTATAAATTGTGCAGAAAACAAAATCTATGAAACACAATAGATAGAATCATATGTTGTAAGCGAATGGTTTTATTTAGATATTAAATCAAAATTACAGTCACATGGGAGTTCCATGAAAACTTGGGACGAAAGTTGGTATGCTTATTGAAATAGTCAAGTTTTGAGATCTGACATGGCTACTCCTTTCATGCATCTTCTTTTCGGTGCTTATGTAGTTAATTCACCAAAGAAATAACAGGTACTTTTCCATTATGAAATGTTATAACTTCTAGGCGCCTTAAGCAATAATTAACTGTCCTCTTGTTAAACAACCAAAGTCTCGACGCGGCACTCTTTTGTGTTTTTTTTTTCTTGCATTCTTGCCCGAGAAAAAGAACCGCCGTGTTTGGTTTAATGCTTCTTTTCTATCCCAGGAAGTTCTTTGCTCCTTTTCTCTCACACTTACTTGTTCTTTCCTTTCTTGGTAAACTCTCTGGTCAGCAAGAAGTTTTCGTCATGCTCTGCTAAAGTTAGATAAGGTCTGGCCTTTCCTTACTCAGTTTTGGACTGTTGCATTGCTTAACGTTGTCGTGTGTAGTACAAAAATATTTTAAATTCTACTAAAATTTCACAGACTACAACTTAGAACTGTTTACGTTTGCGTACAATAAATGGTGGTAAATACTGCATTTCCACAAGTGACTAAAGAAATAATACGTGTTGCGGAAGCACTTTATGATACAAGTGGCAACTTTGTCCTGGAGTTCACAGCTGAAGAACTGGTAGGTGTTTTGTTTTGATGAGATAAAGAAATCAAAGTTTTCAAACACGCTAATCCAGACTTAGAAAATAATGAGTCCCTTTCAGAGATATTTTCAACGTTTTTATGTTTCAGCATCTCTTATAAAATTAGAAATATTCATATTACGCATTTGTGGTAAAGAAATGAGTACTAGTTTAAATGAATTTCTTTTCAATGTTTATATTAAAATTTTACTTGCTGATCCACCGACTCCGATTCGGTGCGTTCGTGTTACTCGGTGTCGTCAGTATATGTAAATTGCATGCTAAGTGCTCATTATAATTTATGTCACTACATACACATAGTCATAAGCAAGTTTTTATGCATGATAAATATATGAAACCAGTTTTTTGCACAAGTACTAAGCTATTCATAAGAAAATACCTAGTAATGTGTTCCACATAGAGAAACTGTTTAGCAACTTGTTAGAAGTTACGAGAAACAACATCTCTTAATGACAAGAAACATTTCCGTGCTCTTACAAAAGAAAAGTTAGAATAAGTACAGGTATTTTCTATGCACATGCTGGCAATTTACTGCCGCTGAGCAGCATCATTTTCAGCATCTCAACAGGTGTGTGCATATTATTATCACCAGTTTAAAATAAAGTATAACGTAATGCTTTGGGTAAAAATAATAGACCCTAAAATAATTCCTATCGGCCGGCAAATTCCAGCACTGTTTTTCTCCCCACGTTAACAAATAGGGCCGGTAGATATACATTTCTACATTCTTTCGTCCCCTTGCAGTACTTTTAAATACAGGATTATCCATTGAAGTAGGTACCAATGCATACTGATGAATGCTATGTGCTATTCACAACTAATTTCCGCATAGTCTGGAATTAAGTTGAGGGGTCAGTAAGCCAGTGTATGTGAGGTGAGAAGGTTTTTCGTTGTAAGCTGAGTTTTTGCACGGACTGAACTTTTGATTCGTACTTCAATGGATTTCTTTCTATACATTTTATGCTGGAGTTGTGAGTAGCTTTAATTTTCTCGGAAAATCACTCAGGCAGCAATTGTCATGAAGAACCCCCGAAGATATATAAGAGAATCGAACCCGGAATCCCATGAAAAGTATTCAGAAGTTTTAGATCCCAGGACTGGACTCTTTATATTATTAATGCTCTATTATCAATTAAAATGTAACAAGTGTGACTCTTAAAAGCGCAAACTAAAAAGTATGATATTTTTATAAAGTAACCATAGTAAAACCTAAATGAAATGTGACTTAAACAAGCCTATATATTTCTAATAGTATATCCTTTAAGATTTTAATATTACTGCGATGCTTAGAGCACAGGGGAAAAAACTCTGAATATGAATAATTTACATAAAGTCTTTGTTCAGAAGGCTGGTTCTTGCTTTGTTCGTAGAGAAAGGAAATTAGAGGCGCATGTTCAATTTGTACCCAAAACTAAAACACCTAATTGGTGTGTATGTTATTTTCAACAAAGAGTCAGAAAAATAAATCCAGTTGTTCTGTTAAAGGCACTGAGCTATCTACATTCGACACGAATGTTTTAGAAAAGAGGAGGGAACAAAGAGAAAACAAAACCCTATCGGAATTTAAAACAAGCGTACTTATGGATCACAGCGTGTATGCTGCTGTCAGTCCGGAGACATTTTTTGAGTTGTTAAGAGCTAAAACTTTTTTGCTTCACTTGCATTCTTAGATCAAACGTCCCCTTTCGTTTGCTCTTCATTATTTTCTTACTATCATGTTCTCTTTGTACTTTTACTTTGTCTTTCTGTATTGGTTTTGTTACTGGAAAGACGAAGATTTTCTTTTCCAGTCCCTGAAATTTCCTCTTCGGTTTACATACCGTGGTGACGTGCGAGCAAATTAAAGCTGCACTACTTCAATGGATGATACAGGAGAATATTCATTGCCACAGTTTAATGCTTTCATTAAGGAAACCTACAATAAATTAGGTACTTAAGTACGACTAAATAACGCGTGAACAAACACCGCTGAGGTCATTGTTGCAGGTCTTATTTTGAGAAATGTAAAACACTTTTATTTTATATGTTTATTACTCCATATTTATTAATTTGTTTATTTTATACAGTCTGGAAGCGCATGTTGCGCAGTATACCATATCAAAACTATAAAACACTTAAAACTTTTGTGAGTGGAGCATCTGAGTTATACCACTCATTCATAATATAAAAAGCCTTGTTAATGAGCCAACGAGATATACATTTTATAAATTGACTTTTTCCAGGATTCAATAACTGGTATGGATATTAATTGGCTGTCTTATTAAACATTAATTCTACTTAATCTATTAAAGGTAACTTGGAGCATATTTTGTTGTCAGATATTATAAAAGCCCAGGCTATTTCTTATTGTATAAACATTTACATTGTCTTTAAGAAATAACAATAACTCAAGAATATATAAACGTGTAATAGTAAGAATGCTTTCTTTGGTAAACAGAGATCGACAGTGTTGCCTAAAACTAGAGTTTGTCGTTATTCTGGTGGCTTTTTCTGCAGTTTAATACACACGAGAACTATTTCCAAATAATAGGATATCATACTTCAATAGACTAATGAAATAGGCACAATTTAAGA
Organism: Metallyticus violacea; assembly: GCA_030762175.1. Taxonomy (NCBI): domain Eukaryota; kingdom Metazoa; phylum Arthropoda; class Insecta; order Mantodea; family Metallyticidae; genus Metallyticus; species Metallyticus violacea. Next base: position 53,614,448 of record CM060845.1, on the reverse strand, counting down.
TATATATATAAGGGAAAGAATCATCGTCAAGCTTTTCATCAAATATAAAAATCCAGATAATTACCACAGAAGCTCAACATGATCCTCCCAAGTTAGTTTAGGGTACAATACCCAACATATTAAATGATGTATTAATATTAAATGTGACAAAGTGAACAACAATGATTTTATGTTGTCTTCATTTAATTTTAAACCAGTTTTTACCTTCAGAAATATTTAAATTCATTTGTTTCTAATAAAGTAACATTCTTATGGCTGCTAAGTATTGTAGTGTCATTATATAACACCAGGATATGTGTAACTTCGTTTATGCCTATCAGAAATAAGATACGGTCAAGGAATGAGCCTTGTGAAACACCATATTGAACAATCCTTATGTTAGATTTATTTTTATTAACAACAACAATACAATGCTTACGCTCAATTAAATGTGATTTAAATAATTGTAACTTTCCACCAGCAAATCCATAAATTACATTTTAGACCGCCACAGGTGGCCGAGATCATTAAGGTGCGTACTCCTGAGCAGGAGTTAGGTGTTCGAATCCCGCCAGGACTGTCCTCCCTGACTTGAGTTTTTTTTTTCCAGATTTTCCTCAGTCATAAATGGCAAATGCCGTGGCGGTACCCTAAACTTAGACCTGGAACGTTTCATTTCTTAAAAAGTCATTCCAAATATATCATTTCATCTCATGTTTCACCAGTGTTCACCGTCTATGGTACCTCAGTAGTAAAAATGGGCGTTAAGCACTAGTAAAAAAACTACATTTCAGAAATTGAAATTTCATGTTAAATAAAGTCAAAAGCATAACTGAGATCACAGAGAGCTGCCCCCTTTCAAAATTGGGAAGTACACGTTAATTAAATGTGTTACTGCATCAATATTATTTAGTCTTGAAACCATTTGTATAAAATATATTATTTTCAAAGTAATTTAAAAGTTGATATTAAATTATCTTTTCAACAATTTTCGAAAACATAGGAATATTATAAATTGGCTTATAATTAGTAGGCTCATCCAGGTCCCTTTTCTTAAAAATCGGAATGACTGACTATTTTAAGTGTTTCAGAAAATTTACAAGTTATTAGATAGTTATTAAAACTAATAGTGAGTGGATATGAAATATACATTATAATTTTTTTTCAAAATAATTTAATATTCCATAATAATATACTGAATCTTAAAGTATCTTTGCTGGTAACCTCTTTTCAGTTAAATACAGAATTTGGCTTAACATTAGAACATACAACTTGTTAGCGAATTCATACGTGCGAGGAATGTCAAAATAATTTACGTATTTTAAGAAAATATGTATGAATACCTTCTTATTCCAAAAGAGCTAAAACAGGAATATAGAGTATATGATAAGAGTGAATAATGGTATTCTTAAGAGTCGTGTTTAGAAAACAAGTTCGATTTCTTATTAAAAAGGGGAAAAAAAACCACGCTTTATATATGGAGGTTATTCATAAAGTTACTTCCGTTTTCATACAAGAGATGTAGTAATCGCTATAGGGAGGTCATGTTTACACAGCTATGTGTGCTTGGAACAGAGGCAGAGTGAAAGTGACAAAAGTATCATTCACTGAGGTGCACGTGCTCAAAATATGTACTGCAATCAAGAATCCCGCCGCATAGCAAAACCATCGAGAACATACTTTCCAATTACCTCCTAACAACCGCTTTGAAAAACAGACCTGCGGAAACTGATCAGAAAGCGCTTTTCTCTAACGTTTTCGTGTCAATTCTTCATTCAGGATAGTCGGTCGGCCAGTTTTCTCCTCATCACGGACAATGGCTCGCCCAGGGGGTATCTTCAGTAATGCCATGAGTGCTGATACTTCTGTAATTTGAGGTTAACGAATGTCTATTACCATGATAATTATTTAAATATTAATGTCAAGCACGAGTTTGAAAGCTCATTTAAATTACCTAAGAAATATTATAAGCAAGAGAGGAATTCAGTAAAATAATTGCTACCCGAAAATTATGCCAATTTTTTGTTTTATATGTTTGTACTTTTAGTATAACGTTGAAGTGGTTTGGCTTACCTCGTTGATTTTTCTGAAAACATACAATACTTTTATCATCTTTTATTCCAAACAGAGTTGCGCAGAGATCTAATTTAAATAAAATACAAGTTAACACTATTATAACAACACTGTTATTTTTTAATAAATTATGTCAATTTCGTGTTGTAATGAGGGTTTTTAAAGCAAATGAACGTTTGAGGTTATAATAACAGTTCATGGTAAATTTATTTATCAGTACATTTAAAGTTAAATCCCAATTTTACACCTTTTATTTTTATTTCATTTAAATCAAGTTATTTAATGCATGAAAATAGGCTTCCTAGTCTCTAGGGAGCAGAGATTATAGAAATAAAAAATTAACATAGGGAAAGAAACTATCAGTTATTGGATTTTGAGAACCGTGCTTTAAAACTATCGATTAAGTTCCATTCTAATTGCTAAATAAGGCATCAGTGAGACCATACATAGGCTGAAAGGCGCTCGCATCACAAATAATAATACAAGAGGATTTGAGATTGTCGATAAATTCATGAACATAGTTTATCAGCAAAAAGTAGATCCTCGAGTGATATTTATTAGGATTATTTTGCGAATAAAATAAGAATGTCAATATAATTCCCTAAACTTGAATATTTATATCATAATTTCTTAACGTTTTCAAGCCCTCTAGCAACAGACGAATTTCGATTGTCAATAATGCCAAAAGGGAAAAGCCAAATATGGGTTTTTGGGATTATTTCAAGAATGTAATAAAAATAAAAATAATATATACCTAAAATTCGCGCACAGAATATTAACAATTGTATAAAAGGTTATACCTAAGAATGCCTATTCAAAATTGGGAGAATGAATAGACAGTCGTACTGTTCGATTTACTTATACCAATTGAGAAAAACAAAGCAGAGGTAACATTATACCATTCTGAACAACGTGTTTGTTAAGATTTATGGTTGCTTAGGCGCATTTTGTTACATTATTTACAAAATGATTTCAGACTGTTTGGCCTGAATATGCAGAAACAATTGCTTGAGTAGATACGCATTAAGTTAGTTAAATTGACGATTACTAAAAAACACAGAAAAGTGGTTAGTGGTCTGTTATGTTTCATTGGTCGTGTTTATGATGACGTCACATAAGTAAAAGAAGTGAGGAAATATGTCAAAGAAATTAATGAACATATTGAGGGAGCGCTCTGCTCCTCTATTTTCGTGTTCATTATTCAATTATTTAATACTGAAAAATTTAAAATATTTTCTCCATAAACCTGACATTTCTTGCTTTCAAGAAATGAACATATAGTATCTCTTAGGCAGTGGTTGTTGATTGTCTTAAATATGTTAAACCTACAAGGCGATTTGTTTTAAAGTAGCATCTATGGCTTCTTAAAGGAAGAAGAAGCGGAGTTAACTTAACGTGCATCTTTCGTGTAAAACCACATTGTATTTCCTGAGATAGTAGGATTGTCTTAAAAAACAGTGTTTTCTTTACTCAATGTAAAAATAAATTGCACCTCTCATTCTAATCCCTTATCTCCTAGTGTTTAATAACTTTTTATTTCATTTATCTACACATGCTATATAATTCTGTTTTAATTACTATGATATTTTACTTGATTGGGGTGATTGTAAGATTAACCTTTTATTTGTGAGTGATATATTTTCAGAAGATTGATCCAGATTATTTTTAGACATTGGTATATTGATTTTAGAAATCATTAACTACTTGCCAGTTATATTTGTGATGATGTGCTACATTTCACACATACCGGAAAATAATCTTCTTAGAGCTGCTACAACTGAAACCAGCAGAAATAGTTCCTTGTTTGAAGTAATTGAACATGCTCTAGAAGCATTCTGGGCAAATTAAAGAATGCTAAGAGGTTTTACTTTTAGACTCTATATTTCTACCTATAGATCTGAGATAACTGCTAAACGTTATGACAGGTGAATTAAAACTATTATTCGACCGTGTATAAAATGCAACGTATCTAAATATGCACTGAAATTGCAGGGTATTTCGAGAGTATTAAACTATAAGATGGAAACTTAAGGTGTATGAAAAGTCTTGTTGATGACTGGAATTGGCTACTTTGAAGTAAACGTGTTCATGCTATTTTTCAGATATGACCTCCACTCTGTTATCGAGTAGTAACTCATAAGATTGTTTAGTAATAATCAAAGGAAATTGGTTTACTACTTTTTTCGGACACACTGTAGAGTACTTCCATTCTACCCAACAGCTTTGCTGTCAAGTCTGCACAAGCAAGCAGTTTCTCTCCATGAATTTTCTGGTCAAAGTAGAAGAAAAATCAATTGTATAATAATACATTTATTATATTTGAAATGTTGAATTACAAATTATTCCATCCTTTAATTAACACAATGAAATTAATTACACAATATTATATTGTAATAATTTATATTTACTCCAATAAACAACAAAAGATGAAAACAATCATTAAATTTATTTATAGTTAGGTTAGTACATATATTATATAAAAAGTCATTTTCTAAGACGTATAAAAATTAAATTTACATTATGTGACACTTAAATATATATTTATTGATTAATCGGGCCAATTTTAAATGCTAATTTGAATAAAAGTCGGGGTAATTATTCCAAGGGCAGTGTTATTTATTTTAATTATTTCGAAAACATAAGTATAGTTTAAACCAAGAGAATATATTCGCTTATCAGACATTTTCAATGCAATGGAAAAAATTGTCCTAAAAATTCTTACTGCAAGTTGTGACTTGAGGTTAGGATATACAGGGTGCTCATTCGTTACGCAATCGAAAATTGATTTTACCAACTGCCTAACGGCCTCACCACCTGCTGAAGGAGATTATATTGCCGGTCGGAACTCATAACCAATATTTTTGTTTCTTTCTTTATTTGTCATAGTAAACACTTTGATGTTGTACTTACCTTTAGTAGATGTTTCAAGTGTCTACCCTCAATTATGAGACATTCCTAAGTGCTTTGAAAATTATTTTGAGATACCCGTTGCAATTCACCCTTTCGAATATTGTAAGCTGCCTCCTGGATACTTAGTTTCGGCGCCTCACCGGGCTTTCATTTCCAATACAGCAGTAATTTCATATGAATGAAGATGCAGCAGCTAAATGGAAATTTTCTGAGCTAATGACGTTAAATCTTTTCAAGGGGAAGTTTCTAATCGATAACTGTTTCATTAAGATTCTACTTTGTTAAAACCGGGTATTTTGTCTTGGCTTCTTGGCATTTGAAAACGCAATGGCTTAAAACTTTTTACGCCAATCTGAATTCTCGATAAAGATATTATTGCTGAAAATTTAAAATTTTCCTACAGTATTTGCACGGTTTCTTTTACACACAGTAATCAATAAACAGATATATATTGTTATAGCCATCTAATTTACGGCATAGGTGCTCCAAGACTCATAAATACACATATGAAAATATAGCACACGCTTAATACAGAACTAGAACTGAAACAGTTACCATGATAAAAACCTCAATTGCTTGCGTCAAGTACTTTAAATCTATTCTTAATCAGAAACGGGTTTCACTGGAGGTTAATAGCTTTCCACTAGTGTACACAAACTCCGAATGCGTAGCGAACTGAAGGCACGGTATTTAGTAATTATACTTCAAGTTACAGTCTTGCTTTGGACAAATTAAAAATAATGAAAAATACATCTTTGGCATGTGTTCTGCTGGTGACTGTTACAGGTGCAGTAAATATTCCTTTTAATGCTTGTATAGCAATAAAGTATTAAAGTTTATATAAACTGTTGATGTTTTTATTTAAGTAGTGAATATAGCAGTTGGGCATAAAACTGATATATGTCATTTAACTATTATAGAAAAGTATTTTTAAGAAATATTATTCTTCGAGTAGAATATGAACAAGTAAATTTTTGTCGAAATTTTCGTGAAATTCAATTTTTAAAGGATAAAATATCTACAACTTTCTACATTCATAATACATAAATATAATTTTTTAACATGTGAGAGTTTTTAACTTTTCTTATAATTTTTTCGTGCAAATTAATTAACTGATATAGCCTTTATCTATATTTCTTCAAATTTTCAATACGTGATCAAAAAATCTAACAAAAAGTATTATATGATTTTCAGAGCACTTGTATTTCTAATACCTATGTAATGTAATTAAAGTGCAAAAAATTAGAATTAAACATATTAGACTTTTTTTCGAGGCAGTTCAAAAGATCTAGGTGGTACTTTGATTTGCCAGCAACTAATTAAAATGTTATCTATTTATTATTTTTATGTCAAAATAATAAATTGTGCAACTTTAGTGCAGCAGCGCATAAAAAAATAAATTTCCCAAAATATTATAAGTGTCAACAAGACATTTTATTATGTGTTAAGAAATGTATTTGGAAGCTGCAATATTTTGAAACTTTACTATGTGCACCCTTGATTCTCGACCTAGTTTAGATTTCCAATATTACCTAAATCATTATGAAACGTGTTTCCTCACCAAAAGTCACGTTCCGCTTCATAAATATACATGCACAAAGAATCTAGAAGTATTAGAATAGCAAAGTCATGTCTGCAGCGTTTCTTAATGCACGCCACTGACGCCCACCATGTTGTTGATGGCTTTGCGTGCAACACGCAACACTGTTAACATACGCCTGAGCTTCTTGTATTATCGATTCAGCTGGAGAATGCATGCAATGCAGAAGTTTTCTTTTTGTGCTTTACTACTCTAGCACATATACATACTGTGTTTTCTTCTTATTTTAGGTTACTAGTAACAGGGTTGCACAGATTCTACACTGTAGAGTCGTGCGTGCTTTGTTCGACATTACTCTTCGACCTTTGCACTTCGACAAACACTGTTTCTGTTGGAGAAGCCCGAGTGTGTGAATAGCCGCGTCTGTCCCTAACCACTTAATGGATTTAACCGGCCTGTAAAACCTTTGAACTAAAAGAACCAGGGAATCCACAGATCTACCGTCTTTAGAAAATCCGTTCAGATTTTACAAAGTGACATTATTAACATAAATTAAATACGCGATTTTAAATGAGTGAACGAACGAATGAATGGACAAAACTTGTCATTATTTAGTATAACAAATACAAGTAAAATGCAGTACAATATAAAATTATACAACTTAAAATCATTGGTAAAACATTTCTCTCCTCTGTAAGTAAAGCCAGAGTGTTCTGATCTCTTGAAGAAATCAACCCCATTCTTGGCAACTAAAATCGATGCGACCTTCTCTTCGGATTCTAGAAGAGAAGGACCCCTCCATAAAGCATTCTATGCAGTTTGTATTTATTAGTTGCGAATCTTTCTCCCAACATTTTATCTCAAATTTGTTGTTGATTTTCTTATTGATACAATATCCATAACACTAGTTTTTGAGATATTGGAAACTCTCACGTAAACAAATCTTCTTTGACTTGTTTATTGATCCTCTCATTTCTTCCTCACTTATCGCAAATAACTTTCATTATTTACATTTTTTCCTGGACTTAAATTCAATACCTCATTTCTGACAACTTTGGTTGAAAAGTGTATCCAGAAGTGATTTCTCTGTCAAAAACCAGTTTCTTAACAATTCCAAAAATAACTCTTCAGTCCATAAATTGACCATACCTATATATTGATCCTACCTCCTGATCCTTTCAATATGGCAATACAAATCCATGCAAATCTTTCCCTTTATTACAACATTCAACTTATACTTTCCCTACCCCATTTATTTTTCCTACATTTATATAACTAAGGCATTTTTGTTATTAAAATCCGAAAATAGTCCTTGCGCTAAAATAACGGTCATCGCTCCGCAGTCATTGTGTAGCCAAAATTTCACTAGGGAAGCTAATTCGGGTGGCAGCACTCACCACGATCATGGCGTTCAATTAGCCACCAAAACGAGCACAAACTCCGAGGTCTGACCTTAGCAACGGTGAGCGGATTACATGCTAAAATCTGTTTCAAAAGAAGGAATGTCAGAAATGTAACACTAACTTTCTCCTGTGCGGTGCACATTAACCGGAGAAAATTGTCGATGACTCGTTCGTTAGCTTTAGTTCGTAGGTTAATTTATTTCCAAAAGCAATTCTCTTTTAATTCCCTACCCTTCCACATTTGTGGCATAACAAGAATTCTCAAAATTTCCTTGATCACACTGACTCAAATCTCTCATTCTTTTATACTTCCTTGTAATATTATTCCTTGCCTCAAGTATTTTGTTCTTCTAGCTCTGGTTTATCTTGAACCAGTTTTTATATTTTCCCTTTATTACCTAAACCCTACTTCAACTGCCTCATTGGGATTCTCGGAAGATCCAAAATGTGAATCAAATCGACATTTATCCAACCCTCAAATATTTCCCAAATCGATGTATAATTTTTGCCTCAACTAATAGTCTCTCGTAAGCGGGAAGTCTGCAATTCGGTTCCCCCTCAAAATCCCAAATGCTGGGAAGCTACGCTATACTTAGGCCTGGAATGTTTTCTCCTTTAAAAAAAAAATAATCATTTTCCCAATTTATCATTTCATCTCCTGCATCAACAGTGTCCACCACCTGTGGTGTCTCAGTAGTAAAAACGAGAGTTAAACCCTACTAAAAAAAAACTACAAACGGAAAAAAATTAATCATTAAAATATTTCTAAAAGTAATCTGGAATTTACCTTTTCACGATAACGAATAATCCTATTCAGAAAAATGGTTTCTATCGGAAATAGAAATGGGCACATATTTAAATACTGTGTCACTTATTTAAGAGCTAGTCTCTTTAATGCTGACTGTTATTTGATAAATTATTACTCACATATTTTAAACACATATATTTACTGTGACATTAAATCAGAACAATTAAATGTTTGCATAAAATATTTCCTTTGCTTTTCATACTGAAATACGTAGAATGCTTTTTAGAACTGATATATGTTCGTGAAAGTTAAAAATATAATATTAAAATATTTACTATCTTCAATTCAAAGATATATGAAACGCAACAGCATTATAGAAGTAACAAATGAAAGCGTCGTTTAATTTAACCATAATACTCACAGGTGTAAATTTATGAGGTAAAGATATAAGAAGAAAGCAGGAAACAAGTATTGGTTGAATTGGCAGCATTGTAAAACATAACGTATTATTCAGTAAGAATGCTCAATATTGTTGTTTCAAATTATTCAACATAAACAAACCCTTCCCTTATACTTTGCACTTGCGTTCTTTGTGCTTATGTTTTTTCAGGTGTTTAATATTTGCTTAAGCCACAATTTTATCACCTTAAAATTGCGTTGTTCTTGTGAATAGTTTGAGATTTGGCGGTGTTCCGAAATGTAAAGTCCAAAATAAGAATCAGCATGGGTGATTTTAAGTAAAACGCGTTGGAAGGCTTGTTCAACATGTTTATGTACAAAATAAAAAAATGGATACATTTCCATTACTTTGTTACACTTTTTATGTTTATTTAATTGTAAATATCAATGGCAATGAATTTGTTGATTCGATTCATTTATTTCTGAAATAAGAGAGATCATATTAAGCATTGCACTCTATTTTATCGTTACAGAATTGTAAAAGATAATAAATAAATTTTGGAGCAGAAATCCCCTAGATTACTAGTGCGAACATTTTTCGCAAAATCTCCATATCGATCCATTAAACAATTTTTAATGAAGAGACGGGTGTTGAGTGGCAGTACCGTATTAAGTTACGGATGAAATGCTACTCTTGCTCTGGAAGGTTACATATTAATGTCTTTGATCCTAAGTTCGTTTATTGTTATTGTTATTATTTTGTATGAATTACGAACATTTTTGCAATGTTTCTTAAAAATAAAAAAAATGCATTTAAATTCTAATAATGAAACTAAAATTGCAATATGTTTAACTCTGAATGTATTTGAAGTAATTTTAGCATATTCAACCTATTGTGACAGGTCACTATTCAAAACCATTGATCGCTTAACAGCGGCGGAAGTTTTCTACCCTGCTAGGTCTTTTATTTGCGTCATAAATGTTGATTTCCATGCCTGTGCTATATTAACCAACTTGGACCTAGCTCCGAGTTATCTTCCTTCTCTACAAGTACTTATCGATCGAACAGAACAAAAGCAATTAATGACGTTTGGTCACGTAACGAGAACTGCAGATAAGACATGATAAAAGGATCTGGCTTAGCTTCAAATTTGCATAGAGAAGATGCAATACGAGAAAAAGCAATAAAGGACAAAGAGCAGCAACGTATTAAGTAATGGGATCCCATGAACATGCTTGAAGTTTGCAGGCGTTTGCTCGATATATCAGTGAATTAAATTACAATCATTGCTTCAACATAATACCACAAGATGGCATTGACTCCATATTGTTATTTTCTGTTAACTCGAGCTAGGCAAGTTGAACGACAAACAATCACGAATCAGAAGCCGCATTTCGATTGTTTCCGACAGTAAGCATTTACAACACTTGCTTTGATAGCGGAATGAACACGAGTGCATAATGCCCGTATGGTTTGCTAAGCTTCAACTTGTGTGCAAGTGAGTAATCGCAAATTAATTGTTTCTTTTAGTTTTGAATATCTGGTCTTTCAAAACATAAACATAATTTATATAACAATTTACACGATATAATACGGGTAGATTTGTATTATACGTCTTATACTTTTAAAATCTTTAAATTTTGAAGTATTTATGATATTGAAGTACTGAAAAATGTTCGGCCATGTTCCATAAATGTAAATACTACAGACTGTGTTTTATAGTTACCAATAAAATATTTTAAATACCTTAGTTACATGGTTATTGGACATGGTATATCTTCCGTGGTATTGCTTGCATTTTCTTATTTTGTAGAGTCTCTAGTTTCTGTGAAATGCAGGTGAATAAATAATGCCAAAGTCATTTATAAGGTAAAAGAATTGATTATACTATACAAGAAAAGGTATTTCAGCGTTTTAGGTATATCTAATATATTCAAATCTTTAATAACTACGTCGGTCCTGGTGGTGTAGTGGTTACCATACTGGTCTCCTAAACCCAAGATCGCGGGTCCGAACCCGGCCAGGAGCGATGGATTTTTTTCGGGGCGTAAAAATCCTAAGTATGGCTTCCTTAGGAAGGGAAGTAAAGCCGTGGGTCCCGTGTCGTACATTTACGGCACGAAAAAGAACCTCAAGCCTGAAAGAGAGGCCTCTGAGCAAAATTTGTCGGCCGTTTCACGCCCTGAGTTGAATGAGACGCTGAGCTGTTAAAGAGCGTCCATAAATAAATCAATAAAAAAAATTTAATAACTACCGCACAAATTTCCTGTCACCTTACTATATATGCGACAATGTTTCAGTGTGTCGGTTATTCTAAAGTCAGTTCTCTGTTTCAAATGGCAATAACTTTGGCGAAGTTTTGCATTCTCCATTACTAAAAACACCAATTTATTAGCAATGAAACATTATGATAAGAATAAAAAATATTGTCACTGTAATGTCACCGTATTGTTCAATAAGGAAAAGTCATAAACGACATTAGTAAATGTATTCCTAAGAATGTTTGCAATGGCACCCGATAAGATTGTTTCAATTCCTTACGGGTAGTAAGAAATGCTCTTTATTTACAGTAATCTTATAACCAGTAGCCAGCCCGATTCACGTCTGGTAATCTAGGAGGCCAACTGTTCCGAAAATACCTAGTAATAAATATCTTATAACACACCGAAAGTTAGAGATAGAAATTAGAAAATAATAAATAGTTGTGATTTGAGTTTATTTTAACAGTACAAGAGATATACAGAAACAACTTTAACCAAGCTCTCATACAAAATTCATAAAGGAGATGTCCATTAATCTTAAAGTATACTTAATATTCCATACGGTAAGAAATATTACCCTTTGTGCTACTATATCGCAATAAAACCCCCTAAGACACACACATTATAAAGAATTAAAATTAATCATTACCATTGCCTAACTTAATATGAAAAATGAAAATTTCCTTATAACTACAACTCATAAAATTTTTACAAGAACAAAACAAACTAGCAATAATTATTGCGATCACATACTTCAACCAATAAGCTGAAACCATATCTATATAGATGTGAGTGTAGTACATATATTGTACATAACAGTCGCCTGGGTTGCAAGACCGTTCATGCTCTGGAAAAATAATTCATAATTCCAACAAAAGAAAACAACAACATTAATAAGAACGTACTCACACACACACGCACACACATGAAACAGAGATACACACATTAATGTAGATATTTACATACATTTTTATATCATTTATGTATAATGCTTACAAGAACGGCTTGTCCTAATACTATGTATTTTCTTTAAGAAAATGCCCAAGTTTAGTCAGTTTGTCTATTTATAATTAAGTCTCAACATGCCAGCCTCCCCCTACTGGAAGTCGAAAATGAATGTGGTAGAAATTTTATCCTACCATCTTCTGTCTGTGTACACTTAGCCCAAAAGTGTACCCAGTCTTCCGGTTCCGAGCATAATGGGCAAATCCTTCTGTCTTCACCGTCAACCTTACGTGCCTTCCAGCCTCCCAGTCTAAGTCAAGCTATTCCCGACCTCTGTTTCATGCCTAGCTCCATAATATTGGTTCACTTTACCCCATCTAATTTTAATTTCGCTCTGCAGCTCCAGAGATGACATTGCGCCTCTGTTTTCCTGTCAATTTATGTAAAACAGGTGTCTTTTGACTTTTTTCACTACAATATACCTGTTTTCAATACTCCTCTGGCAAATGTCTTTTAAACTTATTATTGAGAATTCCCGCTGTACAACCGCAGTCCACCGTTTTGGATAATGCATGTTGTTTAACCGGTGCCGGTAACATATTGCCCTCAGGGTTGTTTGTTTTTCTTTAATCATTGTTAGCCGGTATCTAATTACATTTATTTTGCTTTAGACTGCATCTTCCCAGCATCCCACCTCTTGTAATATTCCACAATTGTAATATTCCCCATTTGTAGAATTGGCTTCCAGAAATCACATTGTAATTTATTTTGACTGTCTATTTTATCCCATCCTCAAACCTCACTACCATATAACAATTAGGACCTCATACATTGTCTCATATCATAGTTTTTAATGTTCTGACTGCCATATCCGAGCTAGCAGTCTCAGTACTGACTTTAACGACTTTAAACGACATAATAAACAAATTGAAACATAAAATTATATCAAATGAATTAAATCTCAAATGAAACAGTATGTAATATGCCACTTCTATACCGTTAGTTCCTGGAGCAAAAACCTGACTTAAGGGTGTTTGGGGAAGAATTTAACTCTTGCAGGGTAACTTAGTTGCAAAATGCTTGAAGTGACATGTGAGACATGTCCTATTTAAGCTGATACAGCAAGTACTTTTAAGGGAAAAAGTAGCATTAATGGTTTCTAAACATAACCTAAATGGCATTCTGTTTTACATGCCCTAGCGATTTGTTACCGCTTGCTTAGTTAAAAAAGAACCTCTGATATCAATATAAAGATATTACATTAGTGCCCAGTATGAAAAATGCCCACATACGTTATATAATGCTTTATTTTTATATATACTATTATTTTGCACAGTAAAGAAATACCAACAATAAATATGTAAGTGTCTGTTTAAATCCTTCAATTACGCTACCTTTATAATAGAGAAAATTCTCTTGCGCAAGTACAGGCCAATATTATCCTATAAATTTATCATTTTTATTTTATGCTTGCGTAAATAATGGAACACACTGCCATGATCAAATAAGTATTAAAATCATTACTTTATATGAGTTTATATCTTGCTGGTCACTTATTAACGTCAACTATTTGAAGGTAATTTGAAGGTAATTTAATAATAGCAGACATGGCATAAACACTTCCTATTGTCTATAAACGTTCAATGAAGTTATTACTTGAAAGGTTGCTCTGTTTGATATGGATGCACATCCATTACTATCTGATTACAGTCCCGCTAGTCTGCCAGTGCACCGGGGGTAGTGCCATATGGAGAGGGAAGGAGGGAGGAACGGTCAGAATCATGTGCTATTCTCATTTGCTGCCTACTACGAGTGACTAACAACGGTAAACATGCCATGTTAATTAAATTCATAATTATGGCTTGCTGCTAAATTGCATGGAACTCAAAAGCCTTTCCCTGAATGCACCACTCACTGGCTGCTGGGACTGTCGACTACCAGCAAAAACGGAAATATCATAAAGCTCTCCTGTATTCCAATCTCATGAATTATATGTGCCTTTTTACGTTCTGGCAGCGTTCTAATTCAAGAATGAATGTAGTGATGGACGTGGTTTAGATTATTATTATTATTATTATTATTATTATTATTATTATACATTAAAACAGAATTAAATTTATAAACAATTAATATTATTTACAACATAGGGTGAAAATGCTGATGAAATTAACAAAAGTTATGAGAATATAAAAAAATTAATAAAAGCAAATGTTAAGCGCATTCAATAAAAATATGAAACGACAAAGACAGAGCGTTTCTCCTTTTTCACACTGTTCTGTATTATACTATGATCACATGGATAATTTCCGTGTAGTTTACTCCCGAGGCTCAAAGCGGTATATTCGCAAGTATTTAGAATGAAGGGTGGATATCAACTAACTTTGTGTGGAATTGTTTCTTACCTAGAAATGCGTAATAGTAAAGTTTGTTAAGACTTAGCATGTATTTTCTATAGCACAACGATTCGTATGTACTGACAGAGATGGGTCATCAAATTCGAGAAGATGCAAGTAACTAACATATAATCTATTTGAATTAATTAATTAATTAATACAGTACTCAGCATAAAATATAAAATAAACAAAACAGAAAACACAATATAATTAAAATATATCTAATGAAACAAACATATTAGTCTCCTACTGCAATTACAGACAGGGTGTTCTTTAGTAGCTGTGGACACCAATTCTAGCTATCGGTGGAAGCCCGAGTTGCAGAAGAGAAGGACTCCTAATATACAAATTATCACTCTATACATTTTGTATTTATTAATCATAAACATTTCGTCTCAATTTAGTTGTTTATTTTCTAATGGATGCAATACCACCACACTATGGCTTAAAGAATACTGCAGTCACCCACATAATCACATTTCACTTCATTTACTCGCCTTCACTTTTCCTAAACAACTTCCTGTTTCAGGATACGTTTCCTCTGAACTTTAATTCCCAACTATCTGTTTAAGATTACTCCATTTATCCAAAATGGATTTCTGTATCCATTACTTAGTTTCTTTGCGTTGTAAAATATTACTGTATATACTCTTTTCTGCATACATTGAACATACCTCTATTTTGGTCCTTCCTCCTATTGCTTAACTTGACAACTCCTATTTTGATTTATGCAAACCCGTCTCTGGCATCATTTTACAACATTCGACATGTTTTTCCTACCCCATATATTTTTCATGTATCAATATATGCTTAAGGATATTTTGTACTAATATCATCAAATATCTGCAATCTTTAACTTATTTTCTTCCAAAATCCTTACTTTTTTAACTCTCCATCCTTTCATTTTCCCCAATACCAACCCTTTACAAATTATCCTTAATCCGCCTGAACCAGGTCTCTCTTTGTTTTATCCTTTCTTACGTAATCTATTTACATACACATATTTCTGAATTTTGGGATAAGAAGTTAAAAGTTCTGATTGTGGAACGAATGACAACTTTGATTTTCGCTTAGAAAACTCTCCTGCAAAAGTAACTCGAGTTTTTTCATTATAAGTGGAACTTTGTTATGCCCCTATAAGTAATTTCATAAACTGTTGATTTCTATTGCATTAGCGTCATTAAACAGTGTTATTAGCTTGCAGCGTCTTTTGATTATACGAAAAGGTCACGCAAGCGATTAATACTTGTGTGCTCGCTGTACTATTATATTAACACTGTTAATTAATAAACACGTCCAGTGACCTCGCGTTTTCAACTAGCCATCATATTAACATTTTTATTATTGAAAATTAAACACCACGTTAATTTTGGTATACCACATGGCATTTACAGTTGCTAGTCTTTTCTAAAAACAAGTACGCCATTGTTGCCTTCCATTTGCTGATTGCACGGAGGATCATTAACTCATACACTTGTCACGTGACGTGTGAGGGTCGACTATGCACAACCTTTCCATAGAACAAAACCTGCCAGGATCACAAACACATTTCTAAAGCAACATCTGTTCGGTTTTTATTTGACTGACTCTCATATTTACATTAGATCAATATATTCTACAATAAGTTTTGCTTTTACGTGATGCGTAAGGCATTTTTGGAACTCTGTATCTTAAATAATAAATAATCTGGTTAAACAAGAAAAGGAACGCAACGCTGCAATATGTAATTACTCTAAAAGAGGAATATACAACGAAGTGCCTGTACTTTCATTTACATTCGCATTAGTGGGACAGTGAACAATCAATCATTACATCCACTCTCACCAACGCGCTTCAAATGTGGCTGGCGTGTATCAGGAGTTTTAATTTCTTCCAATAAACATTCCAACAGGTACAGTAAAATTGAAATTCATTTACTATTAATGCCTTCAATAGGCCAAGGCAAACCATGTATATTTGGCTGGTTTTAAAATAAAGTAAACCAACCAACATTTAACTATATTCTGTCTCAAAGGCTATAATACATGTGCATAATAATAGAAACATAAAAACCTAAATAGAACTAAGTCTCTTATATTAGAAATATAAACAGAAATAAACAATGGAAATACTAACCAAATGTGGTAGGTCCCAATGATAGTGAGGTTAACACCAAAAATGAAAATAAGCATATTAATTTTAATATTCCTGTCTCTATTTCATAGAAAAGAGGTTGATAACTAAATAATCCATAAGAGTAAATAGCCAAAAGAAATGAAATATGGACGAAGGTAGTAACGAAAGTTATGAACACTTGTAGACAAATTTTCAACAACATAAAATAAATTGTCATGAGTGATTTATGATGCCATTATCTTGCATTACGTGATCACTAGAACTCCTAACAAAATTTCATGTATGTACTAATTTTTAATTTCTTGTTATAACGCTAAGTCTATAGACACTTTCTACTGCAAAGCAGTGCGATAACTTTTAGGCTCAGATTTTGGAACCAGGGCAAACATAAATGCTGCTCGTTATGTCCAGACAGTGTACAAGCTCCGTCGTGAATTGAATGATAAACGCCGTGGAAGAAAGATAATTCAACAGCATGATAACGCTCGGCCTTACTTCAATCGAGCGCACGTCGCATACGTTTTTAATACGAAAGTAGCGATATTTTGTTTAGGTATTATTTTTGGATGGGTAAAGAAACAGATACGAAACCAACTTATGAGAAAATGGAGTGAGTTCTACCCCAAAACGGATATTCAAACTTCTAGAACTGTTAGGAAAGGGGTAGAGAGTTAGAAAAGTATGTGGAAAAGTAAATAATAGTTTGTAGCTTATAATGCCTCGTATTATTATTGCTAAAACAAAAAATTACGGACTGTTGTGCCGTGGTCCATGATTTGATATACACCAAAGCTTTTGCCAGCTTCTGCATCCAGCATCATCAATGGATTAAGATTTAGAGCTCTGATGAAGCTGGTCGCAGAACAATTACAATGTTCTAAGCAAATGTTCACAATCAACAATGTATAATCGAAAGTTCCACGCATTTTCATTAGCTGTGAAACTTAATTGAAATGTTATTGTAGTAAAAACAAGTACCGCAAACATTTTCTGAAGGTTTTTACACAGCACTCTTATATACAAATATAATTTTCAAACACATATTACATTAATATTTCACAATTGCTATTTTCATGACCATGCTTTTGTTAAATATAAAACACATGCATCGTTTATAAGTATAGTTTATATGCTAAATTAATTTGTACTTTTATTTTAAAACAATACAGAGAAAATTAATCACAAGAAGACTTTTAGGTTTTCATATATACCCCTACTCCTATTGGTCCGATTTCCCTGATTTTCAGGAACTATTTTTTAGTTTATTTAAACGGTATTTACCAAGTTTCGTTGCGAAAAACAAATATTGGTACCACTGGAGTAATTGTTACATTATGGGTTTCAGGTAAATTCCTAATTCTAATAATTTGATTTCATCGATTTTCAGAAATCATTTTCTTATTTTGCTTTAGTGGTCCATACCGCGTTTCGTTTCGAAAAAACAAGACTTGTGGCTGCTAGAGCAGTTTTTAAATTCTCTTAAATTTTCGCTTTAGGTTAACCCAGTACTCCAATTTTTCAATTTTTCTGGTTATAAACTAGTAATTGATGATTATATGCCGAATTTCGTTGAAAAAATTGCTACCGCTAGAGCGCTAACAGACACACACTGGTAAATTGTATGTACATTTTTTCCATGGTCATTTTCGGTGCCTAGTAAGTAATTTCGATGGAGATTTGAAGAAATGTTTCAAAAATCTTTTCATGAGGGCAACCGAAATAGCTACTGGCTAACACAAGATTGTTACACATATCTACAGTATACGTTGGCAAATAGGATAAGGGAACATGCCAGAATTCACCAATGTCTTGGCAGTGGTCCAACTCCTGTAATTGCTAATTACTCCTATGTATTTCTTGATATTAAAATATGCCCTAAGGCAGCTGGGTATGAAGCGATTAAGGGGCTCATTTAAAACTTATTTTATGTCTTTTATCGCATGCCATTGATCCTTATAACTTCTCTGACTTATAAGTACAATAATAATGGCGATAAAAGAAGGAATAGTTTATGTAATTGGAATTTTATTAAGGAGCTGTGGAAAACGAGGGAAAGTAGACAAACTGTTGCTAAAAGAAACTCCCTGCTGGAAAGAAAGGTCTAATCTCATTAAAGTGCATTCTGAGTCAAGCCTAGGTTCTATTCTTTCACAATCATGGTCATGTAAATGCAGTGACCAGCTTTCCAATGGCATACGATCGAGACGGAGAGTATATCCCACAAAAGAGGCGCTTGAAAAGTCCGTGGTCCGAAACGAAATAAGCATTTTAAAGCTTATGCAATAACAACGGAAAGTTCTTGTCCAGCTCTGTGGAGAGTACATGCTGGTAGAACGAGAGACATGCACAATTTCTGAATACACTCCACAGTCCCTTAAGAGTTCTTCAAGGCCTCTTTCAACCAGATCTGAAACTTTGGCGTTTTTCCATTGTTTTATTTCTAGCCTGCAGTGGATTTATGGTTTCTCAGTAGCCATAAGACAATCAACTTTCTTTTTCTTCGATAACTTTCACGCTTTAGGTAATATTTCTGTAGTAACTTATTTTGTTGACGTTTCTGTCCCTTAAGCCATTGTTTTACATCACATCTCTTCTATTCTATTAAATTGTTGCGTTTTATGTGCACTTTCTTTGTTTTTTGTTCCACAAACTTTTTATTTATTTATTTTAATTTTAATCCTTTTGTTTCTATCTAACAATATCTACCCTACTACTTGACTTAAAAGTTCACCATTCTATTCTTATCATTTTCTTTCATAATGGAATATCTGCTAACACATTAAAGTACTGGCAGCCTCAATGTTTTATATTTTTTAAAACATCTTTTTATTTCCCTTCGTTTCAACATTCTGCATTACCAATTTTCCGTAATTTATTTTCTATCTTTTTTCTTTAAAATGTCAACACTGATCATTGTTTACTAACATTGTTCATATTTTGTAGATTAGCCTCAGAAGTTTAATTTAGTCGTTTTCAAAGATCAGCAACATTTTCTTTTTTAAAGTCAATGTATAAATATTAAGGTTCCAAATAGTTTGCTCTAAACACACATTAAACAAACTTTGTGACAAACTTCATCACTATCTCAGATCTTGATTTCCTTCTCCCTTTTTTATTTCCTTCCATTCTTAATTTGGTAAATTTATGAATACCTTTAATTAGGTTGATGACCTTATTTTTAATTATATACTAATAGTTTATATTAACTTTAACACCCACCTTTATGCAATTTACAATGAGAGTGCTTTCTTTCATAAATTTTCTCGTGCTATTCCTTTATTTTATTCAATGGGCTGATTATACATATGTATAGTTTATACTTCACAAATAGCCCCATATGAGCTACAAGTGTTCTGGAAAATGCAACATATTCCAAAAGTAGTCACCCCATTTGTTTGAAACCCAACATATTGAAGAATGTGTATGAAAAACCTTAAGACACCATTCACATTCCAAAAGTGAAACACTCGAGTTGGGAAACCTTTTCCAGTTTATTTTAAAGACTTTACCCTTTTGGACATCCTGATCAATAGGCGCGCGGGTTCAACGTGCTTTCATAACACACAAGGTCTTTTTGATTTAAGGCAAGATATTAGATTATATATTTATATACTAAAATAAGGTAACTTAAATATATATCAAACATAGATACATACGGCTCCATTCACTTCATTTTTTTCACCTATTCTCACCTATTACCAGCCTTTTCAGTTCTGAACTCTCTCGCTTTCATCATAAATATATCTATTCTCTGCCCTTCTTCCTTGTCTGCTAGCTTATCATACCCCTTGTAAAGGGCCATTTTCCCTCCATTCTTTCGAATGTAAAGCTATGAAAGAATGTAGGGGAACATATCTATCAGTGATCTTAATCATTCACCATGTCCCTAGTCTAAGCTACTTAAACCGCTGGCTACTGAGTTTGGCCCATTTGATTTATTACTCCATCCTCCATTCCTTTTACTTCTAGCGAAATCATATCCCTCCATTGCGCAATAATTATTGTCTGCTGCCTTACCATATCCCTCAAGTAGTTGTTAATCTTCCTCCATATACTCTCCACATTCCCCTTATCGCTATCCAAGGTTTCTACTTGAATGACCATATCATGTTATCATGTCATGTTATCTGCCTGTTCATGATAGCACAGTGTTGGAATTAAAGTTTGGTTCCCACAGACAATTTTGCCTACTCTGCTGTTAGACTATTTTACTGAAACAAGTCTACTTCCCCTCCCCATTATGTGAACAATGGATGCCAACACTACGGCAAAATAGCAATGGGCAGTCGTGTATCACATATTAAAATGAGATACTTTGGTAATAAATTTAGAGGGAAAGTGCTTTCTATTTGGGAATAGTTATGCTAATAGAAGTATAACTTGAACAATATTATGTTTCAAAGAGTGTAGCCATAGAGATTAGAAACAGAGGAATAAGAATATAAGAATATAATATCTTTCATTATTTGAAAACAAGGTGAAATATTTCTTTTCGTTAAGAATATTTCACATTTTTATTTTCAGGTATTTCGGATTTTATTGTTACATTCGATTTTTCATTAATTTTATATCTTTATAACTTTTCCCACTTATTTTAATTTTTGATGTGTCTCTTTAATGTGCCAATGTATTGGAAGGAGAAATATACAAGGAGCAAATAAAAAAGAATTGGTATTATGCAATGAATTTTCTTTTTAACTAAATGATTTGTATTAAGACTTTAAATAATAATAATAAATCCGTGTAATTTAATGAACTTTTTATTCAGAATAAAACATTAATTATATTGCATGGCAGTGGAAAATTTAACTCTCTGAAATTAAGTAATAGTTCGGTTGATAAATTTCGACATTTAAAAGATAGGACATATCGTTAAAAATAGCTTCACTGCAAACTCCCAATCTTCTCACTTAGTACTAGTCTCTGGTAATGTTTCGCTTAGTACCCACCACGGTCGACAAACTGGAGAGGCACTGTATGTGATATTGAGAATGGTCCGTACGTGTTGGATCCAGATGTGAAGTCTGTGGACGATGGGATTTAGAATGAATCCCTAAGGAGCCTGAATGCCCAGATTACATGGACCTCTGTGCTTGTAAGGAACGCAGGATATCTCAGAGGAACGGATAAAGAGCCTTACGAGAAACGACAAAAGGAGGAGGTTCTGAATACAAAGGGCTCTCTCAACCTTTCGAGTGCTTTATTGATCATTTGATTGGTTTTTCGGGTTTTCAACATCACTCGGGCTCGCTTATTAGTAATTTATTTTATTTTGGTGGCTTTTTAAGCCATAAATCATTGAACAGCAAACTTGATTTCAATACGTTTTAAATATCTATCAATTTAATAGAAATATAGAGGCATTCGTAATGTAATCGTTTGAAGTAAACCAGATTACAACCTCATGCAGTCATTAATTGATAGTCATGCTTTTCAACTACTAATTCTTTGTATTTTTGTTTTTCTCAGAAGGACAGGAAATTGCTTAGGAACAAATAATTGTTCAAATATGGAAGAAACACATATCCAAACGTAAAATCTCGTATTTTGTTTGTACTAGCTTCAGGTTAGATTTAAATTTAAATGTAATATCATTATATTTATTCGTTTGTCGTATTTACTTAAAACATATCCGAGAATAAATAAACATTTAATAAGTATATTTATATTAAACTTTTTATCAATTTAAAGGCAAATTTGTTGTTCTATTCCTTCTGAAACTTTTTTCATCAATTGTACTTTCAGGGCTTGTTTAAGTGCATTTTAAACATTTATTATATTATGCATATTTAATTTTGTGCTGTTCAATAAAAATTGTTCACCACTAACGTTTTGTATTCAACTTTCATTCTTTAGAACAGCTCCATAAATAAAACAGATCAGTTCTAGTGTTCGTATATACATGTATATATATACATATACATGTCGTAATTTATACTGTTTACTTTAATCAAAAGTAAAAAAAAAACTGTTATTTTGAGTCACATCCATTTTTCTAGCAGATATATGCGAAAGGTACAAACATGGCGTAGACTTAAAGTTCCAATTCTTTTTTATAGAATACTATCACGTTTTTGTTTTGTTTTACCCCGCACGTCTACCGAGCCGGAAACGGGGAGCACACAGCGCAGCTGCCCACATCCAGCCCTCCTCTCGATCGGCAAAGTATTGAAAACGTGTTTTTTTTTTCCAAGAAGATAAAAATTGCCCTTTCCGAACAGGTGGGATATAGGGCATGCATTTCAGTAACATTATAGGTTAACAATTTTGCAGCAGAATATACTGATGAACTGCTGACCCCCGATTAACCACTTTGCAAGAGGTTTTCGCCATGTTTTTTCTAATCGAGCACGGATATCATTATTCCCTGTTAACACTATGACGCCTCAGTCTAATTTTCTAGTCAAACTATGATACTTTTATTTTTAATTTAAGCATTATTTTACGAACTATAGTTCTGACATGTGAATGAATCCCCGAAAAACGTTCCTGAAATTCTGAACGACACTGAGCAATTGATTAATTGATGGAATCATAAAAAGTTTCAGAAAATATCTTGTTCTGTACCATCTTTTTGAATAATGGCAAACAGAGAAATAAAACGCAATAATACAGTGATTCCTAACTGTTCTGAACATAAAGACACACACTAACAGTCCTTATCAGGGTCTTATACCTGTCTTTGACTATCAATGTGTGCAGTTGTTACCTTCCAGCTTTGGATCCGGTCCATGTGCGGGGAAAAACAAAATAAAGACCGAATAGTTGCTAGTACAAGAAATGGATATATCATGTAGATATATTGCTTACACATCTATATCTAATTTCAACATGGGCGCCTTTCATTTAAAAGTACTGATTCTTATAGTAATATTTTTATTTCAGACTTTCACTGCTGTTTATAAAGGCACGAGTGGGTATTGTCTTTACTTGATTGCACGATTTGACATAACATAGGGGTGCAACAGGAGTTTAATCGGAAATTTCGATAGCATCGTGGGTACCGTTTTCTGTCAAACAGCTGCAGCACTCCTTCGTATTACGTTGAATGTGGGACAATATCTCCCTCGAACATTTCGCAACACATGAATAGACAGAGGTTCGTCTCCAATATGACCATCATGTTTACAGGATTTATGCTCTTATATCTCTTTACTGGGGCATTTACCAAGTCACGACCGTTCAAAACCAAAGTTGCATATTTCCAGGGTGAATTTGATAAGACTGTTCAACGGTTTCAAGCGATATACTTACAAATGTCCTTTAACTGCATTTGGGCTTTAGAAATAGTGCTTTGAAATGGATAGCGCCTTGTGGAATAAAAATAAAACACACATATATATACATATACCTAGAGATACAAAGTATATATACAGCCATATCATTTTCATTTATGACAAGCTATTATTTTTAATCAAAACTTTACGTTCATCTGACATACTTAACTGTTAGTATGGAGAATAAGTTGAAATCTTTTGAAAACTTTGATAACCAAGGTGGATCTGGTTAGCACACACTCCTACTCACAAAATAACTCTGTCATTTACGTACAAATGTATAATATAGATTAATGGATGGATAGATAGCTGTATTTATAAATAAATTGAAGTATTTAAAACTATTTTGAATGCTTAAAATTAACAGTCACATTCTATCCAGCGAAAGAATAACGAGCCTTAAACCATAGAAAACCATTTTTAAATCAAGGCCGAAATATATGGTGAGGAATACATATAACATTTCCTTTCGCAGAGTAACATAAGGCATGTTTAGTAAATCACTAGATAGAATAGCTACATGAACTATATTACACACTTTTGAGAATCCTTAAAGTGGACAATATTTCATTGTGCATGAATAATGGTGTATTCATCGATATTGTTTCACTTCCTCCTGTAATGTCGTTCGTTTCGATATCATCAACAATTTTCACATAAGTTATTATATCACAACTTTTCTCAATGGCTATCCACTTTGGACAGACATGATATGTCAAAATTTAAGATTGAGGTAAAATGTATTCATTGTTAAATAGCTCATGAACGAAAGGATGAACGAAAGGTCTGTGATTCGAATCTATCAGGTTTTATCAGGGTTTTTTTTCTCTGCCCCATTACAAGAAAATACTAGTGAATTACCCAAAATTGGAACTGTAAATTCTTGTTCCCCAAAATTCTTTTCTTCATTTACAATTTCATCTCACGTACATCAGTGTTCACTAACTTTGATGTCACTATAGTGTAACAGGTATTAACACTATTAAAATGGTAACAACATTAAATTATAACAACATTAAATTATAACAACAAAAGAAAATGAATTTGTATAATCTTTAAAGCATTTATATAAAATCCTTAAAGTATATAATAAAATAAATTGGGGTTATTTAAGTGGCAAGAGTTAAGGCAGTGGAGCCTTTGCCTCTACTCTATTAGGTGATAATATCAGCTGAAAACCATTACGAGGTCTTTTTATAAGTTCATGCAAACTCAAAAGACGCCGCTCTGGATTATTTTCACCGTTACATTGACAACATGATGAATGCTGAGTAGGTTAGGGCAAATGTGATGCAAGCGTTGTAGAGTGAAACAAAACTAATACTTGCAGTTCCAGCACCTCGCTGCTCTTGCGTTCTTCACTAGTGCGTCACTTCACCTGCTCTTGTCACTTGGGTACATGCTAGAAACTGATTTATCAATGCGCAGCTCTACTAGCTATCATGGTGGAAAACAGTTCTTTTGCATCCGTTTTATAAATCTCAGTAAACAGTTAAGAGGCTTAGTCTGTTTTTCAAATTCATTCTACTTATTACATTTGTAAGAAGCGTTCAAATGGAGAAACAGGAACGTCGTGAATTAATAAAACATTGCATTTAGAAATACACTAGGGCGAAGCTGGACAAACACTATGGCGAATGTGCACCTTCGCAGAGCATGATGTATAAATGGTTTGGTGAGTTTAGATATAGTCGAATGAGCACAAGCGATACAGACCATTGCGGGAGATTGCTGAAGCTGTGAGCATTTCTGGAGATCGAGCACATAATATTTTATATAATCATTTGAAAATGTAAAAGTTATCGAAGAGGTGGGTACCCATTTGGTGATGATTGATGAGAAAAGAGAGTGAGTTGTCATTTCCGCGCAAAAACAACCCCCCAAACCCCCCAAACAACCCCCCAAATGGAATCCAAGCGAATTTCTGAGACGGTATATGACAATGGATGAACAACAAATCCACCACTACTCGCCTGAAACGTAGGAGCAGTCGAAATAGGGGGTGTAACCGGAGGGGCAAAAACAACCCCCCACAGAAAAGGTGATGGCTATTGTGTTTTGGTTTGCCACAAGAAATTTTAAGTGACCTTTGGGTAAATGAAAAAAAAAAAAACAACTGAATATTATGCTTTGCTACTGGAGCGATCAAGAAAAAGCATCTTTATTTGGCGAAGAAAAAAGTCCTGTTCCACAATAACGCACACGTCTGCGATTAAGACATCAAAATTATTGAACTTAAGATATGAAATTCTTCCTCATCCACCCTACTCTCCGCGCTTAGCTTCTTAGGTCTAATTTCTGTTTTCCGAACATAAAGAAATGGCTATCAGGAAAGAAATTCGCAACAAATGTTGCAGAAAGAAATGCGTATTTTGTAGAGCTAAAGAAATCGCAGTTAATGGATGAAGATGAGAAATTAGAAAATATGTTGGAATTAGTGTACAGATTTGAAGGGAGTTATATTGAGAAATATTTTTTTTTCAATAAAGTAATCTTTATTTTTTTACAGATTTATCGAACAGCCCTCGTATGCAATACACAAACACGAGAGAATAAATGCAAATATACATTGAACGTTCTGTTAAATATTTATATATCAATAATGAGAGTGCTGTTAAAATTACACTTGTTATACAATAATTATTAGCTTAACTGCATACGGAAAAAGTAGAGAATGTTTATCTATGATCATTACTAGGGTTAAGATTGCATCATTTTTCTACAATCTCTGTCTTCAGGGGAAAGAATTCAAATTGCTACGGCTAAATTTTTTTGATAGAAGAGAGAAATGCAAAAATCAGAAAACGCATGATGCCAGTCAGAGAACTTAAGTAGATTTACGTCGCATTATAATTTTTCTCTGTAGTGTATTTGCACAATTAAACTATTTTCTTATTATAAATAATATATAGCCTAATGTTACTAGTGTGCTTTTATTAACGACTTCGCAAAATGTTATTTTATATCTGGACTTAATATTCCGATAAATAGCACAGTGGATATATGTAAATTAGGGCACATAAAAAGATGTAAATAAAATTAAAATTAAGAAGCTGTAGTACATGTGGCAGAAGACGTGGCTACCCACAGGTAATGTACATCACTGCTGTATTGACCGAACGGGACTTCGTACTCTGTTATTGGATCTCTGCTCCAAGTCCAAAGCGGCTCGCTTTTCATTTGTTACTGTGCGCGGTTTTAATATGTGTCATGTAATGATGTCCGTATGCTACTGCCATTCGCAGACCGTCGGTGACGGTAGGACTGCCTGTGAAATTGGAAATCTTGTTACAACATAATGGACAGCGTATTCGCTATCATCGACGTTTTAAACTTACGAACAAGTTTTGCAACATTACAAATGTAATATAGAGGGCAGTAAACTAAAATAGCAGTGCGGAATAGCAAAGATTGTTAATATGTTTACTATTTTAAGTTGTAGGATGCATTCACTATCCAATTGTTTATACAATGCATAGAATAGAACAAAAAAAGTATATTACTATTTTGTACAACTAAATAAAGTTGGACAGTTAAAGTTTATGTAGTTAATTTATGGTGAAATTGTCTCCTTGATATTTAAATTACGTATAAATATATGCATTACGAATAATTGTTTATATACAGAGAGCTGTTTTTGCTGCGTCTTCAAGTAAATGCATGTCACTTGTTACGTATTTACCAGCCAAGATTTGGGGTTATTAAAATGTATACGCCTTATACATTTCTGACGCCTTTTAATGACGATTTTATTTTTATTTGCTTGGAGTTCTTAACCTATGGTACGCGTACCATTGGTGGTGCGCAAATATTGTTGCAAATAGATTTTATTTTACAAACAATAAATACTTAAAAGTTCTACTATAACTAAACGAAAACAATAGATTTTACATTATCATAAAAGTCTTTATGTAATACTGTAAAAAATAATATGGAAACTCGATTTTAATCCTACGACAATGACAGAGCACAATTCAAATATATTATATAATCAGATAACAATGGGATACATTTGTCGTTTGTTTAGCTTTGAGATGCATTTATAGTTAAGAAAGCAGTGTATTTGCGGCATGTTAAGAAAAAACTAAGCTTCTTGATAACATAAATCAATATTGAAAATACATCATCTTCTTTTCTATTGTTAGATGCTTTCTTAAGTGGAAATAAAAGTCCCCTTCATTGTGAACTGGCAGTGAATATTAAGGACTACCTTGGGAGTATCATCTCAGATTTCAGTTGTATGCCCTGAAAACCTGGATTAAGAACTTTTCATTAGAAACCCGTTTTCTATTGCTGACATCTTAACAGAAACCTCAACTCCCTGAGGATTGAGGAGTTATCATTTGGCGGAAGTCTCAGGAAAACGATTAAGAAGATGGAATTAACAAGACTTCTGGCCGACAATGAAAAACTAATATCCAATGATCTTAGAAAAATCTGTAACTGTTTTAGATAAAAAAAATCAAGTGCAGAAATAAGATGAATGCTGAACCCGGTTTGGCTAAAATTAAATCCGTTGAAACCAAAATTTATAGAAATTTGTTTAGCTAAACAAGCACAACTTTCACATACAAGTGCGAATGAGAAATTAGTTAAAGTGTAAAGTTAACAGTTTACTTACAGTGATTGTAAGTTTGAATATTGGAGTACCAGCATCAGGAATATATGTTTGTCGAAATGTTTATGCATTCAGTCACCATATTTTTACCTAAATAAAATTAATTTTAGGGCATTTCACAGAACATTTCATTGAATTAGAATAGATTGAACAGTTTGTTCTTCAATAAATATCTAATTCTAAATACTACATACAAGAAATAATTAAATAAATCACTAGTATTTTATAAAGGTATATAAATGCTTATTTAGATCCTTGTACCATAAAATCACACATTTCTCTCGTAAAATTTGCTTACTGGTACGTCTAATATCCTGCGTTGAATGTAATGGTACATAACTGAAAAAAGTTGAGATCCCCTGCTCTACAGCAACATTTACTTCACTGAGGCAATGTAACCTAAAACTGGTGCAGTAACAACCATTAAAACAAAGATTTAAGTTATACAGACCTCTTAACATAAAACAATTGAAATATCAAGAGATAGTAATAATGATAGTTCATGTGTAGCCATCGGCATAGGAAATTATTTTTGCATACGATGGCTAACCTTCGCCCAGTGCGCGCTGCAGTCAATGCGGACACAGGCCAGAAATAACACTTTATATGCGAAATGTTTTCATATTCTAGAAAAATCCTGTTTTCTACAAGTTTGATTTATAAAATAAACATAGCGCATTTATTTGTCTGTCTGTTTGTGGTTTACGACGTATTCCCTTTGTCTTCTGGCTCCCAAATTCCATCAGTATTTGTTATGCCACTGCCCAACCCTCATTCCACAGCACTAGTCACTCGTTAATGCCAGGTTTGTCTGGACCAACCTCCTCTTCTCCTCTCAGTGAATTTCAAATCATTTATTCATTTAGGTATTCTTTTTTCCTTCATGCTTTCAGCCTGCCCATATCATTATTGTTTCCTTTCCACTTAATCAACAATATCTAGATCTTCATCTACCTTCATTAATGTATTATTAGGCATCCACACCTTTAAATTGTGTAGGAAATCGATCTCTACTTAAATTTATTCATTTTTTTCAATAAAGTAAATAAAATGAATACTTCAAATGCATTTATTTTCTATTTGCAAAGCACATGCTCCATTTTACTTTTTGATCGATGAATTATGCCGAATTTCTGTATGAAAAGAGCCCATGTGGGATACCGTATGATGTCAAGCAATTAATACGCATGCTATAATTAAAAGTTTCCAATGAAGTGTTAAAAATAATAAATGTATCTGCTATATCACTGCTGGTGAAACAAAAGATTTTTATTTTCACTTATAAGAAAAAAGTGACGTAAAATTGAGGGACGTCACAGATTCAGCACTGGCAAGATAGACTGTCCCCTTACAGTGAAAGGACTCGTTATTGTTAATGGTAGAGATTACCACAATTTAAAAATATCTCTCTATGAGAGTGCGATACAAGAACATGCCATACATTCATCAGTACGCCACAATCTTGTTTTTTGCAACACACACAACTCAGAATCAGTTGTTCCAGTTCCAGCAAAAAATAATTCTTATGTAAATTTTATACCACTCAGTTA
The DNA here is from genome assembly GCA_030762175.1 of Metallyticus violacea. Taxonomy (NCBI): domain Eukaryota; kingdom Metazoa; phylum Arthropoda; class Insecta; order Mantodea; family Metallyticidae; genus Metallyticus; species Metallyticus violacea. The sequence continues at coordinate 53,584,236 of CM060845.1, read as the reverse complement.
TTTTTTCTGTGTTAAATTTTATTTTACTTTTATGGGCGATACTGATCCAATCTATTTAAATGGAAGGAAGAAAGTAAAGGTGTTTCCAGAAATAATTTTGCCTTTGTGTAGAAATGCATTTGTTTGGAAGGAAGCATTATTCACACTGAAGAACGCTAGAACGTTCTTGGGCCTCATGCCGACATTTTACGCTCACATAGGCCGCAGATCCCTTGCTTTGTGCATCTGAAACCGCATTAATAGCATTAAGAGCACTGTTATTTCCCTGCTGCAAGGTCTTTGCCAGACCTGCTTGGCAGTTTGGGAAACTGTTAATATCATGCTTCTGGATAGCATTTGGAGGTTTTGTTGAGCTTTGAATTTCTACTGTTGAGAGTTCTGAAGTCTTGGTAGGAAGTTACTTGCTATTCGCTTTCTTAGAGTGAAAACATTCGCTCTTAATCGAATTTCGCCTCATTCAACTGAAAATAGGTAGAAACTGTTGTTGGTGACTTGCGTGACTTAAAGGTACAGCAAATGTAATTCTTATATGCTTTACAAGCGTTGGTTGACGGTAGGTGAGCAAGGCATGACCAGACAATAGCAGACTAAAGGGTGTATCAAATACATTTTTCAAATTTTCTTCATTGGAGAGGGACTATAGCTTAAGATAAGAGTCCTGCATTTCGTCTTTAGAGTTCAAAGATTTCTCTGATAATACTTTTATTCTTTGTTTAATTTGCCTTGTGAGATTTAAATTTAAAAAAAATGTTAAAGCGATAAATTAAATTTATCAACTGAATTTACATTTAGCTTTCTTTTAAATATCCAATGTTTTGGTTTGATACAGAATATGGTGAGATTAATATAGATATTAAAGCAAATACAAACTACATATTTTAATGTATTACACATGTATTTAATTTATATACATTTTTCAAGCTCGTTCATTTCGAATTCAGATTTCTCAGGTTTATTTATTTGCGTGTCGCGAGCCTGGAACCATGTCTGGCTGGCTTTTTCGGGCGTAAAAATCCTAAGTGGCTTCCTTCAGAGGGAAAGTAAAGCTGTGGGTTACGTGTGTAGATTTACGTCACGTAAAAGAACCTCAAGCCTGAAAGAACAGGCTTCTGAGCAAAATTTATCGGCCTTTTCACACCCTGAATTGAATGAGACGCTGATGAACTGTGATGTTAAAGGGCGTTCGCCTATTGCAAATCAACAACAAAATCGACCATGTCAGCTTGAAAGAAATCAATAAAAACTTATTGCTCAGACTAAGTGCTTGTTATGACTTCTTTAATCCCAAGAAAATTACATCTTTAAAGAAAATTTTGCATAATTTGTATTAAAAAAATGAAACAATAAAAAATTAATTTTTAATTTTGTCCAATTAAAATACATTTAAAGGATAATTTTTACCAACTGTGGTATTGGTAACATTATTGAGAAAGTTAGATATTTCTTTCTTCTTGTGAGAATTAGGTAATATATTCTTTATCTTTTGTAGCATTAATAAAAGTTTTCAAATTAATTTTAAAGTAAGACATACTTTTAGATTGCGGGTTGAAGTTTCATGTGTTAAAACTTAACCGTACAAAAATGTTATCTTCAAAACACGTTCTGGCAATAAACAAAATAACCAAAAAAAGCACAGACTTAAAGCATAGTGGTCAAACTGCAATTGCAAGAGTACCGTTGTAAATAAAGCTTAAGTTCTATAAAATATAACAGGCACAGTTCTGTATAGCAGCATAAACAATTATTAAATATGGAATTAAATTTTGATACTTCAAACTAAAGATGTAATTTAATAAAAGCACAACAATATTTACCAATACAAAAGTTATTAAACAGTGCTTACACAAGGAGATTAAATACTTAATTTATCGGAAGAATTTTAATTACTTAAATATACAATGCTCAAACATCAACAGTTCCATCCAGATAAGCACTAAGAGATATTTTAGTACAAACTCCGGAGCTTAATAAAGAGATGCTCTTTGAGGAATAACAACTTTGCCACTTGTCATTGTGAAGGAAGGGAAGATAAAGATAATAGAGAGAAATGATGAGCAGCACATCCCCATGAAAATGTACAACATGGTTTTCTAAGAAATCTTTATGTAGCTCCTTAGAAACATTTGTAATTTGTTGAAGCACACATAAGGTCACAGATGTAACAAATCTGCATATATAATACAGGGCAGATTGCGTTTATTCTAAATAAAGCAAAAGATATGAAATTTCTTTGCCTGTTTATTTAATATAACATTCTAAAAATGACTCCTTGTCTATATTCCACAAAATTAATACAATTAGTTTCGTGCATGATAATATTTTCAGTTTTATCATTCTCCTTCTTTAGCCTATTCTAGAACCTCAAGCAGTAGCTTTGTAGGTTCATCTTTTAACGTTCAGTTGCAACACGTTCCCCGTCTATCTCCACTTTATGTCGCTAAATTCTCTACTATGTAAATATATATTCTATTAGATACATATTAATGGACTGTTTATTGTTACAAGCATTTTAATGTAATTAATTTCATTGTAACGTCAACATTATATCCAAATTAATTTAATTACAATGAAATTAATTTAGCTAATGCTTTTAGCATATGTAAACATAAACAAATTAGTGTTTTTAGTAGCAATATGGAAATATGAAAAATTACTTATACTTTCATTTTGATCTCTTTAAAGTATCTCAAATAATTCACCGCTTGTATTAAGTATCTAAAGGTAGAAAAATATACAAATATTTAACACTTTTATGAAAAGCGAGAAAGGAACTTGCTTGCTAAAACACAACACAAACATTGTGTATTGCATTTTAAAATTTAATAAAACTAAACATATATTAGCAATAAATAATATTTTTTACAATTTATTTAACTTATTGTTAACTTTCCAAACAGTTTCCAGTATTTTATTGAAACTTCAATTCCAGCCATCCTTAAGGCTGTTAAGAGTGACTATAGTTAATTTACACGATGATTTTTAATGCGCATGCAGTTTGCAAAACCATTTGGTAAATATAAAGGAGTAAACTACAGAGCTGGATTTAACAGAAATGACTGCTCTTTTTGAATATCCCAGTACTCGCTTAAGAGACCATGGAAAGCCCCATAATGACCAACCCCGAGGGATTTGAACCCGGGAGAACTACCTAATGCGAGTCCTAATGTTACCTCCTGAGTCACCTCGCTCGGCAACAGGAAGTATAATATTTATTCAACAGTAGTGTATTCCCAATAGTGTGACAAACATATTGCAATAAAAACAAGGGTATTCGTTCTTTAATTTATTGTTTGTATGAAACAACAAGCAATGCATTAATCATATTTATAAGTTCCAAAATATATGAGCTGCAGTTATAATACAAAGTAATATTTATATTTATTTGACATTATTTTAGGACATTTTACGTTGCTATTAGTCTTTTAAGGCAACCTATATCATGTCATTCGAATGTGTTCTATTTCAGTAATTAATTTATGTTATATTAGATCCGTAAACTATCAAACGCAATATTTAACCTGGGTTACACACCAATTAAAGTTAACATCCACTCAAATCTATGTAAGAATACCTATAAAGAACTCATCTTCCTTTCCTTACTAACAGGAAAAAACGTAGATTATATATATATATATATATATATATATATATCTGCTTTTCTTACGGGTATTTAGTTTTCTTTTATTAAGGTAATGAAGATTAGAAGAAAAATCAGAAATGCAAACAAACAAGATCAAAGAGGTATACATTTCCAACCAAAGACGAAGTTAAACAGAAATGAAGGTGTTACTGACTGCAACTTCATGCTGTGTAAAACTTTATTAAAAATAAAACGTAATACAAGGTAAGTGAGCACCGCGTCGGATAAAGATACAAATTCGCTAAGAAGTGAATTTTGAGTATTGCAGAAAATGTCATTTTTTTCATTATACGGATATAACGAATGTAATAAACTTTCTTAATTTATTTATTAAATAAATATATTCCCTATTCCAAATATTAAATAGTTGTATGAACTAAATGTCTAATCTTACATAAATAGCTGTGCTTTTAGTTGGCAAAATATCTCAAGAGCGAAAAACTTCCTTCGAATAGAGAGTTATATTTCTATGCATCATTGGAATTAATAGGCGTACATGTCCTCAACGCATAAGAACCTTAAAAATGTAAATATATGTTTGATGAAACGATATTTTGAAGAGGTCAAAACTTTAATATTGGGATAAAAGTTAGAAAAAGTAGTTATTTACGTCACGCTATCGCTGCATTTACCTCTCTTTAAAGCACTTGCCTCTCCCCTGAATCATGCGGCAACTTCTCTGACAGAAAAGTAGTGCGGAATTGCGGCATGCAGGCGCTTGTGTCTCATAGGCCGCCATTCCAGCTTGCCGCTGTCATATCCTTTTATTCTGTCCGGATTTTCACTGTGCGACGTAACCATGGAAACTATGCACTCCGTCCAAAGACTTAAATTGAATGTGTATGTCAGATTCCCTATGTGATATCGAAAGGACATAAAGAATTGTTTCTGTCATTTTACAGTTGTAGTTTCCTTCCTTTCAATCTGTTACAGCGCTGTAATTAATTCCATCATATCGCTGCGTTTAGTAGTTAAATTTGCACAAGAATGCTATATTAAAGTTATAATTTATAATTCCATTGCTTTTTCTGTAAAAACGTCTAATATATTTATCAAAATGCACCAGACATTTAGGTCAAAATAAAAATTACCCTTTTAATAATAAGTGTTCACAAATTAAATTGCGTAGGTATTTAATGTACAGGAAATAACAATAATATATTTTATTTTCATATTACACTTTTATCGTCAATAAACGTAATTATAGTCTGTACTATAATACATTTAATATGGTGAAAATATTGGGGCCGTTTGTTGGGGTTAGGCTGGTAGCAGTCCGCTCGCGGGAAGAGGTGTCGTGGATTAATTGTGTTTCTTTGAGTTCTGGGTTGGATGCCCCTTTTGTCGGGATCAGGAACCTTTACCTCAGGGAACTTCTGGAATTTTGTGACTCGTCTGAGTCAGAGGGAAGGGAAGGAAATCTATAAAGTTACACGGAAACACTGGAGTTGTTATCTGACATCATTTATTTACACTTAACAGAATACTGGATGGTCCGCGTAAGCTTGGAAATGTGTTGAACTGACTTCTTCTCCTACCGACTTCGCTCACTTTGATTTTGATTGTCTATTCTTTTGCCCGTTTATTTAAATTGACTCTTACAGTTCCGTTCTCCGACTATCCAACCTTTAGCTCTTAGCCTCGAATCCCGGACCGCTAACCTTTTCACAGCTGTCGAAGTCCTGCTACTCCCTCTCTCCAAGTCTCACTGCTGTTGAAGTCCTGCTCTCTCTCTCTCTCTCTCTCTCTCTCTCTCCAAGTCTCTCCTGTTCTGTGTCCCTTACATTATATATCAGATGTAAAATTTATTGTTTATTAGGAACCTCCCATCGTGAAAATTAAATCCGCGAAATTTATGGAGCTCAGTTCGATTCTATCTGCGTTATTGGTCCTTCCTTAATATCTATAATTATGCAGGCTCGCTCCGATTCGTTCAATTTTGTAAGATTTCTATTGGTTGTGTGGGACCAATTTCTGGAAATACCTCTCACGTTATAATATTTCTAAGAACGGACATTCCTGCCCTAAATGTTGGGAAATTTTTATAATCTGACATATCCTTTCACTTTTCTGTCCTTTCAAATTTGCTCACAATGAAACCTCGGCCATAAATAAGGAACATCTATTTGTTTTGCAAAGTCATGTCAAAATCTGTCGACGTTTGAATGTTATTATCATGAGGGGTTATAAACTTGAGCTGTCATATGAGATTGACATTTGTTCCTTCTTCGAAAGAAATCCACCCGTAATGTCATTAGTGCCTTTACCCTTAGTTATTTAAAGAATATGCTTCTCTGCTTTTGTCTGCGTCTCGGTAAATGGTTTTCTTTAAACCCTCTGAAAAGAGAATTACCTCTTTTCAGAACATAACCCTTTTCCCCAAGGTCAAAACTTTTAACATTTCCAAGCTTAACGACCCGAACCGTTTTCCATTCACATAAATACACAATGGACCTTTATTACTGTTTAGCACAGGTGCTGTCTAATGACTACAAACTACATACATGTATCAGATCATATTTATGTTAATTATTACTAGCCTTAATAATAACAATGTTAGTTTAATCAAAGATGGCATTTAATTCCGGCTACAATATTATTGCACATTTTAAAACGTTTATAGAAACATTACATACAGATTTTTCTCAGCGGATAGGAAGCTCTTTAATCCCATTATTATAGAGGAAAGAGTGAAGTTAGATTTCCAGCCAGCTGCGCACTGGAATGTCTTCACATCTTTGTTGCTGTACATTATCATAGTAGCAGTATGTGGACGGGCGTCATTTTGGGAGGGAAGAACTTCCCTCGCCACTAGTTGACATTTTTTTCACGGATAAGCGCGGTTTTCCTCAACCAGAAGCTGGCAGTAATAAAATGCATTGACTATCCGATGTTCATGAAAAAATAAGTATACAAACTGCCGTGGGAGCTGTATGAAACTGCCAAGAGAACTCCCCAGCTTTTAGGCGAGTTTTACTTTGACAGTTGCGTATTCCCCTCTTTTACTCCACTCCATGCCTCACCTCGAGTCAGGAGTAAAGTAGTTTACCCATGATTCATTGCAAACTGGGAATTGATGTAGAAACCTTTCTCCTTGTTCCCGATACTGAGCCAAAAACCTCTGACTTACTCCACATGTGCAATTATTTGATCCCCAGTGAGCACTCCAGAAGCTCTCCTTTACCGAGATGATCGAAACACTTGAAATGATGGGTTGAACACTTCCATAACTTTTCTCAACCTCAGAAGCGATTTCAGAAATCGCCAAACGTCGACCACATTGGAATCAGTTCAAATTTTGTTTCCGTTGTACCCTTCTGATGTGAACGTTGGCGACTTTCATTTTTCACAGTTTCTCGTACTTCTGTGAAAATTTTACCATTCTACACATACACTTGTGTATTAGATAACGTCTTTCTGCAAACATTGTCCTTAAGTATGCAATATTTCAGCATAAACGTGTACCAAAACTTAACAACAACAACAACAACAACAATAATAATAATAATAATAATAATAATAATAATACTGCGTTGCGCAATCGATGAGTGTACCTCTTGCTCGGAGTTTCTCTCTACTTCTGGAACCTCCACGTGTATTTGGCAGAAAGATGTATCTTGCTCCTACTATTAATAAGCAGTAAATAAAAATTACGGAAAAAATAACATTTTGTATTTTATTCATCTTAGTGATATATCTATCGAAGGTTATTACCATTAAGAACTTTTTTCGCGTTTTTATAAAGAAAGAAATGATTAAAGAAAAATATTTGAGATATTCTATATATTTATTTATACATTATACGTTTTACTACAATAATCAGTTTCTTTATAACACATTCTTACAATGAAAATAAACCTGAGCAACATAAAAAATGTGCAACTATTATAACAAAAGTTACAATGGTTCATTCAGCTAGAATTGAGGTGCCTGATATATGGACTTCAAAAATATCTGCGCATGCTTAGATGCTTTTATTAAACGTAAATTTCTCCTTAGTTTTAAAAATTGTATGCTCGGTTGCAAGCTGTTATTGTTGCAATAAGCATAATCTACTGGAGATGTCAAAACTTAGGAATCATTGCGGAATTTCTAGAAAAATTAATAAAAATAAATGGCTATAAAATTTTTATGCATGTTTTTGTTTGTATTACAATAACAAATGTTATGTTTCCAATTATTTTTGTTTAAATAAAGCAATATATATTAAACAGGTCAGACTTCCATTTACTAGGTTTTCATATCGGTTATAACTTTTATTTTGTCTTAAATAAATTGACTATTGCAGCAAACCAGAAATAAATATTTATTTACATTATTTTAAAGGTGCTCCATTTATATTTTATAATTATATAAGATACTTTTAATCGAAGTTTCATCGATTTACTTCATAGAGATTCCTGAAAACACTATGTATAGCTAAGTTATTCTAGTTGTCTATATACCTTTGAGACAGCTGTTGTATAGTTGAGTGTGTGTTTGCGATTGACTTGTATGCTTGTGATTGACTTGTATGCATAATCTTAACCTTACATACTTTGCTTTGAATGGCTATGGATTCAAATTCTACCCCCGGTTGTTAGGCAACTACTCTATCGTATCTGTAGTGCGGGCCTGTAGTATTCTCTGGCGATTTTAGCGGTTAAAACGTAACAAAGAGCAAAGGAATTTATTTCTGGTGTTCATACTTGTTATATTTACTGCATCTGATGGAATAATGTATAAAAAGATCCAATTATATTCCTGCTTTAGAAGCTGTTAGTTAACTACTGATGCGTGTGTTATTACATACTGGTAACGTTGAAGCAAAAAGCCTCGTTATATTGCTTTAGCTTTATATGAAGCATATTTTGTAAAAAAATATTTCATTTACCATATAAAGGGAAAGTTGCTGAAACTGTTACATTATTATTCCAAAATATTTGGCACCTACTTAAGAAATTACTCCTTCTCTTCCGCTTGAGTCGTTCTTGGTGGTCTAGTGGTAACCATATTTGCCTCTTAGACCCAAGATCGCGGGTGAAAACCCGGCCAGGGTCGATGAATGTTTTCGGGCATAAAAATTCTAAGTATGACTTTCTTCGGAATGAAAGTAAAGCCGTGGGTACCGTGTCGTAGAAGGAATCTCAAGCTGAAAGAAGCCTCTGAGCAAAATATATCTGCTGTTGCACGCCTTGAATTGAATGGGACGCTGATGACCTGAGGTGTTAAGAGCGTTCACAAATAAGCCAAATCACTCCCGCTTGAGAAATAAATTACAGTTTAATTTACAATTTTTCAATGAAAATTATTGTAGATCTTTTAACATAAAAATAAGAATATTAGATCGAGATTCGAGGTTACAGCTCTATTTGCGAACACTTTTTGTCGGTCCTGATAGTTTAGAAGTAATCATACGTGCCTCGTGAACCCAACCAAGGTTTCGTGTTTTAAATTGGCCTGAATCGATGGGTTTTTTAGAATGTAAACATCATAAGTAAGATTTTTCTCATAAGTAAAGTAAAGCTATTGATGCTGTGTTATAGTTTTACAACACGTAAAAGCACCTAAAACTGAAATAGAGGTCTGGAGCTAATTTTTCGACTGCTTCACGCCCCGAATAGAATGGAAAGCAAATGATCAAAGGTATTAAAGGGCGCCATTGAATTAAAAATAAATAAATAAATAAATAAATAAATGCAACTCTTTCACAGAATATTCAGCTACATGCGCTGTTTTAGAAATATGCTTTTAAATGTGTAGTTCACTTAAAATGGTCGTTGGCGTTATACCATGCCCACACATACTTGAACATTAGCGGTTTATTCAAAGAAAGTGAGATCTATAATGTGATATACCACTTCCATTCATTTTTACGTTTTGTTTAGAAAACATACGTTTCAACGCTTTAGAATATTTACGATTTCGTGCAATATGCCCCATGTTAATTCTTACTAGTGAAGACAGCGCAAAATTCTGCATATTGATGATTAGGCATCGGTATTTCTAAGCACTGAAACCAGAATGAGGCGGAATAAAATTATATTGCGTCTGAACAACAGGTGGGAGGAGTACAGTGATATTGAGTTATAAACCACCCTCTCGCTTTACCGTGTCACCTATCAGCTCTTGTTTACCTTCCGGGCGTGGCTTATATCTTGCTTTTTTATATTGACCTAGTTTGACTATACCTAACTTGGTGTTAAGTGTTTCAAAATTCTGATGTCTAATGATGATAATGGCAATACTTTTATCCTTCTGCATTAACACGAATTAGGGGTTTACTATTTCATATAAATCAGATATCTAATTTAGATTGTGTGTAATGCATTCAGATACTTTTTTCTGATTCTAACTATTTATAAAATAAACAGCCCAAATCATCATCTTGTGCATGAAACCACAAGGCATAAAACTAATAGTGTAAGAAAACATAGCAGAAAGTACACTGGCTGAACTTTAGTTCATGGTTACCCGTAATTTTGCCATCCGGAAGTTGAATACATTGCTGACATCTGCAGGGGAAATTCCTGTATTTCCTTTTAACTTTTTCTTCCTTAAGACCATGGCGGTTCGAAACACTTTTCTTGTCACTGAGAGATGCTGTCTCACGAACTTTCAGAATCCGTTTTCACGCATGTATGGACTGTCTGTGGTGCCTAAGCAGTAAAACCGACCGTTAAACATTATGGAACGTATGGAACGTAAAAAGTCGTTCTTCAAGACAATGATTGTGGCGGCATACTTAACTAAAAAGAATTACCACACACTTTTCAAAGCTTGAAAGTATCGAGTAACACACGAACGCACAATCACTCGCTGATAAACCTCCTTTAAACTACTACACACTAATACCTGTATACGGTCTTGAAGACTGGCTTCTCCCAGTGCACAACTGCGCTTTGTTAGCCCGTAACTCAAATAAGTTCGCTGTTCGTAATGGGTCCAACTTATATAGAGATTACACCTCAGCCTTTCTTTGCACATTTTATTTTTGGTAACATATGACTATTTTTTACAAAATTACACTCTGAAATGATTTTATTAGTATTATATTTTTTGGGGAGACACATCCAAATAATGAGTTAATTCATTAACTTAACGATAATCGTTTAAATAGATAATAAATTATATATATATATATATATATATATATAAAGTGATCATATTATTTTGCTACAGTTAAAGCCTACATACAAATAAATATAATACGTTAACAAAGTAGAATTCTGCTCAACATTAAAGCATTCCTTTTAATCCTAATAGAGACTGTAGATACATTAAGTTTAAAATTCATAAGTACATTTAAAATATATTTCGCAATAGCTTTCATAGCAATGATTATAGGCACGCCCCCTCCCTTTATGCGGTGACAGGTTCCTTCCTATACAAGCTTTTGCTGATTTTTCTCTCTATAGTAAATAGGAATATGTATGTTTGGACACCCTATTGTGGCATCTTATGTGTCATAATTCAGCGCCGTCAAGACGATGAATGCGGCGCCGCATTCTTCTCCTGCTGCGGGGACAAAGGATGTACAAAATATATTGAGATAGACATTTTTTCTTTGAAATTTTGAAGCTTCTCAGAAACATATTTCAACCAAGAAAAAAGAGAGTTGGAAGCGAAATGTTTTGCATTGATCTTATAAAGGTATTTGTACATCGTGCTAGAAGCCACACAGTTTGCAAGATTCTGAAAATATATTTTAAATATTTAACATGTATTCTTAACTACAAAATGCCTAGGAAACATAAAAATGGTGAAAGAATTTAGAGTCTTGAATGTTGTTGGAGTGGCCTATATGGAATAAAAAAAAATTAAATAAATGTAGTTTATATCTAAAATTAACTGCACAAGAAAATGTGCTATAAACGGGAATAAAAACAAGATAACAACATAAGGCGGAATATAAACTATATAGTTACCCTTTAAGTCATACAAGGGCCATTGATTTACGGAAAGATCTGTCAAATTAAAGCATTATGGACATTTTAAAATTTTCTACAATAACAGAAAGGTATAAAGTATTTTTGTTTTAGGATTACAACTTTTATAAAGCATACCCAAACTTTCAACAAATTATAATGAACGTATTAAATAGCATTGTTTTGCCACCTCAAATGTTTAAAGCGTTAGCTATTGCGCCGTAGCTTTTAAAGAAATAAAATCTTCAATAATTATATAATGCTTTTCCTTGCCAAGTATCCTGCAGTTTTTTCATTTCATACCTGGATCATAATAATAGTAAAATTTTTTACGTAAAAACCACCACTACTTTTGTTTTTCTCCTTTTTCTTGGAAGAGCATTTTCTAAGGTTTTTATGGACTTTTTTATTTTAAAATAATGATTACTTGGTACAGTTTCTTGTGTTGCTCGATATTGGTAACACTGCTTGTAGATCCACCGTCCTGTGCTTTGGTGTTACTGATATTGAAGATGATGAAGACGAAGATTAGCAGAAGTTTCAGTGGTAACGTTGCAACAAATTCATGACCCTTAATCACGTTTCTATTCAGCGATACTCTTGAAACTGATAATCCTGTTTTGATTATGCAACCCCTACTCCAAGCTTTTTCGATGAGTTTCGCTACTTGAGCGATTTTTGTCTCTTGGGTGGCAAGAAGTTCTCAATGGCATGAAGAACGCTATATCTGACACTTGTGAAATTTATAACAAAAACCACTCTGTTTTCTATGTCTAGTTGTAAACCTTTTAATGTTTGCTTTTTAAATACGATCATTAAGTATTAGTATAGGTTTACGTACCTTGCTTTGCTTCACAAAAGTAATGAAATTGATTAAACATTTTTAAAACATACTGCCATTGATAATAAACATATCTCGGGTCGGGGACAGCAAAGCAACTTCTTCGCGGTGCTCTCGTATTTAATTTCGGTGTGAACCTCCATCATTTGTAGCACACAAATGTCGTATTAATCTCTCGTTTACTACTAGCAAGGTATCTTTCCTGTTTGAGTGATGATCTTTGCAGGTTTCTACACAGTACAAAGCCCGTTTTGTGCATTTTGAACATTTAGGACTGCAGTGATGCTGATCATAAAGATGTTAAATAGGTTAAATAACGAATCTATAGCCTCTCTATTAAATTCGCAAGCTCTTGTAGATGCAGACCTTCATTAGCAAACCACAAGGGTATATGACCAAGAATGCGTAATACCAAGAACTGCCTGCCGGTTTCCCGTTTCTTTGTTGAACTGATGAGGTAGGTTACATTTCTCACAAAGAACATGCGCTAATTTCCTCATATATTTACTCGTTACTTCAAACATTTATCTAGTTATTTGAAATGAAACGCTCCTTTCATCTTCAATACTTTGGGAAAGGCCGGAGATCTCTACCCATTACTTGTTTTTACTAATTTTTACTAATAGCGTAAATATTGGAATTCGTTGGATGTCTCTTATTATTGCTTTCAGTATAGAATACGTTCTTGCTGCTTTGTTTAATCCTAATCTTTCATTTAGTAAAGCAAACAAAGGTATGACCGTGTCTACGTGAGTCCATTGCCGTAGACATCTCCATCTTTAAAACAAACTACTGCAAAAGTATAGCTGCAGGAACATTGTTACTTAGGGCGAAGTAAGACATATTTATTTATTGTGTTTTTGTGCACTAGCACCGGAAAAAAGCTGGAAAACTATAATAAGGATTAAATTTAAAATCTTTTCTGACCAAATTGTATAAAACTACAAAATTGATTTTCTGCAGCTTAAACGTATATAATAGAAATAGATTATAATAACTTTGATTCATTTACAAAAGCCCAAATTATTCTCAAATCACTAATGATATTAACTCATCTTCCAAAACCAGAATACATTATAGGAAAAATTAAATACTTATACTCCTTATAAAATCACAAAATACTTAATAATAAAGGGAGAGAAGCCATCCAAATATATAAAAGTAAACGAATATATACATTTACTTTCAAACAATGCTTAGAAGCAGCAACTTATTAGTGGGCAGTTAAGACATGAGTAAAACACTCGGAGAGGTAAAGAGAGGGCTAGTCCTCCCTGCCATCCGCAACAAGGAATTGGCGGGCAGGTTGCACTAAATTGACAGTGTAAAAAACGGTTGTAACGCTTTATAATAATTTAACTTTAAGTTTCAAGAATACTGCCCACCTTCCATAGACAAATTGTAAAGCTAGGCTAACTTGACCCGGCTTACAATTGCCGAGTATGCCAATTACGTCCTCTCGTACCCCACTACGAACCCGTCACTTCCTACCAGCAGATTGTTTCTGCGCAAACAATTAGTTTACATCTGTGTAATAACAGGTGCCTCTTTGTTCCTACACACTTGTATGCTAGCAATAATGACAATAATAAGAGATGTGTTTTATTAAAAGAAAATGTCTTTCGTTTATATTATTTCCACTACATACTGTTTTGTTTTTCAAACAAATAATGCATGGTAGATACTGATTTCGGCAGTTGAAAGTATTTAACTTCCATTTTGCATGCCAGTCTAAATTCAGAACATTGTTAATAAATATTATAATGTATTATTAAATGAATACTAACCATTAGAGCACAAGGCGAAAATGGAACAGAGGGGAAATGTAATTTTAATCTGCTTTATTAGTATAGACAGCGAAATATGAAAGTAAGATACATGTATTTGTCTTTGAAAACACCTAAAATGATACTTGACATAGATCTGCATACAATGACAAACTGAAACATTTACCATTAAGCTGTCATATGCAGTAATGTTCTCAGAACACGTTATAATGCTGAATCACGTGCGCAACAGGCTAATATGCAGATCGCCAGTCCCAGTAATGCCACAGTGTGCGCTGCGTATTGTTTCCTACTTTATAATTATAGAGCTTTGCGTTTCAATGTTTTCTTTCTCTGTACTTTTGAATCACCTTATGTAGTAGTGGACGATTCATGGCAAACTTCGGCCACAAGTGGTATCTCCTTCTGTGCAGCATTCAAATACATAAAATCAAGGCATTGGCTGATGACCGGTTTATGAGAAAGTGATCTTTCTATGGATTGAACCTTACTTAACTGCAAAATATTTTGGCAGAGTAATACTACAATGCAAAAATTCATCTATGAGTTATATGCATTAATAACATCGACCCATTAAGTTAATAGTATTTTCTTAGTCTAAGACTATAGATAGCTTTGGATAATCTTGGTAGGGACGAATTAAGACATTTCAGTACTTCAGATTGGCGGCACCTTCGAGAAGAAGGGAGGTAAGCGAGGATCCAGGGACGGTAAGGCACGGATATTGACGGGGTTTCTAACATTCTTTCCAAATGGAACACCCGAAGTCTTCGAGCCTCTCACAAGGGCCAATTTCCAAAGCACAAGCCAGCATCACACACTCCACACACTTTATCTAGCACTTTGGACTGTTATAGAACCAATTAAATGAAATGGGAGAGTGAAGCATTCGTGGAAAGGAAAACCCAACCCATAATCACCTAAGCGACCAGGAAAAACCAAGGGAAAAAAAAAAACCCAAGTTCAGGATGACCGACTTCAAGGAAGTTGAAACCCGGACCTCCGGAAAGCGAGTTTCAGCATTGCCACCTGAGCGGCACAGATATCTTTGATTTTCATTTGATTCTGCAATTTCACAACTATGTATATCGTATTCATCTGTGGAAAAAGCTGTACATACATTTCAGAGCTAAAGGAACAAAAAATGGCATCAAGTCAAAGTTTTATGATTGAATTTTGAACACTGTATAAGGTGGAAAAGTAATCACAAACTTCTCCACTCGGACGAAATGTGGATTTATCTCCGTCGATTACAAAATTAGTGGGTACCATACTATGAGCGGCGAAAGAATCACAGGCTTAACTTAATTAAATCTTTTTCAACGGTTCTGACACGTTCCGGACAATCAGTGCTTCCATGAATGAAATTAAGAAAGTATTCAAGCTGAGAAGTTACCATGGAAGAATTTGTGATCCTCCCACAAGTCTCCCGACCTAAGTCCCTATAATTTGCTTTTTGAGGTAAATTGAAAGATAGAGCTCTAAAGAGGCAAAACTTAACACCCGCCGAAGGATCAGATTCTGCAGATAATTGTATCTTTCGAAAAAATTCTAGAATCTATGGATTACATTGCTGAAAAGTTTTTATTATATTATTTTTTTTTTCTTTTCGGAAATTTGCAATTAGGCGTAAACCATTTACCTGCAACAGTAGATGGTAACTAGTAAAGAGCTTGTACAGTGTCAGCGGTCTATGGTACATGACAGCATTGAAGGGCTCTTCTGTGCATTCACGAGTAAGAATGAAATGCGTCGCAGGTAAGTCCTATGTAGGAATCCATTCAGAGGCGGCTCGTAAGTTCAGTTTTTAGCCGTCCTTTTAAGAATGTTATTTCTTTATAGCAAACTATTACTAAGCATATGAAATTATGTTCGGTTTGAAGAATGTTTCAAATTGAATTAACCATATATCATTGTCTTTTTCTTCTTCCACAAGGTCTGTTGACCTTTTCCGTCCTCAATGAAAAATATCATTTCATCTTAGTCTTGGCGATATCCTCTATGCTTATAATTTAGTAAACTTTTTGGTATCTGTTCCTCTTTCATTCTTAATATATTATGATACTAATTACTTTTATTTTCATTATTTTTTCATTTATATTATATCTCATTAACTGTTTTAGAATTTCTTCATTTCTTTGTCAAAAGGAGTGTTACTGTTTTTAAAAAATCTCATCTCTGCAATTTCTTTTCCTGCCTGTCCTATTCATCGTCCATATATTGCCATTGGCACTGTCATTACTTAATAGAAGTTTATTTGTGTTGCTTTTAATGCCCTCCTTATTGTTACAATCATTTGTACAGCATTATATTGAAATTTATTATCACGGGCATATATAAATATAATGTATACTGCATACTATTAACACGATATAAACATATTTATATTACGTATAATATATATAACATCGCAAGCACATTTATTGACTAATGATACTATCATCGGTAGGATTTTTGGCACCTCCTACTGTTTAAAATTAACGCAATATCTGGTGAATTAATTAAGTACTAATAGCATATTTAAAATGCATTTAATTCATTAATTTCCTTTCTGTTCTCTCGATTTGTTCATAGTAAAAAAAAAAACTGTTCAAAGAAAAATGTTGAACGAAATAGATCGTATCCTAGCAACATGTCTACGAAGGCGAGAGAAACTTAGCTGGGGAAATTTCGGATAAAATTCAAAACTATTATTTTTGCTATGCGATTTCGTAACTGACATGCAGGCGGTGCTCTGGAAAATAGAATGATGATGACAATAACAATTGGTTTAATAATCGGTTTAATAGTAATAATAACATGCCTAATAATAAAAACAATAACATTAATTTGAAACTAGTTAAAAAAGATACATTTAACTGTTCGTAAAAATAAATATACTGTCTCCACAACCACTGAACTAAGTAAAATGTCTTTCAACTTTTTGACCTCTGATGCACGATCGGAATCCTCATAATCTTCGCTAACGTCTTTGAATATTGAACTTTTTCACACATGTTAGAACATTGTGACCGTTAAAGACTATCTTTCCTTGATATTAAATAAATTAATATAAACGTTTCCACTGTGAACTAAAATAAAAAATTTAGGATGATGACGTTTCTTTCAGGAATGTCAATTGTAGTATTATCAGCACAAACCACCATGCCAGCACTCCCCGAGCGACGAAGTTAGACCTCTTTTTACTGCTATTGGTCTGTTTCTCTCACTGTTCTTCATTGCCACCGGATGCAAGCCCAGTCGAAGTTAATAAATATGTTTATATTTGTATTTGGTAAACTATGAACATTTTACCTTGGTTTCCATAAACGATACGGCACGACAGGTGGCATATTTATTCTAGACACACTAAGAGTAAAGTAAGTGCCAATCAAACGAGGTGCATTGCGCTTTTGTTGGTTTTAAGATTCCATCGATCATCAGGCACTAAGGTTCAAACTGCGGTTAAGCGAATATCGAGGTAAATGATTCGAGTTCAACAGGCAATATATAGAAATGTAGAATCCTGCATTAAGCACGACAAGGATGAAGTTTTGTAAGCGGGAGGGGAGTGAGGCACGGATGCATTTTATCATCCTTGCTGTTTAATCTGTTTATAGATGATATTACTGACGTAAACTTACTGGAGAATATGAAGGCGTCAGTAGGGGGAGGTATGCAGATGCCATCGCTTTTGTACACGGATGATATGCTACTGTGAATTACGACAATTAAGCGCTTACAGAGAGAACTTACTGCGAAGAGTGCTTACTCACGTTAACTGGATAAGACAAAAACAACGACTTCTTAAGAACGGATCAATTAGTAGAAAGACGCAGACATGGAAGTGTCCGAGACAGCCGTTAGACAACGTGAAGACTTTCGTATACTTGGGCATTACTTTTACGATGAAAGGAAGGTGAACGAAGCACATTGACTAGATAAAGTATTAAGCAGTAGTGAAAGCAGTAGAAACTCTCTAGTTACGTAGCAGATATCCCAGATATGCCTGTAAGTATATACTGGAAACAGCCTCAATGACATATGGGAGAGAAATTTGTGGATGGGAACAAACTGAAAACCTAGATTCAGTGAATATATGCTTTCTGAAAGGAATTTTGGAGCTGAGGATGGGCACAGCAGAATTGTGAAGCAACTTGCCTACAGCAAGACCATAGAGTGCAAAAACAGGGTAGTGAAGTATTGACTGCGAATTATTCATGCAAACGAAACTTTAATTAGGGAATTGTGCTATTGTGAGCAGTTGGAAATGGGAGGGAACATGAATGGGCTTTGAAATTAAGAAAGGGACTACAAACAATAGGACTGAAATCCATTTGGATGGCTGGGTCAGAGGAATAGAAAGAGCGCATAGAGGAAGGTTAGGAACCGTTTGAGGGATATGCACAGGCAGCAAACAATTGCACAAAGCTGGAAAATGATCTCGCTGGAAGTACAATTGGGGTTAAAATCTGAATGGGGAATAGGGAAGTACATCAAAACGGAAGCCAGGCTCACTGAACAGGGACTCACGTAGCTCAGACTGAGGGATGATTAAGATCACTGCCGAGGGGGAGAGGGGGAATCGTGGACACATATTCTGGCTGAATGTAAAGAGACTGAAGAATGGAGGGAAAAGTATACCACACACTTTTACCGGTTCAAACAGAGGGGGATGCTAGCAGGCTGGGAAGGGGAGGGGAGATTATGTAAATTTCTAATGAAAGTGAGACTGCAGTCTGAAAAAGATGATAATCTGGGAGGGGTGGGAGGGAACAAATTGACTGAATCCAGGGGTGTTCATTCATAATGAAGTTTCTTTATATTTTTAATATTTTGAAAAAAAATATTCTTCTCGTATTTTTATAATGTATTATAAAAGCACGTACGGTTTGAGCCCATGCGACTTTAGAAGCTGTTTTGTATTGTATTGGTACCGCTGTAATAAACACATTCCTATTACAACTATTTCTCTCACACTGCACGCGAGTAACGCAGATACAAGATTAAAAGTGTCCTATGAGAATGCACTATATCGTCGATTATTCAAATTAATTGGGACTAGCTATAGCTTGTTAATGTAACCTATAAATTAACAGAATTCAATAAATATAAAGTGTACTGTAAGATAATGCTAGCATTAAAACGCATAATTGCTTTGCTGATAATATTTTTTTTTTTCTTGAATTACCCTCGGAGTCAAGTTTGGGCGTAAATTGTATTTTTTTTAATATGAGAGATAGTGAATTTTTCTAAGCTATACACTTACTAGAGTAAGGTACACCCTATTCTTTATCTTCAACTATTATCAACACATTATGCTTTTGTTCTAATTGAAGACCCCATGCTTCGTACTGTATATAGCACGCTGTGTGAGTAATAATAATTTAAGCACAAAACAGAAGACACAATAACACGACACTTCATTTAAGTTTGTTGGCGTATGCTGCAGTCATATGATGAACAAACAGCAGTAACTCATAATACGCATGAAGAATAGTCTCTAAAACTAGCTAAGTATTCGCGGAAATGAGAACTTGGTACGTTATCCTAGTCTTACATTCTGTTTGCCAGTCCTGGTGGTGTAGTGGTAACCATACTTGCCTTCCAAAACCAAGATGGCGGGTTCAAACCCGGCCAAGATCGATGGATTTTTTCGGGCGTAAAAATCCTAAGTATGGCTTCCTTGGGAAGATAAGTAAAGCCGTGGGTCCCATATCGTGCATTTACGGCACGAAAAAGAACCTCAAGCCTGAATGAGGAGGCCTCTGAGCAAAATTTGTTGGCCATTTCATGGCCTGCATGGAATGGGACGCTGATGACCTGATACGTTAAAGAGCGTCCGTAAATAAAACATTCTGCATTCTGTGGATTGAGATATTTGACGTGATACATTAGATAATTGACACTCTGCTGAATGTATGATTCTAAGAAGTTAAAATAATAAAAAGAGGTGAATAGACATGAAAAAGAGCTATTGTTATCAGCAATAAGAATTTGAGATGGCATACTGACTGAAATAAAGCGGCAAAGAGTTAATTCAGAAAGCAATGAAGGACAGGGAATATCTGGGTATAAATTAGCAGTTTAAAAGTCAGAAAATAATAAAACATTCTGGACAGAGAATTTTCAGACTTAGTGTCGATGACGGAGGGTAAATAGTTAGAATAAATATAGAATGGGAGAAAGAAGAAAAATGTTCACAGTGTCGTGTAAGACAGTGAGCAGGCTTATGACGAATGTGTGAGCTGCAGATTTCATACAATGAATTTTAGTATTCTTGCCTTGTTCTAAACCTGCTGACAGATTGATCTCAGCAACGAACGGATACAGAAATGAACGTTGTATTGTCTGTAGTTATTATTATATTCGTAGTTTTGAATTAAGTACCTATAATATTACGTAAATTGTGGTTATTTCACGTTAAGGATATGTATAATATCAGTGTTCATACTGATAAAATGTTAAGAACTAGAGCAAAAGTTAACTTTGGAACATTTTATTTTTGTGCATTGCAACTGTGATCTATATTCCATAAATGATTAAACTTAGATGACTATGTTTACCAAGTAAAGAGCTTGCTTCAATTTTTACCTTTGTTCACACAGACTCAGCATTAAAATAATTAAGTATGTAGGAAGCTTTGGTTAGATCATCTTGGTAGTATTCTTGCTTTCGAGGTCTCTTAGAAAAGATGTAGGAATTTTTAAAATCCTTCTCAGTTAATGTAATTAAGATTTTGGAGACTTGAAGGATATGCCATCCATTAAAACTGCAGTTTCTTATAATGTAATGAGCAGAAGAGATTTAGTTATATACTCGCCATTTCTATCACTTCCACACAGAAACCAGTTCATTACAAGATAGGTTTTTTGGGCATTTCTATGATATTAGTTATTTCTTTATTGTCGGTCTCTAATGATAGATACATTTATACTTAGACTGTTTTAAGCTATATATTACTTTACTGATAGATAATTTTGTACTATTTTCTCATTTAACATATATTATTTCTAATAAATATTCTCCTTCTTTTACAGAAATTTTCCTTGCAAAACAATTTCATTCAATTTAATAAAATAAAAATTGATATGTACAATTTAATATCTTTTGGAAAATGATGTTTCAATTTTTGACTTCAATTTTCTCCTAAAATTCTTTAAACGGAATGGGTTTTTAGTTAGACTTAAATTTAATTTTAATTAGCGAATTTGCATGTACTTTTGCATATAAGGCTTTTGCTTTAAAGTTTGCTGGTTTTAATAAATAGTTATTAAAAACAAGTTTAATTTAAATAAAACATTTAATTTAGACATTGAGGGGGAAGTATAAAACCATTGTTTATTATATTTCATCCCCTCCTCCTACTCTGAAATTTTACATAGCATCCCCATATTATGATTCTTAAATTTTAAATTGCATTAAATTCATACCACATCTTTGTTGTTTAAATTTAGGTAGTAAAAATATAAAATTTATTAAGCATTTAGTGCAATAGTTATGTTTTGTTATTAAATAGTTTAAAAATGGTGTATTCACTACAAGAAAGAACGGAATGTAAATGGAGCTAGGTATTTTGTTATAGATCGTTGTATAAATGTAATATTATAAAATTTGGGTTACCCCTTAAGTATAAATTCCTGCAATGGTTACCTTAGAGAATTCCAGGGAATAATAGACTGAGATGGTGAATATTCGTGCCTATAGTCGGCCTGAACACGGTAACTCAGAAGACTGTAAGAGCATCGGCACATTAAGCTGAAGACCTGTGGTTCGAGTTCCGGATATAACCTTGAATTTTTCTTATCCTCCTCTGATTCCAAACCGTAGACTAATATATACTCGTGTAAAACATCTTATTTCAGATAAATTACCAAAAATATGCTGTTTCATTCTATAGCTAACTGGCTTATTTTTATTCTTTCCAAATGTAAACACCATCCCGGATATCTGGACGAAGATAGAAAAAATATTTGTTAACTATTAATCCCATTTAAATTTTATACATAATATAGGATGATATTTGAAATTTGAAATTCATATTTTAAAGTTACATTTATATTTTAAACTTTCCATTTATTTACATTTTTAATAACTGTATTTAAATAATTAATTACTCAGACTTTCAAATTTCGAAATGAAAATCCTGAAAACCTATATGTGAAATGTGACATATAAGCAATAGCTGTTTCCAAATATTAATAAGATGTATGCAGGAAATATCATCCAATTTCCTTCCGCTTTTAAAATAATGATATTAGTCTTTTAAGTGTAAAGCACAAAAAGGGTCACCTGTTTCTCAAGATACTATGGTGGTTAGTTTGGAATGTTAAACTCGTCAAGTACGTACATCCACTGTGTCACACTTTGATAAAGTGTTATTAACATTCCTTAGCCTTTCTGGTTTTCCTCTCTTTGTCTTATTTTAGTCCTAGCAAAGCACTTTTTTCTGTGTAGGAATAAACCGTTGTATCTCTGCGTATGCATGCGTTTTTGCGGAGAGAGAAAGAAAAGTTCTCTTTTTAAACCTCGTCTTCGTGTTGTATATTTCACTTTATAAATATGCTATCATATGTAAACCTGCATAGAATATTACTAAATAAAATGCATAACATCATAAATAGATAATATTTGAAAAAAGCGAAGTGTTATTCTGAGTATGTGTTACTGAACTCGATATCCTGTTTTATACGAAGCAAAAGTCGCAAATAATAAACTTTTAGGAATGCTAAAACAAAAATATTTTGCAACAAATACTTTTGCATTAGTAAATTTAGCTCGCTTTCTGGTTAATTTTGTCTATTATGGCAACAAAACAGGAGAGACTCAAGGAAATGCAGAAACTTAATTAATCGAATAGTAAAGTA
This sequence comes from Metallyticus violacea, assembly GCA_030762175.1. NCBI lineage: Eukaryota > Metazoa > Arthropoda > Insecta > Mantodea > Metallyticidae > Metallyticus > Metallyticus violacea. Next base: position 53,561,215 of record CM060845.1, on the reverse strand, counting down.
CGTTATTATTACACTACTATTGCTAGTCATAGACCAGTTAGCTTTTTGCACACAATAGTTAGGCTTTTACAAAAGCTTACCTTTATACGAATAATTTCGATTGTTCTACACAGGATTTACTTCACGCAAGCGGCACTAAACTACACTGTTTCCCAGCTATATCATTAGATACAGGCAATTTACCGCCATGCACGGATAATCCGCAAATAGGATAATCGACAGAAATTTTACGCCAGTACATGTGTACAACAGCGATGCATTTGGGTGAAACAACATCAAATCAGGAACTAGGCTGTTTTGATTTGTTGCTTCCAAACAAAGCATGAAAGCGCTTTGACGATGTAATATTAAGATAATCTGGAGATTAAAGTTAAATATTTTGTGCAAAATGATACAGTGCTAGTTCTAAAGAGCCAAGAGAATAAATAGATGTACCGTCAAACGTTGATTTTCTTAGAAGGCTATTAATTTGATACAATAAAACTTCTTTTTAGGAATGAAAAAGCAGTTGAAAACACCGTTTTTGGCACTAAGCTTTCTTTGAACAATTTTTAAGTATACATTGCCTTTATTTCAGCTTTCTTCAAATTTATTCTTTTGTTTATATTAATAAGTTCAGATTATAAATAAACCTTATTTTACCAATGACAAAATTTTTTTCTAAAATGCCTGTTGTTTGTACTTTATTAACCTATAGACGGAAATATTGTACGCCTGTTTTCTTTCTTTTTAAATTGAAAATAAAATTACACACATTTTATACGCTTACTAGTTAAATAGTACTTGCCAAAACCAAATACAGTATTTTCTGTTACTAATTAGATAATAAGTTTTCCATTTTTGCATAAGATTCCTAAATTTACCCCCATCACTGAGATAAACTTTTGTGAAATGAAATAAGTCAGAATTGATTGTTCAATATTAATAGTGACTAGGACAAGGATTTATATGTAGCGGAAAGTAGAAATCTGTGCAATATTAACACTTAAATGTATAAAATAATGCAAAAGTTATCTAATAAATTCATTTAAGCTATCGTGAAGCTTTATCGCAAGTGAATCTCATCTAAGTTCACAATCATAGAATACATTAATACATATAACATCTTTAAAATGCGATCTAGTAATACGCGATCGAATATCTGGGATGGCTAAGCGCACAATTCATTAGGACAAATTTAAGCAGCCTAATGACTTAAGCTGTATGAAAGGTATAAAATATGCTACATGTTTTTTTACATTGTTAAATAAATGTATACACACTTTCACATTAGATAGCCATGTAATATATTTCAAAGTTTGACCGAAAAACAGCAGTAATGTGTAGTACGATGATCTGTAAACAGATGTGACTCGCATACATTATGATAACGTTGCTACGTGACAGGTAAATCAACAATGAACAAATGAAGCCAAGATTATCGTATGATGTTCTGTAAATGAATGTGACTCGCATCACATTATGCTAGCGTTGCTACAACAAAATGGAGCCAAGATTATCGTTTGAACAGAGGAAAGCAATTTTGAATGGTATTGGAAAACCGAGAATGTTGTTGAAGTTCAAAGGCAATGGAGGCATGGGTACATAACAGAACCGCCAACGCGAGCAACAACTGCACACATTCGAGACAAATTTGAGACTCATGGTACCGTATGCGATATTCACAAGGGTAGATCTGGGAGATCTCGCACAGCAACAAACCTTGTGTCCTCGGCTATGGTTTTGGAACGTTATGAGCACTCACCGCAGAAATCTACAAAGCAACGTGCACGTGAGACTGGGAATGGCAGAACCAGCGTGCGTCGTATTAAAACGGCCAAGTTGAAAGTTTTCATCCCAAGACTTTTGCATGCATTAATTGATGATAACCCTGAAACGGCATGTGCTGCAATCGCTGAGGACACTTTCGCAAACGTTGTTCAAACAATAGTTCATCGTACTCAGAAGTGTATCGACGTCTATGGTGGACATTTTGAGCAACTGTAAAAGTCTAAGATGATTAGTGTTCATCATTTTCTGTTTGCATGAATTCACTTTTGTTATGTTAACACAGTTATTTCTTTGCTTGGAGTGTGTATACATTTTGGCACCCTCTTCAAATGATTTTGAAGGGAAAAAAGACAATCCTAGTTGATTAATATATTATAATTCAGTTTTTCTTTTATTGGTTAGCTTCAGAGTTTGTCACCTAATTAACACATAGTAATGCCATTACTTATTTCATTAATTACAAGGTCAGAATTTGAATTATATTTTAAAGTTATTCTGTTTGCTGAGGAACTGGCTTAGTTTGCGCGGCTTCGGTGTGGCGGACTTTTTTAAAATCCCTTCCGTACAACAACGAACTCGTCTCTTAATTAATATGTCCTTCATTTCAATCTGTCCATAAATTTGCCATTACAGTATCGGAAATTGTGCGAGGCTCCACTTGTATGACTTTATAGCTATGGAAATGCATCACGGTTGATGAAAAGTCACTTGTTCCGGCTTACATTTCATAACATGGAATTCCTGAAAAGTTGAAGGAAAATCTCCTCGCTTAATGGCTGGAGGGGAGTAGAGAGCGAGGAATGCGAACGTTATAGCTAATTTATGTTACTTGGCTTGTCGAGGGGCTTCTATCCAGGTGGCTTATCTGAAACAGTAAAAGAATATTTATTTCATTCCAACTGGGAGGAAAGTAGCCCGCCTAGAATCGTGACTTTGCATTAAAAGTGCACGGCAACAAAAGAGGTTGACGCTAAAGTAAAGTGATTGCCCTGGAGGGAGGCGCTAAGTAAGAAAAACAGCCCCCAAGGTACAGCTATCTCACAAATCAGACATGCCCGTACACAAATCTATTGTAAGTCAAGCCGGCTACTCCACTAGGTGTCTTAAAGTCCGCGGTCCAAAAATAAGAAAGCATCAGAGCTTTTGAAGCTCAGTACCAGATACGCAATAACCAGAGCCTGGAAGTTCAGACATTTATTCTGGTTAAAATAGGTAGGCAATAAGGCATTTAAAATACTGAAAATAGGCAGTAATATAATTAAAATAGACATTGATTAATTGTGAAAACAGAGAGTAATTAATAAAAATAAGTATTTAAGATGTTTTATAATTTCTTAATCAGACGATTAAAGTACTTAAGTTCATTTTTCTTGGTTATAAGCAACAACAAGATATTTTTAAGGTATCAACTGTTATAGTCAGTCGCTTGTCAGAGAGAGTATTTTTCATCATGGTAAAAGAATGTTCTAATTCCACTGAAGTGATTGGAGCATATTTAAAACAAGCTATTTCGAAAGGACTCATTCTAGTTACATCATAACATTCCACTTTCAGGACATCATGGAAATGTTGATCAGCACATAGTAAAAACGTTTTGAATAGTCCTGGGGAATGAGGAAAAGATACGAAGTGGTTTCTGGTCGAGTTCATTTTCTGTTTATGCCTTTATAGGGGAACCAAGTTAGTATTTCTCTTGTTTCCGTATGAACACATTGTAGAGACGGTTTATTGCACAGCTGTACCGCTCTCATACCACATATTATTGAAATTGTCTCGTGCAGATCGATGCAAGATCATTCGCCAGGATTATTGAAAACTACGTACTTTCCTCATCCTCTATTTCCTGGCATTCATATGCCCGAAATAACCGTATGTTCCTTTCACTAATGAAGGTTCTGCTATTTAAATAGCTTAAGTAAATGTTTTATGGGTAAAATGTTTGACTACTTGAAATAAACGTATAACAAGGTACTCAATAAATATTTTTGTGAGGTAAATATGTCATTTAATTGCTATAACATTTTAACTTAAATAATGAATTTCTTTGTGTGCTTTTTAAAATGCGTAAATAATCGCATAAAATGCATAACGATACGAAAAAGGTTTAAAACCTTAAAAAGCAGGCAACAGAAGCCAAAATATACGGAAAGAGGGGGGGGGGCAAAGTAAAAGCCAGCCCTTCCGACTCCAAATGTATGGAAACATATTCATTTCTATTAGCCTCTTAAATAAATTCACCCAGATAGAAACTGTATTTTGTTTAACTTCCGGCTGTGGTAATAACTGTTCTTATTAACCCTAATCAAACAAGTTTCTCGTTTACTTGCAAAAGGTACTATGGTTGTTTGTCTTTACGTTTCAAAAAAATGTTAACATATGTTTTGGAAACTAACATTTTATACCAACCCTGTGTAAGTAAATTATCAATCGTCTACATTATACAATTCCATATGCATGTAAAAACAACAAAAATTTAAGAAGAAAAGCAAACTGCTGCATATGTCAGGATATTGGTAACATTTTATTACACGAAAGAAGGTACTATGAATTATATTTTTAAAAACAACAGAAAATTTATGATACTTCTCCTACAATGACATAAGGGAGTATTCCAAATTTTGGAGTAAAAATAAATCAATAATGAATGCCTTTCTGCCAATTGTTCTTTTGCTCAGATTTCCAAAAATATGAAAATTGCATGGTGATAGACTTGAATTCTTGTTTTGGCATTGCGAGAACGAGGAATGTGGTGAAACACATTTTTCTCTTATAATGTGAGACTATTTGAGTTACTGGCGGCCTGGGTGCGAATGTTTACTGCTATTGCAGCCGTCGCACCTGGAAATATTATAAGAATCTCTGCACGAATTGTTTTTATTTTAATGTTTGTATTTTTACTGAAAGCATAACGAATAGAAGAGAGAGTACGATCACTAGCGAACTAGCAGCATCACTGTCCTTGATTGAAGGAGTTTGATCAGTATGTGTGAAGCGTTAGCACCAATAAATCTCAGAAGAGGCAAGTATAGCGATATACCTCTTGCAAATGTTCGGAGTGTTCAGTTAAAATGAAGTTCATTTAGAGTATATCAAATGTTTGTGCAATGTGAGAAGCAGAAACAAAGAAAATACCTGTTCCCAAATCCGATATAATATATGAGAAAATAAAGAAATACATATATACAAACGAATTAGACCTTGATTTTTGTTGATTTGTTTTATTTAAGGACGCTCTTTAACATGTAGGTTATCAGCGTCCCATTCAATTATGGACGTGAAACGGCCAACAAATTTTGCTCAGAGGCCTCTTCTTTCAGGCTTGAGGCTCTTTTTCGTGCCGTAAATGTACGACACGGGACCCACGGATTTACTTCCCTTCCGAAGGAAGCCATACTAAGGATTTTTACTCATCCATCTACCCTGACCCCCGGATTGAACCCCGGTCTTGGGTCTACGAGGAAAGTATGGTGACCACTAGACCACCAGGACACACAATTAGAGATAGTAAAACCTATTCCTTGGAAAAATAAATTACTTTATGCTTTGGTGATATCATTGTTAAAACAGTCATATTTATGTAGTGCAAAGCGAACAGGTCAGAATTCCAAGGCAACGATGTAAATTAAAAGCAGGCTCTGTTGGGAGAAGCAGAGAGTAAAATAAAACAGGTCATGGAAATTTCTCAGAATGCGAATGACTGGGAAAACAGTTCACTTAACGCTGACAGCAGAAATACTTCTGAAGGAGTTTTCATTGTGCGCCAGGCATCTAAAGTGATGAAGTGTCATGCATGCATCAGCCTTCTTCAAGAGAATTCCTTACAAGAAATTTCTGACCTTCATTATAGACTGTAGTAGCAACGTGGAACAAGGAAGTATTTTCCTTAAAATTCTCTCAAGAGGTGTGCTGAATATATTTATTCAAGTGGAAAAATACTCCCACAAAAACTGTCTATAAAACAATCTATGGAGGGATATTTTATGACTGTCTGGATAGTTTAGGTGCTGTTATTAAAATGTCGAAACTACGTTCTGGTCGTTATTTCTAAATTACATTACATTAAGTGCATCAAGTGCATATTTTTCCTTCTTTTTTGGACTAGACATTTAAAACCAAATTAAAATCTTCCAAGTACAGCAAAAATATTCGAAAGCTGCTTAAAGCATCTAACAAGCGATCTTCGACATGAGTAAGCCAACAGAAACAATTTGTATAATCTGTACCTATTATTTTGCTGCTACAATATATTGCAATTTAATAATTGAAATGATCTTTCGAAGTTCCTGTGTCTTTGTACTTCTTCAATGCTCTTTGTTTTCCTAAATGTTGTCATTTTACATTTCGATTTATAAACAGTTAGGTACTGTGTTCACTAGCGATAAACTAAGTCTGAATTGAATATAATCACCTGTATTTTTGTCTTTACTTGAACAGGCACTTTCTTCTAGCAGATGCAGTGCAATCTTCTCACGGAGGGAGTCACTGAACTAGACTAGTGTTTGCACTTTCTCTTTTACTTGCTATGCTGAGAGTATAAAGGGACATATAATAATAATAATAATAATAATAATAATAATAATAAATGGAAATGTTGTCCCTCAGCGGCAATACATTGCCGACATCTGCGGAGGAAATTTCTATATTTAATCTCACATTTCTTCCATAAGAATACGGCAGTTCGAATCAAATTTCTTGTCATTGCGATATTCTGTCTCTCGTAGGTTTTTAGCCAGTTCGTGTAAAATTTATCTAACTAGAACCGATTGCCTGGATATTTCTTTGCGAATTACTTTACCACTTTTCTGCAAGAACCCATTTTCACATATGTATAGCACATAATAGCCCGTTCTTCAAGGTATGGTATAACTAAAGAAGAATAATTTGCTTTGAAAAAGGCTCCCTCAAACAACTACAAGCAGCACTTATGCGGCTTTGACGATTGACTTCTCCCAGTACGCAGCCGCGCGCTGCCCGCCTGTAACTCAAATAACGTCATTGTAAAATTTTGGGAGTGTTTCTTGATGTTTCGCAGTAAATTTAGACATTTTAAATAGAGTTTAAGAAACTGTTTACAATCGAGGCGTAGCAGGTGACGACGCATTAGATTCATGAGATGAAATGATACGTTGAGAAAAGTCGGTTTTAGGTTTTAGGTTTAGGAAACCTCCGGAGCATTTACCAGTGTGGAGAACTCCTCAAGTTCGGAAAGCATCTGCCAAGAAGGATGGTTCTGGTGGCTTCCCAATGGCAGACCTAAGTTGCGTATTAACAATGATCTTGATAATAGAAATGTTTTACGGCACGGACATAGTAATGGAAATTAGACATGTTTATATTCCAGCCAGATCAGTGAGAGTGTAGTAAAAACAATACACCAAACTCACCCCGTCTGGTTATTGTGTGAGATTCTACTGATTTATTTAGCAATGTGTTACTCAAAGTACAAAGAAGTTCAAACTGATATTTATCTGTAAGGTAAAATCATATATTGTTTTGATACTGCTCTTTTCCTAAAAAATGTTATGTTCGCTTGCCTCGGGAATATTTATTGCATGTTAGTCTTTAACAGATGATTTCACTAAGCAGTTCTCTTTCCATACTGCAAGTATTCTGAGATAAACTTCAGAATTATAACAAAATAAGCACAAAAATTAATTTCGAATATAGTCCATGTTTTGCCCTTTTCCCCTCATTTGTTCAAAGCAACAAATACATTGCAATCACAAATGCAAAAGGAACGTGAAGAGAGTGACCAGAGCGATTTAAGGAGAATTGCGAGTGTTTCTGTTGCAATTTTCTTTGACTGAATTTTGTAAAACCTACTGGAAAGTGAAATAAAATGATTACAATAGAAATAATATATATTTAGATTTGTTTAAGGGAAAAGTTAAGTTTTATACTATCCCACAAATATGACTCAAATCCTTAAAATGTTGAAATTTTAGAAATTGTGATTCAAAATTAATAATTACGAGTCTTATAATTGAGAAATGTGGCATTTATTAAAATGGTGGTAGAATTACCAAGGACAGTCCCAAATGGAGTAACTTTGGCTGAATTGGGAAGAGCTGACAGGAAATGTATGGCAGTTAAACGTATATTGAAATATAAGATATCATCCAGGAAAGGAGACATAGTTAAAGATCGCTTACGTCACAAGAGAAAGTAAAAGGGGAAAGAAGTTGGCTATTTCAAATATAAAGAAAAGTCCAAGAGATTGCAGTAGATGATTTGGATAAACATTAGATAATCAATTGATAAGGCTTATGGAACAAAGTGAAACAAAGAATAGATGATATTGAAATGCAAGAAGTATGGAGTAATTTACAAGACAAAGAGTACCTTGAAATATATGAAATTTAAGAAAGAATGCAAAGGAAAAATATGTAGATGTTTGTAAAAAATGAGATAGGAAGAGATTTTCTTGGGATAGTACAGATATAATGGGGTTAAGTGGTGTAAAAGTAAAAAAGGAAGTGTTCACTATGTGGAAAAATAGAAAAAGATCTATAGTGTGTAGTTGAATGCTCAGAAACTAAAGTGTGGAGAAAAGAAGAATGGATTAAGAAATTGGATAATTTATAGATAGAAATTTTGAAATTATATTTTTTATTTTATATGGAAATAAAGAGTATTTGAGAAAATTAAGTAATTAAGTAAGGAAGGTGGGACAGAAGAGGTGGAGGGAAGTAATTAAAGTAAAGGAAGAATATATCTAGGAAATAATGTAGGAATTTGAGAAATGGCGGAAAGAAAAAATGTGTAATTAAAGGAAGTAGGATATATTACATAACGTTAATTGTATAAGCTCCTAAAATAACAAGCACTCTTAGAACAGTTGTACCAATTGTAAAAGTTAATGTAAAGAAACTAAGTACAAATAAAGCATTCGTTCATTCATAATGGAGACTAACCAGCATCTCACTATTACCACTAAGTTTACCCATATGTATGAAAACTTTGAGTTCTGTTATTTTAAATAACGATTTCTATGCTGAAACATGACTAATTTGTTTATATACTCTTGATCAGTTCATTATAAAATACTTTGAATTGCAACCAATTAGAGTCATCTATTACTATTAATAATACTGTCGGTTTTTGCTAACACTTTTGCATTACTAATTCTTAATTGTTTTCATTCGAAGACGAAATATTTAGAAATGCCAATAACATATACGGTTTAAATTCGGTTTGGAATTACAATTTCCTATAGTTTATTGCAGAAAGGAAAGCTTTAGAAATAATTTTGTTTGTACACAAATGCTACCACGCAATCTAAATGCTTCGGTTGTAGGGTAAATAGCCAAAAGCGTACATGGTGTTTCCTGTATGGCGTGGAGCAAATGCTTGTTTAATGATGTAACCGTATGAAACAATAGCGTCGTTGTATTGAGATGAGCTCTTGACGGCAGTCGGACCGCCCCCAGCTTTCGCGACAGTTCTGAGGTCACTCCACCTGTGCCCATCCTGTGCGAGGTTAACCGCAGAATCCTGATGAGGTTCCCTAGAGAGAGAGAGAAATGAACTTTATCCCCTTCCCACACTACCCAAAAGACAATTGGGATGTGCTATTGTGAACTAGCACACTCTCAGTCCCATGTGGCAGTTATCACCTTTCTCTGTAACCCAAATCATTATGCAAAGTGGGAACTGAAGCGCTTAGCGCAGCAAAATCCTCACGAACATCAAGAGTTTTCTGTCGCTCCGGACGGTCCTGCTCGCCATGGCAAAAGCCATTTATTTCGAAACCTTGCATGCAGGATTTTAATGGAATTATTTGCTGTATATATTATATAGGAACCACATGTTCATATATATAAATTTCATATAATACATACATATATAAAACGTTATTTTATTATCATAAATGTGAGTTTTGAAACTTACAATATTTGATAGCTGATTTTAAATGAAAATTTTTGTTCTAGATAAAAATAAATATTTATTGTAATCAAACTCTTTTAATAAAATTTATTTCATGAGATAAGTTATTTTTTAATAATTTTGCATCATTTAAATTTGTTACATTTACTCTTAAGTTTACATATTTGCCTTCTCTCGTTTGATACACAACTACAGTCATATAAAGGGACGTTGATCCGTGATAGCGTGGCCCTGGTGACGGCTATTGTACGCTATTGTCGGTTGAGTTGGACGTACAGGGAACATACAGGATGCCCCAAATTTAAGGATGGACAAAATTAAACGTGTGCATTTGTTTCTTTTAATATTCTCTTTCACATTTTCTTTACCGAATAACGCAATGATATTCAGTGAAACAAAGGAACAATTATCAAAGAAAATATATGTGCAAATTATCTGGGGCACGTTCTCAGTCAGATTTAGACGATTGTTATGTCAACTGTTTTTTCCCAATCATTATGGTGTAATGTGGGTTGCCTATTCCGGAAAAGTATACGGCGATTCTGAAACAGTCTAAATATATACCCTCTCAATTCAATTGCTATATATCAAATTACAAAACCCACTTACCTAGGTCGTAAAAATGTTGCAAATGCTACTGCTAATCTATGTAATTTTTAATAGTTTGCATTCATGCACATTGCTGCAACTTCTCTTCTTATATTACCTTTTAATTCCTTCAAATTATGCACATTATTCCAATATATTTTATTTTTCAACTTTCCCAATAAATAGAAATCGCATTAAATAAAATTTGGGAATCACGCTAGCGATACCCTCTTACTAATGGCCCTATCCTTAATTTTTTTTCTCAATGAAAGATAACGAGAGGTCAGTTATGTGCGTTGTAGCTGACTTCTGACTTCTTGTTGAAATAATGCGTGCTTACTTCAGTATTCTATCATTCTTCGAGTAATGGGATGATTATATTATGTTTGCATTCCTACATATTCTCAGTATTTCAATAAAATATCGGTTCTATAATTCTGTAAGCTTTTATGCCAATCTCTTGGTCATGTAAAGGAATTTGTACACATATTGGCTATTTTTACACTCCAGTACCTGTTGCATTTTGTCACTACATGTGTGGGTCAATACAGTTAATGTTACAACCCTCCTCCTTCTTCTTTCCCCTCCAGTTTTAGCAGGAGCAATTCCTATACTTTTAACAATAAAACCTTAATAAAATTATAATTATCCAAAATGCAAGTCCAGAAATTTACTCATCTTACATTATCAAGTTATATTTTCCATTTCAAAGTTTGGTGGCCTTCCAAATCGATGTTTACGGATTTCCTCTTTCCTGAGCAAGCTTTAACTGAGCTTTATTTGAAATTCGTTCTAAACTTTCTACAATTTCGTCAATTTTCTCCGCGCGTCGTTCATAGTGATTTACCTTCGGTTTCTTATTGAGAACAGATCCAGTTTCCTTAAGTCTATTCACAACTTTACTAACAGTACATCTGTCAGTTGCAGGAACGCTGGAGAATGTTCTTACAAATCGCCCTCTCACTCGTCTGCATCAGACTTTGTTCACATACGAATCATTCACTAAACTTTTGTACTGACTTATTGGTACTATACCAGCGCTAATACAATACAAACATTTTATATGAGAATTATGAACCGTAAGAACATCTGGAAGGCTCAAAGACAGTACTTTATCTGCTTTAGCGTGGACACTGAAGGTCAAAGGAACTGGTTACTAGCACGCCTCTAGAGGATAGATGCTCATTTGAAAAATATTGTAAGTTTAAATTCTTCCCAAGAATAGTTTCACAATTAGAAAAATACAAGCTGCCCGATCAGGAATACAATCTGACATCTTAGGATTATGTTTTATCTCCAAAATTTATCTTCAAAGAGGCTGGTAATTGAGTATATATGGACTCTTTAGCGAATAAAATTATAAAAATCAAAAATTATATCTGCAAAATTATTATGAATTAGAATTATGAATGCCCAGTCTGGAATTCTAGTTCTGCTAACATCCAACAGATGAAGATCGAAAACAGGTGAAAGCCAAAATTGAATACTTTCTAATTCACTTCCTTATTACAAACTTATTTAATGAAATAACCATTTAAAAGAAACACATGTGCAATTCTGAAAATGTTAAGAAAAGTTTGCGTTAAAATGTAAATCGTAAATGTGACGGAGAGTTATAACTGAAATCTTTTTTTTAAAAAAAAATATATATATATATATATATATATATATATATATATATATATATATATGTGTGTGTGTTAAAACTAAAGAATTGTATTCCATAGTTCGATAAACAGCAGCTAAGATATAATACTTATAGCAGATCTTTTGTTCAGGAAAATCATATCTATAATTGTTAAAAGGTATGAAAACACACATTTGTTGATTAAAACTAATATAATTGAAATGATATCATTTTGGATGCTTAATCAAAGAACTTTCAGCTTATTTTTCTCCGAATTCAGTTTTAATAATTCCTAAGGGTATGTTGCAGCTACGCTTCTTAACTGAATTTACTGTAGAATTCTCCAATATTAGAATTACTAAAATACCTGTATCCATGGTGAATAATTTTTTTTTTTTTTGGATTGTATCCCAATTAGTTTAATGGAGTAGTAATTGCTAGTTAACGCAACTTGCCTTTAAGGGATTGTGAAAGGATACCTGCTTCGAGAGTACGTTATCGTGCAACCTAATGAGTAATTTAGGAATTAATCCAACAACATTTGTAAACAAATTGACTTATTACTTAAAACAATTAAAATCTTCCCGGCTGTTTTACCGTGGTCCGTATTTTAATATGCTACCATAGCTTTTCACCAACTGATGACGCCAACCTCAGTAGTTGGTGAAAACTACCATGGACCATGGCGAAACAGCCCGGAAGATTTTAACTGTTTTAATTATAATACCGGCAGTGAAAGCCTAAGGAGTATTAATACTTATTACTTGTTTAATTTACGACAGCCAAGGAAGTAATTATCGTTGTTTTCAACCCCATGCTACCAACAACACACAAGCGTGGGCGTTAGCGAGCCGGGTTGACATCAAATGAGGAGGGAGGGTTTTATCTGAACCTGAGGCTTAAATGGTGAGAGCTAATTAACAATGCAGCCTGTCATAGTTGTTTCTGTAGTGTTGGTGGTAACCATGCTTGCCTAGTAGGCCCAAGACCGCAGGTTCAATCCCGGACAAGATCGATGGATTTGTTTTTCTGGCGTAAAAACATAAGTATGGCTTCCTTCAGAAGAGAAGTAAAGCTGTGGTCCCGTTACGGCACAAAAAGGAACCCCAAGCCTGAAATAAGAGACCTCTGAATAAAATTTATTGGCCATTTCACTCTCTGATGACCGGAGATGTTAAAGAGCTTCCTTAAATAATCCAAACCAAAACATAGTTGCTTATGTGCTTGTACCTTTGGTTAGCATTCCTGCACGACTGCACTAGCGTCATGCCAGGGTGGTGTGGAAAGCATCAAAAGGAGCGGATATAAACAGTTTGCAGCACTCCCACCAAAATAAACGGGTAATATCTACGATAAGATTACCTGTCGCATAAGGTGCAATCCTTTCTTCCACAACGAATTCTTAGAATTAGATAAATCGGTGGCTGATATACTGATGATAATTAAGTGGGCAACAGTGACGTCATTCATTTCAAGTTAAATCGCGGTTAAATCGGAATAAATACTATCATCCATTACACATACACACACAGTATGTTTCGGAAATACATTTACAAACTTAGTTTGAGTTATTAATGAAAGTTTACTAAATCACTAAAAAATATCCATATAAACATATGTCCAGAAATTATTAGTTTTATGATTATAGATGAAAATTTATCAAAACAAGAAAAAAAAAAAGTCCATATCAAAATATGTCAGGAAATCCTTAGTTTTTGAGTTATTAATTGAAAGTTTACTTCAACGCATTTCAAGGTACAATCTAAGAATTTAAATTCGTAACCGAAAATAAAAATCATTTTGTTAACTAGTCGAATGATGTTATCGAAACAATCGATGCACTTGGCGCATGAACATTGCGTATTTATATGACAAAATATTATTCTCAAAATGCAGTAATAGCACTGTTAAAGGTTACCCTTTTATGTTATTTGGCAATAATCCCATAAAAATGGGTTAAAATTGTAATTTTAACTCTGGCGTAAACTTCCATTAATAACTGAAAAACTATGGATTTCCGGACATATGTTTATACGATCTTTTTTCATGTTTTGACGCGAGGAACGCGTCACCAAAGTTTGTAATATATATAAAAACAGTACTTCTAAAAAACAAATACAGAGTAATATACATATCCACGAGGTCTGGAAAGAAAGTATGGTCGTCACGCTGCTAATTAAACAGGTGAGGGCGTTAATCTCGGCACGTCTAGAGAAAGAGTATGACTGTTCCGTACACTCAGCAAAACTTGTACACTGTATGTAGACAAATGAATACGGATCGTCATATAAGGTGTTTGAAATACCTTATAGAGATACATGGCACGTCGCAGAAACGCGAAGGAGCCAAGCGGAAACCTGTGGCAAGGAGGTTTTGCCATATCGGTCGGTGGCGCGCTGGGTGTACGACTTTCGACAAGGACAGAAGATGTGCTATGTGCGGATAGCCCGGTTCTCGACGCACATTACGTTGATGTGGTGCAACCATTACTGAAGATGGGCACTAAGGAAGTTAGCTGCACAGGTCTGAACAAGTTACACTACAATGTTACCGTTAGGCGCTTCTTCTCAGACATAAACAAAACGGCTTAGGTACTGGTACTCAATATCTTTCAGAATTATGCATTTAAGAAATGTGTATTTACTCAGGTTCTTATATGTACCAAGTGTATGTGTGTACACAGGGAGTTGCGGTGAGCGTAAGTTAGACTTTTTCATAATTGCCTAAATTCAATACAGAACACACAATAGATAAATGAATAAACATCTATATGCAATTAAGTCATATTCATACAAATAGTATAAATAATACATTAACATCAAAACCATTCGAATAAGCAAAGGTCATGTGATGATCTGCAGAAATTCACTTTGAGTCGGCTGGAATGCTCTCCCTTTGCTGGACTAAGGAGGAGTGAAATAATGTAATAGAGAAAGACAAAGCTTGTAAATTTTCTTTGTTTTCTGAATGGAGAAAAGTATCAATGGTTTGATCGAATCTCTTGAACAGCTACACAGAAACCGCTTTCAGTGCAGATACATGATTCGCCTGCTTTATTTTGTGCATCTTTCCACTTTCTACTTTGGGCTTCCTAGTTAGGCACAGGCTTGCCTCATGTAAGAGACAAGCATTTGGTTAAATAGGGCGAGCTTTGTAAATGAATGCTACTTAGAAGACAAAAATAAAGGTAGCCTTAAAGGGCAAAGACCTCCTAACAAGTAGGGGGAACTCGTTTTATCTATTCCACGCTAGTTTACTGTTTAAGGTACACTGTGTGATCTGTTCTATGGCTACACTATTTCTCACTGCACTGTTCATTCACTACACAAGTATCGCTGTAGAGATTTCCATTTTTCTCTTCCTGTTGCTACTATTGACCAATGTAGACCTGCATGTTCCTTCAAGAGGTCTGTCCATCTTCTTCTGGATTTGATTCGTGTCCTTTTCCTATACGGGCTCCCATGTGAAGATTTTGTAAGTCCATCTATTGTCCTGCATTCTTGCGTTGTGACCGCCCCATTGCCATTTGCTTTTGGTAGCTATTTGTGCGATGTTGTTGTCTGAGATAACTGATTTATAAATGCCGTAGGTATCGTGCCCTTCAAAGTTATTCCCAGGATCTTGCATTGCGTTTTTATTTGGCATGTTTGAATTTTGTTCTTTTGTTTTTCTGTTATTGACCATGTCTAACGCCCATATAAGTAATACAGGATATACACAGGTTTTGAGCGTCTGGAATCTGATAGTTTTTGACCCAACACTGTAAATCTAAGGACCTAATATCCTTTCTAGGTTAGTAAAGGGCTTCTTTGTATTTTTTTATTTTATTTTGGAAGGAAATCTGTTGTCTCCTCGGTATGTATATTCGCTCGCATTGTGTGAGGGCTGTTCCTCCATTTGTATTGAGGTTTCAGATCCGTTTGACATTATCTGCCTTATAAATAGGCACATTTATAATTTTTTATTTAAAAAGATAATTGAGTAAGGAACAACTGAATATTTCGTTTTTTAAATAACTTATATTGAAGTTCGCTGGAGCTGAATAAATAGGAAATGAGCACTACTACCTCTCGATTATACTGGTTGCAGTATTACAAAAGCACCATAAACTTGTTATTTTTGTTAAGCCTCTGCAGTGAGAACAAAGTCAAGAATTAAATGAAAGCGGATATTGTGTTACGCTTTGCAGTAATGAAGCTATGTCCACAAATCGAAAAGATGAAATGTATTACTAATAGAGGCAAAGTGACGAAACAAAATTAAACTCACTAAACCAATGAACTCCTAGTGCGAACGTTAGGAGAGGACGTTAAACTGCAGACTAATTCCAAGCATACTACAAATTTATTGAACCATTACTATCTACTGGTATTGCCACATTTGCACGGGAAGGTTAAGTTCCATTACCTTCGTTAATGATGACCATGATGAAGTCGGATCTTCGGTCTCTGATCCGCACTACTGTGATCTGTTCTGGTTACTAAATTATACGCTCAGCTCTCTTACCCACTGATCCAGGCTACTGTTTCAAGGTGGAAATTGCATTACCTCTGTTTTACTTAACCAGTCCCAATCATAATGCTTCCTTAAATTCGACCGAGCGATAAACAGAAAATGGGTAACTTAACGCGGTTAAATAAATAGAAGTAGTGCATTGACAAGTTTACAGGTGTACAAATGCATGTGTCTTACATGGTCATACCGTCAGTTTCAGTGACAAAAATAATATTATACTAAAGAACGGTAACATAGTAACATGATTACTTTCCTATCTATACATCCATACTTTAAAATTAAATTAACCTATCTCTACATACGTAAATTGCAAGAGATAATAAAATGGAGGAACCAAAATAAAACTAATTTTAACAAACAAAAGTCACAGTTTATTATAATAACTAGGAAAAATACAAAAGCAGAAAGGAAAATAAAAACTTACCTCATTAACAAAGTACTGGAACAAAAAGACAACATGAAGTATTTAGGGGCAATTACTGATAAAAGATTTAACTTCAAAGATCACATGGAACATATAATAGAAAAATGAAACAAACAAAAATTTTATTCGCTTTGGCGAAGTCTGCAAAAGTCAACTGGGGATTGAAAATTGACACACTTAAGACTATTTATAATGCAACAACACGACCATTGTAGTCATGTGCAGCATCAATATGGCTCGATTTAGCTTGTAAAGGAATCAACGCAACTAAATTATAAAGAGTACAAAGGCTCTTACTAATTAAAGTGGTCAAGGCATTCCGTACAACATTCTACGAGACACTATGCGTGGTAAAAGGGATATCGAACTGAAAAAGATAGCAAGATGCTCTCAAATAATTAGAGGGTGTGACGAAAATATTGATTCTGATACTATAAAAATTACACACGTTGTTTACATCACTGATGCAGTTACTATAAAAGAAAAGCTGCAAAATAAAGAATACATCATAGAAATGTACACAGATGGCAGTAGAAGAAAGCGCGGAGTGGATGCTGCGTTGGCTATAATTGAAAACAATATAAACTTAATAAAAACTGTTCTAACAATCAGGTCCAACAACGGAAAATCCTAAAATACCTGGAAAATATAGAACTTACCTGCGTACAAAATAAGAGAGCAGCAATGCATACGGACGATGGAATTAACCATGGATTCATTAAAAAAACACAACTTAATTGAATACATCAGACAGCAAATAAGTAATAAACAAAAGGAAGAATGGACCATACACTTCACACTGTGGGATCTTCGGGAATGAATTAGCAGAATGATTGTCAAAAGACGCGGCCCACAACGAGGATCTACAAGAGTAATACAAGAAAGTGCCCAAAAGTGCAGTGAAAACTTAGTGAATGAAGATGTGTAAACGAATGGCAAATAAATGACTAATGAGCAAGAAAGATAAAGTAACAAATTCCTTTTTCTCCAGTGAAAAGATATGTGATAATCTAAATTGTTCATGCAACAAAGATATTCAATCAGTAAGTCTCCTTATATGGGGTTGTGAACTATTAAATGGAAAAAGACAGATTCTAAATACTGAAGTACTAACAAGTGTGGAAATGGTCAAGTACCAACAATAAAATAGTTAGAAAAAACATTTCATTAACTTTGTTAATTTAAGATAAATAGGTTTAGACATTTTATAGGTACAGTTTATAATATTGGTATAGGGAAGAAAATATCATTTCAGTATTGTATAAATTTAGAATTGAGATTGTTAAAGTAAATTAAGTAATTATATGTAGTTGCATAATGAAATGGGGCATTCGTGTAATAAAGAGTAAAAAGGCATACAGATACACACCAATATACATACATCACAGTAGTTTCATAAACGACAATAGAACACGAGAAGTTAAGGGTACGTGTTTTTAAAAAATGGTGAATTAATCTCTGGTTCCATGGACGTGCATGTAGATATGATTTATTGCTAAAACGCCAATATTTATCTATCTCAATGAAAGATCAAAATTCTTACTAAAGTTGTTATTCTTTTTCAATGGTACAATTCTATCATATTACTTATTCCAACAGTAATGTCTTCAATAGCTAGTATAGAGAATGTTCCATATGATATGGGTGAATGTCTCTTAAACGAATCAATAAAACCAAATTATAATTAATTCTACACTTATTGCTAGAAAGGGCCTTTATAATAGCGTCATGGGCCTTCTTATGGGTTCCGAGAGAGGGATACTTTCAAAAGTTTAAATGGAACGAGGATGTAATGTTTAAAATTTTAGAGGTCCTTTACTTATTAAGCAATTTTGTTTATTTTTTTCTAAAATTAAATTTAGTAGTTACAAAGATACCTTTTAGATACAAGGTAAATATTAATAAACCAAGCCATTAGTTTATATAATTTTATTCAATGCTAAAAGTAAACTCCATTAACAACTACACATTTAGCAAATCTATTTCGGATAATTTCGCTAGCATTTCACGTAGTATTAATGCCACAGGTTTCTCTAATTCAATGCTTCATGTTTTTGTTGAAGTTGTACGCATGACATTTTGTTTAACGTACCGGCATAAAAAGTAATCATCGCTACACAACGTACCCATAACGTTCAATTTATTTATCACGATATTATTAAACAATTCGCATGTGCATTTAGCAAAGTGTGGCGGTACTCAATCTTGTTTGTATCACATTTTCCCCATACACTTAGAGCAACATTTCTGAAGAGCGTATGTAATTTAATCCTGCTAGTCACCAGAATGCTATTATTATTCTTTTCTTTCCATTTGTTCCTTCTCGGATTCACCTAAAGTTCTGTTTCATAAAACTTCTCAAGTTGCACTGTAGTTTATATTCGATAAACTCCATTTCTAAACTGTACAATATTCCTTATAATATTCTTGACATCTAGGGAATCACAACCAACTTTAGGCACTTTAACACGGACACAAGTACCATTTTTTGTGTATCAATATTTTTTCCTACTACTCCTTGTATATCCGCTTAGATCTGAGACATTTTGAAAGCAATATTCTTTTCATTTTTACAAATTAAACACATAATTATAACTTAGGAATGTGGTTGGGATATTTCTAGATAATAATAAATTGGCTCTGGTATTGTTAGATTTTTTTGGTACGTAAAAACCCGAGTGCACAATTTTACTTTTGCTACTGCTAATGTTGTATATAGATTGCAAGTTCCTAGAATCTTAATCACTACGATTAACACTCATACATGCGTGGCTGAACGTACACAATAGAGGGAGAGACAGAGGTTTAACAAAACACTCATTTAAAAGCAACTCATTCTCCCGGTATACATGACACATCAATGACCCTATGATTAAAGCCTGTAAATGTGCAGGAAGACGTCTGTTGTTAACTTCCTATGATTAAAAATCAGTTTGGCTCAAATGCTTAGAGTTGGTTTACCTGTATTTTTAATTTCGATATTCTCTTGCAATGATAGCAAAGAAAAAAAGCGTATAATGTAATTTTATGTAATGTTATATTCAGTTAATAAAGCAACTATTTACAGATTCACTCGAAACTTCTCCTGCTATTCAGCAAACGGTTACTCCTAACGAGTCACTGCTGGATAGTGTTTTCATGAGAATATTTGTCACTTATATACACATGTGTTGCCATTAATACACTGTTTCATTATAATATCTAATAGTATTTTAAACTATCTGTAACCCAACAACAATCACATACATAAAACTAGAGGCTTTCCTGGAAGTGCACCTGACGAGAGGTGATGTTTTCAGGTGGTGCATGCACATAATAGCTCTTATCGAAGAGATGTTCCTCCTATCGCTTCTCGGTGAAAATACTTTTCCCTGCAGATAATAACAGCAAGTATAAACATCAGACACAAATAAGAAGTCACCCACAAACATTGCTGTTTTTATATACGCTTAAAATATATTAGGAAATTAAACGTTGAGTTTTTTGGAGGTAACTAAAACCATAGTGCTATAGTGCACAGGCATATATATTAGGCTCGCTTAGAGGAGGAATTTCTTAAGTCAGAACCTTTGGCACCATTATTATGGCTGAGATATATTGATGATATATTCGTGCTTTGGACTCATAGCTCAGAATCTCTCGATCAGTTCCTTACTAATCTTAACTCCAAATTTTCAATTAAGTTCACTTCTTCTGTCTCTCCCAATGCTGCTACGTTCCTAGATATTGATATTTCTTTATGTAATGACTCTTTTCATATGTCTGTGCACATTAAGCCTACCAATTTACAACAGTATCTTCATTTTGATAGCTGTCATCCCTTGCATATCAAAAGATCTATTCCTTTTTCTCTTTCTATCCGTGGTCATCGTCTTTGTAACAACTTTTCATATCTTGACAAGTATATTAAAAACCTAGATCAAAAGTTCTAAGACCAAAATTATCCTTCCTCTCTTTTAAAATCCCGTATAATCCCAGCGCACAAAACTTTCCAATGCAAACCTAAAACTTCTAATAAGAACTTCATTAACCTTGTTACTACTTACGTGCCTGGAATTGAAAGCATCAGACCCATTTTGAAAAAATATCACGATACTTTTGTTAATGCATTCATCTTTAAATGATTTTTCTAAATTTGTACCTCGCCTTACTTTTAGAACACCCCCTAACCTTAAAAGTATATTTCGCCGAAACCTATCCCCTCCGAATTTACCACGTCCCTTTGCTGACTCATATCCTTGCCAAGGCCCTAAATGTAAAACCTGTGCGCTAATTATGCCTTTCCATTCACTGCACAGCCCTAATTTATCCAGAGAATTTAACATTTCTTCATTTTCTACCTGTTCTTCTAAGAACGTCGTATATATGTTATCTTGTAAGCTTTGCAAAGCATTTTATATTGGTTTAACTTCTACTATTGTTTCGCTACGTATGAACAATCATAGACATTCTTTCCGGTTGCTCAACATGCCTTATCTCACTGTAAAGATTTTGATGATGCTTTTAATCTAACTCTTATTGATGCGTTATCTACACAATGCTCTGAAAGTTTACTCAGAGATAGAGAAATGGCAGCTATATGTTTACATAAAGCGCGTATACCACCTGGTTTAAATCTTACATATTAATTTCCCCCCCACTCACTCTCATTTCTAGTTTCATCTGTTTCCATGCATAACGTTACCTTCGATACTCAATATTTACTTTTATCACTGTCACTTGTCTTCTTGCCATAGAAGGACTCCACGAGTCCGAAATATAGCGCTCTCAAGTGTGACTTTTTCTTAGAGTTTTATCCTTTTCTACTATTATAATTACTGTTAATTTATATATATATATATATAAAGTCTAATTGTGTTTTTGCGGGTTTTTTCTACAAAAAGGGAGGTGTTTTACAAACTGAAAATCCAATTATACTATAACATAAATATAATGTTATCAAACAAATTGCAAGACTAGGCCTATTATCAGTTAGGTACTTAACGAATTTAAATTTTGCCACAATCGCCTTCAAAAAAGTCTTTTTGTATAGTGAAATACTACACTTCATTCCATGGTTATTTCCGTTCTCGAAGCGTGTTAAGCTCCTTCTACGATTCACACAGGATCACGAGGTGAGAACGGTGATCTTTGAGCATCTTCTTGAAGAGAATTGGCGAGCAGGGCAGACAGGTGATTATGTCGCTGCTGCCGGAAACTCCTTGTCTTGATGGGACATGCAATTCCTTTCTCGCTATATTTAAGATCTTTTGCGTCAAAGGGCCTCTTTAAGAAGTCCCAGAACGATGGTTCTCCAATGTATTCAACCACAAGTCTTGTAGGTTTTTTCACATTTTTAGGGAATGTGCTGGTGAACGGTCGCCCAGACCTATTATTGTCCTCCAGCGATGTTCTGTCATTCTGGACACGTGGGCATTTCTCGTCATATTTTTTCGTTATCAGCTTGCCAAATTTCCAGATTACCCGAGTTTGACGC
Organism: Metallyticus violacea; assembly: GCA_030762175.1. Taxonomy (NCBI): domain Eukaryota; kingdom Metazoa; phylum Arthropoda; class Insecta; order Mantodea; family Metallyticidae; genus Metallyticus; species Metallyticus violacea. The sequence goes on along the minus strand of CM060845.1, from coordinate 53,538,928 downwards.
ACAATTTGATATCAGCTCTTTGTTCTAGTTTGCTGCCCATAATGAAATCGGAAATCTGCTCGTGTATTTGACGAGGAAAACTTATAGTACAGCTTCTGAGGTTCTTAGAACGACGCCACGTGGTAAAATTAAAGTTCACATACGACGATGGCTGCGCGCGCATCTCCTTACTCCACGCTGTTTTTTATGCTATATTTTTTGTCTAGGAATTTTATGATATCTCCTCGTGCGTTGTATAAAATATATATATCATGTACATTTAAAGATGAAACAGATTATTCAGAGAGTAGAAATATTTTTATTTTTCCTACATTGCAACCTGTTAACCAACCTGTCCGAAAATTTACAAACATTGAAACTGTACTCGAGGATAATTATATTAGCATCTGTTATGATTCATAGTGAACATAAAATCCAATCAAAGCTCTTTACCAGATTATCAATCTTATCCATTGCCGCCTCAGCTGTACTTCAGTAACCTAGTTACTAATGCAATCTAGTTTCCTCAAACAGCGATTTGGCCCCCCCACCCTTCTACTCACACATTCAGTTATCTGTTTAACTAACCAGTCCACAGGGAGGGTGGTTGTAAGTGCCCCAGGGGTACTGTCACTCAGATGGGCTATGCATGTTAAAGGAGCGTAATCTATTCTGAAAATCCCGTAGCGGTTTATTGGAACGGCAACGGATTGTTATACGAGTTTGGAGGATTTTTGTGATACTGTCATGCATGGTTCGTTTCGTTTACATAGAACTTGCTCAAAGTAATGCAGTTCAATTGTTGTTACTGTTCCATGCAGTATTGTTTCCATGCAGAAATTGTGTAGCTCTCTGAAACATTTTACGGAAGCATCTAGGCTAATTATTCCAATTAATTCCAATAACACGTAATACATTTGACCACACATCCCAGTCAGGCATCTGCCGGCCACTCGCTTCGGTGACCGACTAGCTTTATCGATACGTAATATAGTGCTTGCACAGTTTTGATAATTAACATAATGTAAATAACCTTAGCTGAGTGCAAGGGCGAAGTGTATATTAATGCCGTATGATTGAGCGTACCCAAAAATTAGCGAGTTGGCTTTTTATGGACAACTCAAATATTTCCTTGTTTCTACTAGTTCGCTGGCTGTGACGTGATAATTGAAATCAAATTCTCAGTAAGCCCAGTTGATAAGTCTGCTCTCTATTGGGATTTTATAGAACCTGAAATACAAGTCGACTGGGATGCAGACGATATTCATTTAAAACATGTTTCATTATTGTGGTTATTGTTTGATAATTAAAATGAAGTAATATTTTTATTTTAACGGTAAATACCTTTTAATATTGTTTATCCTTTTTACAGCTCACTTCAATCTCCTCTAATTATATTTTAGTTTAACCCGGACCGCGGCCCGGTAGACTAACTGTTAATTTATAACTGATTTGCTACTATTTCTACGTAATTATCAACTGCAGCAGAATGGCATAGTGTGTTTAGGATTGTGATAAAAGTTCAATAAAACATCAAGAGTTAATTTCAACAATAATTTATATATTTTTACAGGAAAATACTGGAGAATTAAGCTCACATAATAGATTTAAGGACCTTAGTGACGAAACAAGAAATTAGTTTTTAATGTTGTATGTAATTTATGATATCATTACACAGTTATCACATATGTTCAAGGTGGTGTCCATCTGCATTAAGCACGTCACATTTGTACTGCCGAAATTATTTAAATTCTACTCCTACGCCGCCTTTCAGTTCATCTATGGTATGTAGGTTGTAATAATTAAATTTTAAATAACCTTAACTTTAATATTTCATTAAATAATAAAACAGCGCAGTTGATCCTATTATTGTAATTATAATGCCAAATGCGGTAATATAGTATATGTTTTTGAAGGTTTGCCACACATAATAGTTGCATTCGGTAATATCTGAGGAGTGTAAGAACTATAACATTCCAAAAACGATTCTTTCATCGTAAATCTCATCTTGGTCTCTAAACAATCTTACTCTGGCAGAATATTATTAAAATATTCATGCTCTCTCTCATTATCAGGTAACTGTTGAAAAAATGAGCGACTGTATACGTTTGAAACCTCTCTGAATATTTACACTGTAAAGATTGTTTGCCTTCACACATACGTGAATAACTTTCAGAATTATTATTAGCGAATTTTCTTGTTTCGGTGACTGTAGATTTGCGAACAAGCATAACTATGTAAGCGAAACGGAGTTAAATTTACGTCTTCAAGCAACTGTTAATTCTATTTCCTGTGATGCGCAATATAGAACTTCTTGGAGAACGTTCCAAATTTCTACAATTCCAATTTTTTTTCCGCCTTAGAACACGTCGTTTTGGTAAGGAATTCTGTCGCTTGTTGATCCTTATTTCCCTAAATCTAAGAACAAGTTACTAGCGACATCTTTATTTATAAAAGCAACACCAAAACTTTCTCTACAAGTTGCCTACAAGATTCTGTTTCTTTTACATACGAATATTTTCTCTGTTCAATGTTAAGTTCAGGGATAGTATTTTAACATACTAAATTACCACAATAATAAAATCACCTGAACATTAAGAATAGTGGGGATTTGACGAAATTGCTGGCCGCTATTGCCCGCTTGCATTGCGGGCAGATGACTTACTCGAACGCATCATATAATAATGTATATGTAGAGAACTTTAAATATAGTGTTTTCCGGATTCAATTTTACGGAAGCTGAATTATGCAAAAATAAAGCACCACTAAAAATAACATCTATTAAATCGCATTATACGCACATATAATAAGGAACAATTTTAAGCACATCTATCAAACATTCTGGCGGTCAATCCTAAGTAAGAATGATGGAAGGGGAAAAAATCGTGTTTCTCCCTACATAATACACCGCCTTTATTCAGAGTGCGTAAAAACATATATAACAAATTTACAAAAAAGAGGGCAGGGGGGAGGGGCTTGAAACTGAGTTTTCTGACAGTGTAAACGAATGGCCTCATACGCTTCGGTATGGAGTTAAAGGCATGAATACATTTAAGAGTTGTGCTGCTTTGTGACATGTATTCGTAGTCAAATGTCACTGGCAGAGGGATAGATAAGCAGGCTGCCCCTCAGTCTAACCACAAGTCACCCACAGGTAAGGCTTTTTAGAGCTATAGTAAGAAAGTTTTACTATCGATTAATTAATATTATGGCATGCATTTGACAACAAATAATTTGATCAAGGCAAACGGTTATGTTTTCAGTCTCCCTGACACCGCAAATACATTTGTAGCTTGAAGTTAATGCCTACAGCATTGTTCTGAGACGTTTGTTCCTGTTCTTGAAGCTCCTAATTTTGGATCTCCTTTCTACTGGAATGTAATTTTTACATTTTTTTCTGCATCCTGTATACAAATTGACATATATTAAGTATAAATATATATACTTTGGCAAATGATCATTTATAGCAGTTTTTTTAAATTGTGATATATTAAGAGGTTAACTATGGTCTTTAAACTAAGCAACTATCATATTAGGTACTTTTTTGGTGGCTTGTTCACATTGGGATTTGAAAAACAAAACTTGTGGTGAGCAATTCCGCGTTTATTTTTTTCCACAGTAGCCACATTTTTAAAATAAGGCACTTGTAATTGCCTAGACGCATGATTATTATTATTATTATTATTGAATTCCTGTCTTTTCCTTATCATGCATATGCTGCTCGTGCAAATATCACGTCACAATTTTTATATTATTTGATAACTATTAATTGTAACAATATTGGCTGTAACTGTGGAGTGAATTATAAAACAATAGAAGCCTACGAAAACTTATGCAGCTCAGAAATTTAGCCAGTTATAATGGAATATAACTAATTTTTCTGATTTGTATAATGGGACAAGGTTTAAAACACAATAGTGAGATAAAAAGTAGTATGACAATCATTTTTCACTCTGGGTAATTAATATTGATTTAGACCAATAAAATATAAGGCAATGTTGAATTTCAACTAGTCACTGCCGTCTATCGGTAAACAGGTAATAGTTTTTCATTTGTTTAGGATATTTGCAATAGATCTGACCAGCAGAGCATACATTCGGTGCAGTAGAAACAAACAAACCACAAAAAGCTGCTGGTACACGCACACAGATATGACAGGATATCAAACAAGTTTTTGCTACAGGGTGTTTAGTGAATTTCATTGAGAATTTTTTCTTAACGTTTATATTTTTTTCATTGAGTCCTCTCTTTATAATAAAACAACAATTTGTGTTTATAATTTGTTTTAGTCACTAACTCCCTTGAAAATATAAGATCACAAATAATGATAGTAAATATCAGTTGACGTTTTTATTTTAAGTAATAAATATACCCATCACTTTGTGGTTTATGAATATATTACAGTCATCAGAGCCTGATGATAAGTAATCTTTAACTGCTGCATCAAAGCTAAAAGTAACTTGTGCATAAAACCCAAACCAGCCCTCATATTTAAGAAACGCCAACTAATTAGGTCAGTTTTTAATAGTTATGTAAGTTTTTGAAAAATTAGTCATTATCTAATTTTGGGTAGAAACTATTTGTTTCTCTTATAGTTATAAAATCAGGTTTTTTATGTACGACATTATGTATTGGTTTAGTTTTTTATGTGTTTGCGCTTAGTGAATATTACTGGAACTTTAAATAAATATGCATACTGAAACATTAGAAGCTGCACAATTCTTTGTGTATCGGAGAGATAACTCTCGAAAAGATTATCAATGTGGTTAGAACTACTAAAATGTTTTTGAGGACATTGATCTTTTGATATCTGGAAAAATGAAACCCTCTTGACAAAATTTCACGTTATAGGTAAATTTTGTATACCATCAATTGACCGTTGAATGGGAAAAGTTTCAATATGTCTGACATATTGAAAAGTAAGTGGCATGCACTCGCACTCATTTAGTGCACTTCAAGTATTGTTGCATCGCATCTGCAGACGCTGAAAGTTGTTCAAAACGCAGCGCAGAACGTAATGGCTGGCTATCGACGTTCCTTTTCCTTGAAGAAATGTTCATTTTCACCGTCATTTACGTAATGCGGAACCAGGTAACTGACACTTCACACAGCTATCTAATTGAGAAATAATAATAATAATAATAATAATAATAATAACAAAGTGTACAATTTTATGTATTGCTGTTTTAACCTAGTGAGTATAACAGAAAGCCTTATGGCCTTAACTGCGCCGGACAAAGAAAACCAACATTAACACTTCTTGTTGACTTTCTGTTTAGTTTTCTGCTCTTTGTTAAACTGTAACATATTGCACTTCTGCGAGTGTTGTTACGTGTGTTTCATTGTCACTTACTCACTGGTCAGCAAAGCAGTATTTAACTTGTACTTGCAAATGTATTAAAATTTAATTTTTAAGTCTGACATATACATAGTGAGTCACTGTAAGATAGGTCTGACTTTGCGGAACTTTTTGTTAAAAAACTTATGTTCTGTGACGCTTCTTTTAGAAGCTGTGAACCCGTGTTTGTTTACATGTGTTTATTACTGGTTCCAACGTTAAAACACGCGACACTTCCTTGTCCTCGCTGTGTATCTCTATGTGTAGTCGGTGCATATGCAGTTTAATGCAAGCATCCATTGAGAATGATGTCTATAATCTACCTGAATTTACCAATATGAAACGTCGATAAGATATTTTTATTTTTGGAAGTTTATGTAGAATGCCTTGCACATGACCTCGGTTATTATAACATGTGATACACGATTATTTGCTAATGCGACATAGGCCGGTATGTTTGCCAGAGTCCGAAAAGCAGTCCTGACGTTAGGCTCAGGGCAAACACTTTGAGCTTCTTAGTAATTTCGCATCAAGGGTACTTGAAGAATAAATTAATAATATCAGGCCATAATTGTTAAATACCCCTAATATTTGTGTTTCCCATTATATAAGGCTCCAAAACGACACGCCAGAGAACGTAGGTCATTTAACAATAAGCATTATCTTCATTTTAAGACTCTCTCTCTCCGAATTATTACATAGATCCTGATTCATTCTACATATATAATTCTAGTCTGTCTCCTTTGCTCTTTTCAGTTTTACATTTACGATATACTAAAAGGAAAGCAAAGATTAATAGTTTCACTATGGGTTTAATAAATTGCTTTATATTATTTGAATATGATCATATTGCTAAGAACATTATTAGAATTAAAAAAAATATAAAATAATATAATTTAACAATATTCTCTCAAAAGACAAAAGTAATGGTTTTCTGGGGTCCTTATACAAAAATAAGTTAGATCTTTATTGAAAATAAACTAACTGAACTAGTTACATCCTTCAACTTTATTGGCTGTGAAGAATTCTATGGTTCTAATACACAAGTTTTATAAAATGAATAAAAAGTAATGCTATATCAGTACAACTTTAAAAAAACAAGTACAATTATATTATATACAGTGTGTCCGTAAAGTAATGGTGCAGTTTTCAACAGTCACACAAAAACAACAAAACAAAATATAAATGTGAAACTATCAGCAAAAGAAAGAAAATCTCTCCAAGTTTACATACCTGTTCAGTGCAGTTAGATGTGGCTTCCGTTTGTTGTCCTACCTATATCTAAGCGATATTCTAATTAATTCCACAGACTGCTGACATCAGGGGCAATGGGGTGAATTACTTTTCTGATTCTCTCTTTTAAATGGTCAATTCCGTTAATATGAGCACTTTACACACATTGCTTGACATAGCCCCACAAGTAAACCGTCTTAAGGCATTTGGTCCGGCGATCTTAGAGACCATGCCTTCCGTCCATTTCCTCCTATCCACCTCTGGGGAAATTTGTATCCAGAAACTCGCCAACAATGGGCCTCATCATTAAACACAATTTTCTATAAGAACTGCTCATCTTTGACCATTTCATAAAGCATCTGTACAGCGAACTCTAATCAACTGGGCAGATAGCGTGTAACAAGTGCAGTTTGTAACCCGTAAATTGGAGAGGTTTCTTTAAAACTTTATGAACTGTAGTCTTCTTCAGGCCTAGATATCGAGCACAGGAACACACCGACTTCTTGGGGCTCCTTAGGTAGCTACCCCGTACAGCTTCAACAAATTCGGCACTAACTGAAGCCCTACCTGAATGTTTTTGGTCCAACATGCCTCCAATTTCCTTCAGCTGCTTATCCCAACGGTGAATGTTATTCCTAGGTGGAGAGTCTTCATTGTACACGCGGCGATATTCACGACGAACATGTGTCACGGATTCAAATTTTGCAAGCCAAAGGACGCATTGAACTTTCCTTTGCACTGCCCACATCTTCACTAAATAGAGTGATTGGCTTAACTGTTGTGTTGCGTCATTATCTGCGCGCGCACAAAACTGAAAGTTATGCTTTAGAAACTGCTTTACATACTATCAATGTATCTTAGGTTTCATCCTTTGGTTTCACTTCGTTTAGCCGTTATAAGTGTTCAAACTGCTCCATGGCTTTACGGACACACTGTATTATATTAAATTGTATTAAGCCAACTTTCAGCATGTCTGTATGGAGTAGGGATTGGACTCTTAATGTAAAAAATGAAAGAAGACTCAAAACAGCAGATTCTAAGAAAAGTGTGAAATTGACGAGTTCCAAAAGAAGATATAAGAAGAAATTTTAAGGATAAGAATATAATTATATAATAGTGAAAGTTGGACTCATTTGGTTTGATTGATTGATTTATTTTAAGGACGCTCTTTAACAGCTCAGGTCATCAGCGTCCCATTCAACTCAGGGCGTGAAACGGCCGACAAATTTTGCTCAGAGGCCTCTCTTTCAGGCTTGAGGTTCTTTTTCGTGCCGCAAATGTACGACACGGGACCCACGGCTTTACTTCCCTTCCGAAGGAAGCCATACTTAGGATTTTTACGCCCGAAAAAATCCATCGGTCCTGGCCGGGTTCGAACCCGCGTTTTGGGTATAGGAGGCAAGTATGGTAACCACTACACCACCAGGACCGACGGACTCATTTGGAGAGAATACTAGGATACCAAAACAAATTTTAAAAATTAAAACAACCGAAAAAAACAATTTAGCTGGTGAAGAAGGGGTAGTTGAATCAGTAACGGGTCTATGCAACCCAACACGTGATGATGATATTAAATTAATTTTAGAAATTGCTCAAATTTAGTTTTTCAGGTTTCAAGTCAGGCAAGGCTAGAGTGAATATAGTGAACATTTTCAAGAAAAAAGAGGTAATAAAAATGAAAGTACCAAGATGAACATGGCAACCATCGACGAGATCATTAGAGAAAGAAAGAACGATTAAACACGTGAAAGATGAATATCTGATTTTGCAAGACGAAGAATATCTGATTACTTTTTGAGGAATAAAACGAAGATTTTATGTTGACTTCTCCCACTTTGAAATTAAATTTATTTTTATCTGTACTTCCTTTAGGGGCTGTCATTTTCCAAAATCTTCAGATGATGTGGTTGTCCTTGAAACTTTTAGTTTAGTTCACGGAGCAAAATGCGTTCGTTATCTTTATCGTTGGCAGTAGAAGTCTCTATAAACTCGTCTCAACGCCCTCGTACAACTTACAGATTCAAAAGGAAAGTTCAAGTGTACATAAAAATAGCTTGCGTCTCGAACTGCTGCAAGCTTTTTGCTCTGTTTGAATTCCGAAACGGGTAAGGAGCGGCAAGCGAAGAGTTTCAGAAACTTGTTTCCTTTGATAACGCTCTTCCGCTCTACTCATTAAAAGCAGCGTTTATGTTCTGAAATTCGACAATACAGGCGTGAAATATAAAAAAATAGTTAAAATAAGTAATTTTAAATGTATTAAAATACTGTAGAATCAATTGTTTTGGTAAATTAATTATAACTTATACTTTAAATTATGAAGGTTTTTCGATAGCTGAAACAATAATTTATTTTCCTCAGGTATCAGGTACATACCTAGTTGACAGCGCACGAATTTTGTAGCCTACATTAAAAAAAGGGGCAAATTGTTAACAATTGTCCTAGAATGAGGGATGTGTTTGTAGAAAGGATAATTGCAAAATGCTAATATTTTTATTAGCATAATCACTTTTGAAGATGAAAGATGAATGACATTTTTAGATTCTTAAAAAGAACCACGGATGGATAGCATTTGGTTTGTTTTAAATTTATGTTATAAAAGCATGAAACATCTTAGAGATTAATTGGATAGGTTTTTAGTTAAACATTTATTATTAAGTAGGATTATCCACCAAATTGTTCCCCTGAGCTGAGAGCAAAGCCGTTACACCCATGATTACATCATGAATAATTCTGTGAATGCACCAAATGTCAATAAATTAACGGTAAAGTTATCTCTGTTGATATACAGCACTTTAAATGAAATATTTAATGGCAATAGCGGTCTTATTCAGATACTTACAAATAAAGTACTTGGAACCAATCTAACATTTGCGGTATTTGTGATAATGGCATTTAGAACTAAAATTAATATGATTGTTTCTTGTCACAGAAATTAAAAATGAATTCATAAAATGACTTGTGCTACGGATGTGTGATTTCATTATGCTATGTTTGATGAATATAGGGCTATTTAGAACATTATGGGAATTTATATTAAATATATTGTTCATATACTTGGCAACTTAAATTATTTATAGAGAATGTTAATTAATACCGAAAAATGTTTACTGTATATAGAAGGGTCTTAGACAAGTAATAAGTGATTAAATATTTATACCATATATGCGTCACTCTGGTAACTGGAATGATAAGGCCTCTGATTACACACTGTACGATCAGAGATTCGATCCCTACAGTGACAGAAGTTTTCTTTCTATTGCCATTATCAATGGTTTAAGTCCACTAAATCTTCTTTGAACATGAGTACCGTGTTTTTTTATTATTTTTACTGCATTCAACAAAAAAAAGCTGCTCTAGAAAATTTACAGAGATAATTCACTATATATATATATATATATATATATATATATATATATGCTATTAATAGAGTAATAAAAACTTATAAAAGCATAAAAACTCATAAAAAACACTCAGAGTGCAATATAAAAAGGTTCACATAAAATTTCACACTAAAAACGTAAAATTGAACACTAAAATCACACTATATTTCGAGCTTGGCTCTTGGTCACGTGATGAAAACGAAGGAATGATGAGTTCGTTTTCATCACGTGACCAAGAGCCAAGCTCGAAATATAGTGTGATTTTAGTGTTCAATTTTACGTTTTTAGTGTGAAATTTTATGTGAACCTTTTTATATTGCACTCTGAGTCTTTTTTATGAGTTTATATATATATTTTAACTTTTATTTTTGTGTTACTTAAAACTGTGTTTTAACATTTTGCTGGTCCGTCATTTCTTAGAAATATTTCCGAAGGTTCAGGTGCACTGGTGAGAATAATATGAAAACTGTTTGACGGAGAGTTAGTTTCGGAGTGGTTACATCTTCTACGTAATTCCCCTGTGGCATTCCTAGAGATAGCAGGAGACTAGGCAGGCCTTGGTCCTTGCTGACTACCGCAATAGAGCTTTGTATTATTATATGTATATATATGTGTATATATATATATATATATATATATATATATATGGAGCCACCGAGCGGAGTAGCTTTGGCAATAACGCTTTCGCAATTCGCATTTGGGAGGTCCGAGTTCAAATCCTTAGGCCTTCTACCCTAACATTGGTGTGCTTACTTATGCGAATATTGTCGGAGATTACCTTTAAATAAATTTTCCGCTTGTCCATTTATCATCATTTCATGAGTTCTGAATGTAGGGTAGAAAATTTCATGGAAAGCGGACCGGTGTTGTGGGACGTCGGTGAATTTTAGTCTTACAGAAAGTTCCTGTTCTGCATTCTTGCCTGGGGGCTCCTTGGGGCTGGCCGTTGGTTGAATGGGAAGAGTGGCTCTTGTAGGCCTTCCGATGTTTGGGACATAAGATCTGGAAAACATTAACCTTCCTCAGTGTATGAACCATCGTCCTCGACTCCTGGCCTTTCGGTATATCCCTTCTTCCAGTAGGAGCCCCTCTGGAGGGACGTAGATGCCGAATCTTCTTTGTATCTTACTTTTCCTATACTATAGGTGCGTTTGAATTTGCATACATTATAATAGATATTTAAAGATATGAGTGTTTCTTAGTGGTAAAACCGCCACGGGTGGCCGAGGTCGTTAAAGCGCGGACTCGTGAGCGGGAGGTCTGGGGTTCGAATCCCGCCAGGACCGTCCTCCCTGACTGAGGTTTTTTCCAGATTTTCCTCAGTCCTCATGACTGGTAAATGCCGGGGAGGTACCCTAACTTAGGCCTGGAACGTTTCCTTCCTTAAATAAAAAAAAAAATCCTTTCCCAATTTATCATTTCATTTCGTGTATCATCAGTGTTCACCGCCTGTGATGCCACAGTAGTAAAAACGGGCGGTAAACACCATTAAAAATAGTGGTAAAAACCTGAACATGCAACAAAGATCGTGATATACTGTAAAATGGTTTTGTTGGTGAAAATGTTGTTGTGTGGCCCACTTGGTGATGCCAAATTATGAGACCGTTTGGTATTGGCCTCACGTTGGTTGTTAAATTATGGAGGGGTTTTGATGTGTTGTTTTTCACGCTTCGGTAACAATAACTTCTCAGGGGACTATTCGGAAATTTTGTTCATTTGTATTCATCAGGACTGGGAGAGGAGACCACTAGTATAAATAATCACACTACATACACACATACACACACACACACACATATATATATAAAAGAGAAATAAAAATAAAGTAACACTATTAACAATGTAACAAATTAACAGTAACTATAATAGTAGAAAAGGATAAAACACTAAGAAAAAGTCACATTTGAGATCGCCATATTTCGAACTCATCGAGTCCTTCTATGGCAAGGAGACAAGTGACTTAAATTTGTTACATTGTTAATAGTGTTGTTTTATTTTTATTTTATATATATATATATATATATATATATATATATATAATGTCTCATATATGCATGTATATACGGTAATTTATATATATATATATACGGTAATTTATTCTGCTCAAGATCTATCGCGTCCTCTGATGTTTTGCGTATCATAGAATTAATCTACATCGAAAATAAATTTGACTACCTTGACTTTCATGGATGAGAACTGAATCTGAATGCCTCGTGTGCAATTGACTTTATTATGAATGTTTCAGCATATATCTCGACGCGTATAGAACTTAGAAATGAGTGCGTCGCAGCGTGTAGACTTGAGTGAACGGTCCCTGAAGAATACGGAGCTTAAAATTCTAGTCCGCATCCGAAGTAGAATTTATCTGCTATCCGATCTGAAACTGCGTACTGTGTGCCCCAACCAAGCAAACGCTTCCTTGTATATTTGATACAAATTAAAATGTATTTGACTTCACTAAACCATGGGGTCACGCACGCACGTACACATCTCGCGCCTTGGTTTAAAAATTTAAAATATACATTTACTATTGGCCTGTTTAAATTCCCCTGCTAGCACTTGCCATTCGTTATCATTTGAAAGTTTAAAACTGTTGTTGACATTGAGTACTTTAAAGACTTCTGTACAACGGTATATTGGGTTCAAAACCCTAACGAATTTAAATGTCCTTGGGTTTATAAACCCGCTAATCTCTAGTCCTTTTAAAAGTGGCGTCATACTCGGATTTACTCTCGCCCTTTTCGTATATAGTTTTATGGCATTTTTTGGCTTTCCAAGCTAGCGTAAAAGAAAATGCAAAAGACTTTCCCTTCTGACTTCACATCGGATTAAATTTTCAGGAGAAGCGAAAAAAATTTTGTTTCAATGGAATGAGATGTTTAATTTTTAATGTACATTTAAAATGCAGAACTATGAGATTCTATTTATATCCATCTTAGCATTTCAAATAAAGCAGTATTGCAGTATTGCAGTACTTATTTAAGCTCAGCTTTGCTGTGGAACAACAAATAATAGAATCGTTTTTAAAGCATTTGATTTTTAATAAATTTAAGTAATAACTTTTATATTAAATTTATTTAATTTGTCTGAATTTAAAAAAGTGAAGACATTTATTTGGTTTGAGCTCAAGCATGTGATGTTTAAAGTTTAGTGTGACAGAACGATTAAGAGGCCATTTTCCTATACCACATAACGAAGATGATAGAGTAAATTTTTTTTTGCATGCTTTATTTATGGACGCTCTTTAACATCTCAGGTCATCAGCGTCCCATTCAACTCAGGGCGTGAAACGGCCGACAAATTTTGCTCAGAGGCCTCTCTTTCAGGCTTGAGGTTCCTTTTCGTGCCGTAAATGTTAGAAACGGGACCCACGGCTTTACTTCCCTTCCGAAGGAAGCCATACTTAGGATTTTTACGCCCCGAAAAAATCCATCGGTCCTGGCCGGGTTCGAACCCGCGATCTTGGGTTTAGAAGGCAAGTATGGTAACCACTACACCACCAGGACCGACACGATAGAGTAAATATTGTTGAATCTCATTATGTTTTTAGTGTTATTCTTATAGAACCCATGATGCCTGAAATCTATTGCCATTATTGTCAATATTTTTGGTTGAGGTACTATAGGAAATGTTGCAACCAACGTAAATTAATAACAATGACTGTCCAGTAATTGCTTTTCGATGAATTCTGTGCCTTTATAGTTTAATGGCTTAAAATATTATTTTCTTAGTATTTGTTTTGGAATATTAAAATTGTAAATTAGCATACAGGTAAATAATTTATTTGGTGATATTTGTAAGTTATCCTCGGTTTCTTTATATAGAACGATCATCTGAAAATAGTATCTATCTATCTTGGAAGTGGACAAGTATTATTATATATGCGACATTGATGTTACTAGAACTTTCTGGAAGCAAGTCTTTTGCTTGAATATGATTGGTGGTTGGGATTCTCCCTGCGTAGCAAGCTGTGGGAAACGATGGAATAACGGAGTTGTGAATATACCACCAAACAGACAGGACGTATCGTATGTCATACCTTCTCCTCTCCCCAGCTCGAAAGCATGTAAAACAAGATATATAGCTGGAAATGTTAAAATTCGTTACTTGATTCCTGGAAGAAATGCAATAACTTTATGAGATTTAATGAAAAACAGGAGTTTTGCTTCAAAATGTTTGTCACAATTACCTCTTATTTAGGTGAACGTCATAAACCTATGTTCCCAAAGATGTCTTAAAACTTAATATTTGACAGACAGAGGAACTAGAATCGTGACTTTATTAAGATTTTATTTTAGGAAAACATATTTTAATTTTATATATATAAGTTTGACGTTATGCTTCTAAAATAATATACATATAAGTTGTGTTTATCTTTATGATTAAACGTGTCATTTTAATGCTAAGCTCCATGTGTAGATGTCATTGCATGCTTTAAAAAATGTGCTGTATCTGTAAAGTTACTCAAAAATACTTCCGGAGTTTTACAATGTAACTGAATATATCTATAGTAATTATGATGTCGTGTCATCAGCAAACACAGCAAATGTGGAATTTAAAGATGCTCGATGTGAACGTTTTATGGTTATTTGGTAAGATACTCTGTTTAAACTGCAGATGTAGACGTTAATTTCTCTTGTGCAAATTTTAAATTGCTTGGAAGCTTCGTTCATGGAATCACAGCACACAAGACGTCCTTCACCGCTACTGTGACCACCATTTTTATAAACCATCATTTGATGTTCAGCAAATTGACTATATTAATCCTTAGAAGTATAAATGCACATTTACAGACGTTTTTCATGTTGCTGTGTAAGACACACTAAAGACAGACCAATACTGAGAAAATACTCCGCTTTTAAAATGCTTTGAACTATTTTGTCCCTTGATGGAGGATCTATCTGCAGTATACGACTGAGGCCAAACATTGATACCTTCTGTAGTATTATCTGGTTCAAAGTTCAAGCGTTTGTCTCTTTTCCACGCTAACTTGTCAAACTGCGTTACACAGAAAGATGTCCTGGGTCAATCTACTTCTTTAACCTCCAAAAACGACTTTTTCAGTTCTCCCTCAGTGACAGAAAGAGACAGACAGAGAGAGAGAGAGAGAGAGAAGTTCTGGAGGTCAAATCAGGATGTGCGTGGAAGTTAAAGAACTCTTAGGTAATATCAGCAATTTTGTTGCTGCTTCCTCGGGAAGAAAGAAAATGGAGGTTGCCTGTAGAAAGGATAATCTATAAAGAGTATGCTGTTGGGATAAAATGGTGGTATTCGTGTATGCTACTCCGTGCATGCTCTTTGAGCTTCATTTTAAATGTGCACGCATGCGCAATTAATAGTTATACAGAAAACAGTATGTGTATATAATAATTGAAGTTTTCTTCATCTGTTAAAGTGGGAAAGTTATTTTTTGAGCATTCCTCGCAATAATTTGTAGTTTGCTTTTGCTGTTGCTCTCAAATGCATCACGAACAGATCTCCCGTTGTGGTTTGGATACTTCTAACATGTTCGCATGGGATGGGCAGCGTTTAATCAATACGGAGAAAAGGGTTGGTTTCCTTGCATAAAACAGCATCCTTGTATACCACAACGGGGCATGTTATCGGTTTCCGCTTCGACTGATCTAGGTTACTCCATGGCTCGCCATGCGTGAGCGCTGCATACCTTTTCAGAAAAGGCCCTTTTACGCTTTATCTTTCACATCCTTTCATCTGCGTCAGGTTTTCATGAGAAAGTACACGACTCTTTCAACATTTCTCCCAACCTGTTCTTTTTCATCAAGAAGCAACCAACCTTTAGGGTGCAATTGTTAAGGCAAGTGTTTCTGATGTCAGAATGTACGATTTGTATATTCGTTTCTGAGGCTGCCAAGTTTATCTTAAATTAAATGTTACAATATAGCTAAAGTACGAAAAGTAATCTTTTTGTGTATATTTCGATACTATTCTTTTGCCTCTTAATTCTGAACTGATCGAACATGAAGTAAAAGGTCTTTTTTTTCAACACTTCAAAAATGTGGTAATCCTAGGATGAGAGAGATCTGGACTGTACAGAGCGTGTTCTTTTGAGGGGTTTGTAGCATCCCATTAGCCAACGAACTTCTTTGCGGCGAGTTTGAGAAACTTTCTGATCTAAACATTCAGTTAGTAGAGGATGAACGTATTCTGTAAGCATATGGGTAAGTTAATAACAATACATTTTTACATATAAATGAGTTTTTGCGTAATTTAAACTACATATTTAATTTCAGAACTTTAAAAAATATATATTTTATTAGGTAACTAAATAACTGTGTAAGTTGCTCTAAATACAGCACATTTCAATATTTCCATAGCACTTCTAAAAAATTACTTAATTTAATGATTATATTAAAGTCGTCAAAGAATGAAAAGCATCAATAAATTCTTTTGTTTTCACACATTACTTTCAAATGTTATTTAAAGGACATTTTGGTATATTTTATGTACACTACTAAAGTATGCTAAAGAATTAGTACAAAAAGTAAAATGATTCAGCACACTCATATCATTGCTGCTGAGTGGAGGGCTCAAGTTTGTGAACAGAATTCCAAGGTCCCGGATTCAAATTCCTTGTGATCCGCATCTAGAACTTGAGCTTTTTCATAGTTTCCCTGGTCACTTTGGTGGATTTTCTTCTTGTTCTTAAGAATTAAGACTTTTAAGGCCTGCTACAAACTGCGTATTATTTATTGGTTCAGCCATCTTTCCTTTGATCTTCCAATTTTTCGATTTCCATTTGACATCTAAGATTTCTTTTTAATATTTTTATCATTCTTTTCAGTGTACTAACCAGTTGTGTCAATGATATATTTGTTTATTAATGTTGTATATTTGTATATCCTCATTTGTGGACCCTATTTTGCTTGTTATTCCTAATATTTACCATAAAATTTCATTCGTGCAACTTGCAGTCTACTTTAGTCTCTGGTTGCCATTATCCATATTTCACTACTACATAAAGCTCTTTTAACTGCCATAAGCTTATAAAAGTTTGTCTGTACTGTTTGTGTTTTTATTTTTAACGTTCTCCTAATGGTTACGCACATTTAAAAACGTTTTCTATTTCACTTTTAATGTATGTCTATTTATTTGTTGTACAAAATTGAACAAAAATATAAAGATATTAACTTGTTCAGTTGTCTTACTGTATATTACGAAGTTGCTTCTTATGGGGCGATATCACTGGAATGCCGTGTGGATGTGTCAAATTTGTGTTTATTGGCACTTTTCTGAAGTTCAAAGACTGCTATGTGCAGTATATCTTCAAGGTTTGCCTTGAAATTAGTAAATAAATGAAAAACTTCCAGCTTTTGTTACTATTACGGACTGTGTTATTTAAATATAAATAAAATGAAATGGGCTGTGTAAAGCGTCCTTGTCTCGCTCCCATTTTAGTATTTGTTTTCTTAAGATTGCCATTTTTTTGTCTTATACTTATGTTTTTTTAAATACTCCAACAGCAGGAACAGAAATTATTCTATTGGACGCTATATTTCATAGTTTACTTCTGTTAACTTTTTAGAATGTTCGTGAACATTATGTAAGTTAAACAGTTAATATCCTTTTTCTTTTCCATTCTATTTGTTGCTTTAATATATATATATATAATACATATGTGTGTGTTATCTATGCATGATCTTTTTCTGAATACTGATATAACTTCAAGTAGAATTATTTCTGCAATATCAGAACGTATGTTGTTCAAAATATTTTGTGGTTGATTTGGTTTATTTACAGATTCTCTTTAATATCTCATGTCATAGTAGTCCAATTCAATTCAAGAGCTTGAAACGGCCGCTAAATTTTGCTCAGAGGCCTCTTCTTTCAGGTTTGAGGTTCTATTACGTGCAGTAAATCTACGACACGGGTACAACGGCTTTACTTCCTTTCCGAAGGAAGCCATACTTTCTGTGTATATTATTACAGCAATGTCAATGCATTATTGCGATATATTGTTGCATATGGATAGTTGGGTAGTGAACACAGAGTTTGTCTGATAAACATGGGCAAAGACAGAGAGGGGAGAAAAGGAAGGATAAGGGGAGGTAGCTCAGGATGACGCTGATAGCATAGCGTTGCTTCAATGAGGCCAATGACGTGAGAAAGAAAAGATATGAGCGACACGACAGCTAACAAATCAAAATGTAAATTGTAATTTAATGTGAAATACTTTGAAATAATAAATAAATGTCAGCTTATTTTACTCATAAATACGTGTTTTGTTTGAGTATATTCCCTTATTTCCTTTTACTTAAAGATTCCGGCGATAATGTCAGATTAAAATAAGAAATAGTCTTAGCGTCACAACCACAAGATAGCTGGAAGTTAAAAAGTTTAGGATATTAGTGAATAATGGTTGCTACAAAATTTTCATTGTTCACATGAGAAGTATACATTTTAACATACATTTTTGTTACGCTCTGTATACACATTATATCAAAAAAATTATTGAATGTTGTACTTTGCACCTCTACTTATATTAGCGAGCCACAAAAACTGCTTACATTGAGGACATCAAATTGATTAAGTACTGCAATTAAAGTAATAATACATTATACGCTGTTATAGTCTTATTGTCGAAATTGTTTTAGAAAATATCATCAGAACGTAGATGTAAGTACTTGGTTTAAAGTATTCATAACGAGCCCTTCGACGAAGGAAAGGAAAATTGTAAATAGTGTACTATAGAAGAAATTAAACATTACACCAAAAGGCAGAATGTAAAATAAAAAAAATGTAATGGGCAGGAATTAGGCACGTGGTAAGACTCGACGTGCAATGCAGTACAGCATTCGTATCGAACATCTAGAACCAAGACTTGAAAAAGTAAAGCTGTAGAATGAAGTTTCTAGATGCGCGAAGAGCTGTGGCATCTCTTGGAAGCAACGAGGAATAATAAAAAAGCTCTCAAAGAAGATGAGATACTTCTTAATTCAGACGTTTACTCGATAAGAGTATCTTGCCTTAATGTAAGCAGTGACCTTAACATAGCTGGATTGCTAGTTCTAGACTGCCATTCAACTTTAACGGTGGCGTGGGGTGAGAGCGCAGTAACTACACAAAACAGATGACGGCACACTGCCGCACACTTCACGATCATCTCCGCCATTCACAGCAGAAGAAAACGCAGCTGCCAACTTCACTCTTTATATACACTTTTTTCAGGCTACTTCAGTTCGGATGTAGTAGTTTCTTATTGCCATTGTGTGAAAGAAGTGTAGTAATAAGACTATTAACCACACTATCAGAGTTAAACTACTTTCTAAATTGTGCAAGACGCTGACAAATTACAATAAAGTCTTAATGCAAAATGATAAATTTATCGATATGAGTGTAATTTTAAAAGCATATACTATAAACACACTCTTAATTCCTGTATGTATATGCACTCGACATTTTTCTTTGATATTATAAAGTACTATTTCTACCAATTAAAATATATGATAACAAAAGTATTGTTATACATTAACTGTACATATTATATGTGGTTCAAATTATTCCATATAGTCAATATATACAGTGTAATTAAATAATGAAATCTTACTTCAGAAGTTTAAATAATATATATTATCTGATGTCGGAATTTGAAGATCTTATATTACGAGTACCCGTCGATAAGTATATGCAAAAATGAAAAAAAAAAAATAATAATAATCTCCTTTCAAATCTGTGTACATATTCAGTAATTTTCTGATTTGTTTATTCCATTTATAAAATGAAATTATTTCTGCTCTGCAAAATACGCTTTTGTTCTTGCTTTAATGCGAAAATTTACCTGCTAGCTATTTATTTTTATTGGAAAACAGGAGTAGTCCAAGGGAACCAAATCCAGAGAGTAGGAGGATGAGGAAGAATTTCACACCTTAAGTTCAATAATTTTGACCTTGCATTCCCTGACTTGTGCGCTAACGGCTATCATGATAGAAAAGTGCATTTTTCTTCTCAAAATAAGAACGATTCGTATTAATGCTCACGTTTAATTACTCCAATAGGGTAGCGTAATATTCACCGGTTATGGTCATTTTCCAAAAAAGGCAATTTCGCAGTGCCAATCCCAAAACACAGGTCATCATCTTTCCCGCTGAGGGGATTGTTTTTCCCTTCTTTGACGCGTTTTCGCCGGTTGCAACCCATTATTTTGACTGCTCCTTTGTTCCTGCTTGTAGTGATGGTCTCGTATTTCGTCGACTTTACATAACCGTCCTCGAAATTCACAGCAATTAAATAATTATATTTAAAAACCAATTAGTATTAATTGTCATTTTGGGCAGCATTAAATCTCTTTCATCTATTTCATGAACAAGAGACTTTATTAAATACTTAATCCCACGTAACTTTGTATTAGCCTTTGTTCCATTCTTTGTATATTCATTGAGACAACATTTTGAGAATTAATACCATTTGTTTTAAAATATGCATACCGATTTATTTGCTGCATAATTTACAATCCTCAATTTATGTGTGTATTATATTTACATGTATTATTGTTTAATAAATTAATGTATTCTTCCGAATTGTAAAATTATCTTTCTCCAGCGACATCTTGGGGTATTTTCTTCCAGTAAATTCCAAAGGCTAAAACTTGTTCAATCATCAACTTGAGGGTGTCAAGTTATTTATTAAGTTCCAGAACTGTGATATTAATAAAACCAATTCGGGCATCTATTAACTCCTTTATGTTCTAATAATTTTATTCAAAAATTTACTCACAGAATCTCTATGATATAAACCATTTTCCAATAATATTAGTTATCTAATATTTTCTTCAATATTATTCATATAGATGCTTTAATTGTTTCTTTTCAAATTTCATTATTCAAGAAGTACCCATTTAATACCCGGATTTTAATTATTTAATACATATTTTTCAAGCAGTTGATTATACTCGTAATATAGATTCTTTTTCTCAAAACGCTATTCCTTATTCAATATTTCTAAATTAAATAAGAAGTTGTAACATTTACATACCTATAAAAGGAGAGTCGCAAACTTTGAAAATGTTATTGGTTCATATCTAAACTAAAATATAAATTTATTAGCGGGTTAAAGCGGTAACACAATCATTATTGCGTTAACTGGTTTGTAAATAAATATCAGCGTGTTAAAAGACGGAACTTCAATACGTCACAGCGAAATTCTACACGTATCAAATCTTACTCTCATGAGTCAACTTCTACTGCTGCCAGTTGAAAGCCGTGTGAAAACGCTTGACGTGAAGTCACCCATATTAAGGGAAATACTTGCTCCGGAATTCCAATTGCAAATACAAAGCGCTCTTGTTTTATCGATCCCTGCACGAAATGAGGCAAGGGGCCAACCAGTCAGTCATTTTACTCATCTCCATGGAAACGCCGAGTTCTAACAATCGCGAGAAGGTCATGACCAGCTTTTGAGTGAAATGTTAGAGAATGCACTTTCTCTGCGTTGCATTTCTAAAGTAAAGAAATATACTGTGCTTTCGTTCGTTAATTTAGAGAACTTGCCAACCTTCCCTGCAGTACAACTATTGTTTTAGCCAAGTAACAAAGAGGCAACGCTGATAATAGTTGTTAACCATTTCTATTCAAAGCACTGCATTGTTGCATTGGAATGTATGGTGCATTTCGATCCAGAGTATGTCAGTCCTCTGCGGGAGAATTCTACATAATCCTTTCTTAGAGGCACACACTTTTTCCGATATTACTGATGAATGTAGCTTATAATGTTCAGAACCGATAGAGAATGCAGGGAGAGGGCCCAGGTTAAATACTGTTGTATGACGAAGGGAGCGTCTTTAGCTGAGTAGGCAGGGGTAAACAACAAATAAACGGTTGTTTATCACCATGACACCCTGAATTTAAACCACCAGTCAATCACATTGCAGTACCTTTGACGATAGTGCATGTTATCCAAGTTAATATTATAAAAACATTCCAATAGAAGCACTGTATACTGTTAGTACAGAATAACTTGATTCATATTTCCAAAGCAATTGAACACATAGAAACTTAGCCATACTTAGGATTTTTACGCCCGAAAAAAATCCATCGACCCTGGCGGGGTTTGAACCCGCGATCTTGGGTGTACGGGGCAAGTAGGGGTTACCATCAGGACCGACTCAACCACAAGCAATGATGTACCTAATTTTCGTTTTGCTCATGTCTTTCTATGTGAAGCAGAGTATTTACCGGTATAAGAATAGCTTTTGTGATAATCGGAGAATATTACGAAAAATTCTGTGACAATTATACAGGTCACAACGGAAAGTAAACTTTTTGTGGTGAACAGTATAAGCCAATTCATTAAAATATATCGTGTATATATGTATATATATATATATATATATAAGTGTGTTTAAATTTAGTATGTCCACACCCTCTTATTCCCACAGTTAATCGCAAAACTTAACACATTGTATTGTCACAAGATCAAGTCAACGGTCTGTATATCACACTGTAGTCAACCTGTGTACATTATAAGCTAATGATCATCCATTACTCCTGTTTTTATGTCTGTGAAATCACTCATAGTGGGTATTAATTCCCAGGAGAAGAAAAAGTGTAACAAGCTGTCTTTTAAGTTGTGAAAAAATGACGTAACATTTAAAAAGGGTCGAATCAGATCGGCATTTTTGATAGTGGCCTATCTGGAAGCCACAATGTCATTGTCATTTCTACCGCTAATACCAAATCTAATATTTTTACTGATAAAAGGTATCTTCACACAGTTTTCCTATCTACACGTCGTTGTCTTCTTTCTGAAGAGCGACTTTCAGGTTGCAGTACTGATAAAAGTTAAAGAAAAATGTTCTGGTATCTTCATAAAAATGCAGCGGTTGTCTACCAGTCTGATATGCACTCCTAGAAATTACTCTGCGATTTACAATGTAGCACTGTCTATTCCACCAAACCTTCAACTATTTTTCTTTTTTTTTTTATCACATATATTTTTATAAATTCACTCACCATAGTTTTATTAAACGATATAGTACTGTTCTAAATGATGAAAAAGAGGATTTTCCCTTTTTTAAATATTGTTCAACACCTGTTTTAACTACTGATGCACCACAGGCGATGACATTGATTATACATGAAATGAAATGATAAACTGGAGAAGGATTTTTTCTTTTTTAAAGGAAGGTAGCGTTCCAGGCCTAAGTTCATGAGGTCTGAGGAAAACCTGAAAGAAACCTCAGTTAGGGAGGACGGTCCTGCTGGGATTCGAACCCCAGACCTCCCACTTTCGAGTACGCGCCTTAAAGACCTTGGCCACCCTTGGCCACTCGTAGACACCTGTACTGCACAGTGTCTTGCTTCTTAAAAATACAAGTGGGAGAAAAAATTAGAAACGTGTATTATACAATGATCTTTCTACGATAGAACAAACTTTATAATAATTTAAATATTTCACAATGAAGAGGTAATCCTGCCATCATCGAGAGAACCCTTAGTTAGTGACTTTTAAAATCAGAACCATTAAATAATAATTATACAGTGTGTATTATTTAAGATCAGGCTTTTATTGTCATCTAAGCTGACCATAATCAACAAAGCGACTAGGAATAGTCGAGGCTATGCCCTGTGGTGGTAATTTCGAGAACATTGTAAATAATGTCTATGTCAGAGTGTCAGATTTTTGAGATGGAAAGTGAAATGAGTACGTAATTTTCTGTATCGAATTTCATACCGCGAAAAGGAAATATACAGAATAAACAAATTTATTCGGACTCTATGTCAATTAAGTTGAATGAATGGCATACTTGCTAGTAAGCGCATACCTTGAAGGGGTATCGGCTTCGAGAGTACGACACGGTGCAACCTAGTGAGTGGTTAAAGAACTATTAATAGAACCCCATTTTGTAAACAAACTGACCCGACTAAGGCGTGATAATAGCGTTATTCTCGCTCTCTCTGTCTTTCTCTCTAGCCCTATCTCTTAAAAACACTTCCCCCTTTTATTTCAAATGACTCACAATAAAGTCCGAATAAATCTGGTCACCCATTATAAATCAGTGCACATCAGTTTATGAAGAGGTGTTCAAAGAATGAGATTAACTATTTACAATGTACAAATTTCAATCAGAAAGAAATTAATGATTTGTCTTGTACCCGGAATTAAAGACCGCCTTTGATTAAACTAATATGGTTATAATCAATGCTAATAATTAACATAAATATGCTCTGATATATATATATATATATATATATATATATATATATAGTTTGTAGTCATTAGATAGCACCTGTGCTAAACATTAATAAAGGTTCATTGTGCATTTATGTGAATGTAAAACGATTCTGTTGTTAAGCTTGGGAATGTTAAAAGTTTTGACCTGGGGAAAAGGTTCGCTTAAGACCTGAAAAGAAGTAATTCTCTTTTCAAAGAGTTTAAAGAAAACCATTTACCGAGACGCAGACAAAAGCAGAGAAGCATATTCTTTCCATAAGTAAGGGCAACGGTACTAATGACTATAAAGGTGGAATTCTTTCGAGAAATGAACAAATGTCAATCTCAGATGACAGCTTATAGCCAGATCCTCATGACAATAACATTCAGACACGTCGACAAGTTTCTGACATGACTTTGCAAAACAAGCAGATGTTTCTTATTTATTGCCGAGATGGGATTTCATGGGATTTCATTGTCAGCAAATCTGAAAGAACAGAAAAGTGAAAGGAGATGTCAGATTATAAAAGTTTCCCAAATTTATAGCAGGAATCTTCGTTCTTGGAATTATAATAACGTGAGAGGTATTTTCACGAAATTAGTCCCACACAACCAATAGGAATCTTTCAAAATTGAACGAATCGGAGCGAGCCTGTATAATTATAGATATTAAGAAAGGACCAATAAAGCAGAGAGAATCGAACTGAGCTCCATAAATTTCGCGGATTTAATTTTCACGGTGGGAGGTTCCTAGTAATACAATAAACTTTACATCTGATATAATGTAAGGGACACAGAACAGAAAGGACATAGAGAGCAATGAGACAGAAAGCAAGACACACAGAACAGTAAACTTTAGAGCAGTGAAAGGTTAACAGTCCGGGGTTCGAGGCTAAGAGCTAAAGGTGGGATAGTCGGAGAATGAAACCGTAAGAGTTAATTGAAATAAGCGGGCATAAGAATAACAATCAGAATCAAAGTGCGCGAAGTCTGTAGGAAAAGAACAATAGTCAGTTAAAGTAGCCGGAGATCGTATACCGATAAGTATTATATAGGAGACAACTGAACTTTTCAACACATTTCCAAGCTTACGCGGACAATCCAGTATTCTGATAGTGTGAATAAATGGTGTCAACTAAGAACTCCAGTGTTTCCGTGTAGCCTGATAGATTTTCTTCCATTCCCTCTGACTCAAACGAGTCACAAAATTCCAGAAGCTTTCTGAGGTAAAGGTTCCTGATCCCGACACAAGGGGCATCCAACCCAGAAGGCAAAGAAATAATTAACACACTCCTCCTCGTCCAGCGAGTGAACTTCGGCATCCCCCGTATGGCCCCAGTCTGAATCTACATAAGAGTTTTAAAGACACGTCTGAGACACTAACAACGATTGGATAAATCCCAACTTCACACATAAAATTGCTTGCGAGCAAAATAGTTATATAGTAATCACTCGCGAATTAAATGATTTAATTTAATATCCTTTAGGGGAAACACTTTTTGATTCGTTATCGGTATTCTTGAAAGAGATGTGAGTTCGCCGCTTACGCATAGGTAGTCGATATTTATAGGGCTCTTCCTATAGCTAATATTACCTTTTATAATGCAATGTAGAAACAACAGTTTGCCAAAATTGTGTTAATTACTTCATTTAACCTCAATATAATTTAATAACTGAAACGCACTTGTATCCAAAAAAGGGTTGAATAATAGATTTGTGGGATATTCTCAGTTTTACTTGAATGAACAGGAGCAATAAATTCAGTTTCAATTACAGGACCTTAGAATGCGTAAGACCTCTGGTCACTTCCCTAACGTTTCATGCATAACTAATTCGTTCTATAATTGATTAAAATAATTCATCTGCACTACGAATTGAAAAAATAACCGAAAAGATATACTTCCCTTTGAATGGCTCAATGATAATTGATGATGAAGGATATTCCACACCAGGAGTTATTTGTTTCTCTTCCTCTTACCTGCAAGGAAAACATTTTCAATTAATGCTCTTATAAGTTATACCACCTGTAAATACTATATAAGTCTTTAGCTATCTTTTAATATATTTATTTCTTCAGCTAATATCTCTCTGTTAAATAAAAGATGAGTTGAAGCATTTAGTAAAATCAGATGAACAGTGAAATGAATTTCGATCACAAGTGTTTCGAATGTTACTGTTAGCACATTTAGAGAGATTCTAAATTATCGCATGTTAAATTACATAACATAATAATATCTTGGATTCACGAATTCCTTAAAGATTGAAATAAGCCTATTAGATTTGGTAGCACAATATCGGAAATGAGCATTTCCCCAGAGGACTGTTATCGAATCGTTTTTTTTTCTCAAAATATAAACAATTTACCCATTTGCATGAAATGTAAATGTTGTTGTTTGCTGACGATTGTATTATTTACAAAGAGGTAGGGAAACTTTCTGATACTGAAACTTTGCAGAGTGATCTGACTGTGGTCGCCAAGTGGCCTAGAATAAACAAAATGAGGTTAACAAAAGTCAAAATGACTCTGTATTATATAACAAAAGAGAAAAGAAATTTCTCTTGTCTATCATATAAATAGGTAAATCGTCTACCGTGAAAAATACTGAGGAACATACTAACACGAAAAGCTAGGGCGAAAGGGTCAAGGGAACCATGTAACGCAAAAGGCATTAAGCATTTTTCTCGTTATGAGAGTGCTTAGAAAGCGAGGCTGGGTATCCTAATAGTTAACTTTCAGGTATCATAATAATCCAACAAATTTTCAAACAGTTAATTTTAAAAGGTTAATTTTATCAGAACGCGCATATTTCCTTAAACCACTTTGAAGATATTTTAAGGCATGGTATATTTAAAAATTAATTTTTTTGCAAATTTATTTTAATTCGAGGTTTAATTTGTAATAATAAAAATAATATGATACCAGAAATCCTTAACACTGGAAATAGACAATTTTAAGTTATAAATAACAAACAGGAGAAAAATAAAATGCTATGTTCTTTTTGCATATTAGTTGTACAGTTGTATGTTTTCATTTGCGTATTTTTCTGAACAAATAGCGCAAGATTTTCATAAAGAAAGCATGTTTGCAAATAGAGTCTATTTCAGAACACGTCCTGAAAATGGTAGCATTGCTTCTCCTTTTGCAAAGAACAAGAATTGAATGTTATCTGTATTCATATACGCTTGATGTTCAGTAGAGCAGATTCAGTTTCTCGGTCTAATGACAGGGACCGTTTCGTGTAGCAAGGAAGGGTCAGGTATAAATACAAATCAGAATGCTTGGATAGGAAGCAGTAACACTGTCTTTGTGAGCGGAATAATAACGAACTTATACCTGGTGACTCTCGTGGCCCTAAAATGTGAGATATGAACATAAGCGCTACCCTGCCGCAAAAGTATCTCATATCTATGACTACAGTAGAAGAACAGTCCAATAATATCACAAATAAAATAGGCAACAAATAACTCTACTTCTGTACTTTCGCTAGTAACGGAGTATTTAAGAAAGAAAAGTATCTATTACACTCTATAATGCCTCCCTAAGGAACTCGAAGATATTGAAGAGTATTCTGAAAGTGATTACAACAACAGCTTCATCTTTCCAGATTAGAAAATGCTTGTTGTTTCAGATGATTTGGATATTTTACATCAATACAAATAAAGGAAATATTTTATTGCCAATGCAATTTCAAATTATCTTGCATATCTTGTTTTCTTTGTGTATTTTACAACGGTTACTTATACTTATGACATACAAGGTTTAGGTCTAAGGCCTGTTCTGGGCCCTGACGGACTATATGAACCATTTGAATTTAGCTACACATAGCACCTACAGATGTCAGAAGGATAGGTGGTCATTCATCGCTTTAAGTGTCATCTAGTGTGGTGCGAAGGTGAAATGGGGCGATAATAATTTTATTCAGGGACCTCTTTTTCAGGTATGGAGTTCTTTAACGTGGCGTAAATTTATGACCCTCCCAAAAATGTTTTTACATTCAAAAATATCTATCAACTTCGGTCGGATAGAGCCCGCGAACGTTGGGTCCAGAGTAGAGCATGTTTCTATATATAACCGAGATGAACTAAAAAAATTAATATTAGTGATAATAAATTTTAAATAATAAATTGTGTAACTTTCATGTACTTAAATATCTCCTGAAGGAATCTGTGCCAGGATTTTAAAATATATAATTTAATATGTTAAATAATTCAGAAATATGCAAGTAATCAGCATCTAAAGCTATTTATATGCATTTTTAAAATTTATATCGGGTATTAATTTTGATTTTCTTTGCTCGTGATCACAACTGCACACACGATCAGTCAAGGACGCATATTGAAACTGATGTTGCCGTTTAGTATGTGTTTAAGTTCGGAACTGGCAGGAGTTAGTGTGCCATTGAGTTTCATAGCTCTGTTTGCAATGGTTCAAATATTTAATACAGAAAACGCATTTCCATTTGCTGTAACTTTTTAAGAAATGAATCATATGCTGAGTATCGTGCAGAATTTGAAAAACGTGACCACCCGATAGATCATAAAATAGTACCTAAATTGAAAACAGGTCCGTGTTCGATAAGAAAATAAGACGGAGACAACTTGTATTGGGATAGGTAAAGCTGATCGATTGGAACAATGAGCACTAAAAACTCTTGCAAAGTTAGCACAGCAGGTATTTAAATATGTACCGTGCTAAAAATGCAACAATTGAAGAGTAAATATTTTTCGTAGGTAAAACATGACTAAATAAGCTTTCATCGATATTGCAGAGTATATTTTTCTTTAAATAAACGCATCTTTCTTATAAAAGAATTTAATTATGACTTTAATTTAGTACATACAATTGCAACTCAGCGTGGACCAGTCAAGAGATTACGATGGTTTCCGCGAGCGAGGACCGCGCTTTCGGCGAATGAACCAACAGTCTCTCATACGCATTTCGTTTTTTCTAGGGAAAGTAATATGCGATCACTCGCAAATTCAATTTAAAACGTAATAAAAATTTACAATTAGCAAACAATGATTTTATTTATATCTATCTTGCCTAAATTTTGCAGTAAATTACTAATTATTATGTTCATTTTCGTTCAAGCATACCTGACATTTTCAGAAACTTGCTACAACTTGGTAATATATTATTCATAGGCCACGCTTCTGGTTTACTTTTCCAGAATCTCAATAGCTTGTGAATTTCTTCCATAGACTTTCTGATTTATATTCCCTCACAAATATACCTCTCGCTCACAAACCATAATCACTCCTGATCGTTTTATCATTGAACATGTTCTCAATTGCTAGTGTAGCATCTTACTGAAACTTAAATTATATGTTTTATCGTCACCAAGTTAAAGAAAGGGTTTGAATATCTTATGCATATTGTTTTTAACTTATTGCTACATATAATCGATTCAATTATTCTGCTCTACTATCAATTCTGCACCATCTTTGCACTTTCACAGCATAAAGAGGAACCTCATGCAATAAAAGCGGAGACGTAGAATCCGTACGGCGTTTATTGCACTAATTAGCGTATACACTTGGATGAAACCATGCTTCATAACTCTTGATTAGAAAAGATAATTCTATATGTCTATCACGCGCAGATTACATACCTTATTGTTATTTGGCTTCTGTATCACCGATACTTTGCATGGGTAAACAGGCGGCAGGGAGATTTTCAGGTTTTCGCTTTAATTCTAATTGCATATCTTCAAGGGTCTCTAAGTACTTTATTTAAAGAATTCTTATTATCCCCCCCCTTTCCTTCTGCTTTTACTTAAGCCTAAACTATTTCTCGTCACTTTTTGGCTTAGAGCTTGGTCATTATGCATTCCGGAAAAGTCTAGACTTATCTTTAAGCAGTAGGGCTGTCTGTATAAAAATCCTTCTTGCTCAAAGGTGCTTTTAACCACGATTTAAACTCTCTTTATAATAATTGACACCGATCATGTCGGTTCGTTAACAATGCATCTCCAGCGAGCTCAAGCTAGTATTTCCTACTGGAATGCTATTATAGACAAAATGTGCTAAATGCCTTTCGATTGTTCTCAAAAGATAGAAGAAGGAGAGTGGAAGACAATTCATATATTCAGCACTAAAGCACGCGTCATTGTATTCAAGAAAAGTGCGTGTAACCCTTGCCTGGTCCGCACTAAACTATGAGTAGGTTTTTAAAATGAATTGCGATTTTACGATTTAAACTCAATGAATTTAGAAATAATTTTATAAATTAAAGCAACCCTACCATTATTTAAATATTTATTTCATTTGGATAAAATTCGTAATTTCTGGAGAAGCTAAAATTTCTAAATGTGATTATTGACAACGTTATGAATAAGTTAATACTTGTGATTTGGTGTGCTCTTTCAGAAATATGCTTCCGAACATTGGCATGCAACAAAATTGTCTCCTTTCTGTTGTTGATGCGATCTCTTTATTAATAATTGATTACTTCACCGACTCTCTCCCGCTGGCATCAAGCAAAAGAATATTGAAATGTGGTCGTGGAAAGGCCAGTGTCCCAAATAAAATCGAAGAATATAAGAACGAATTTCAAAAGCAATGTTCTTGAATTTATTTAATAAGATTGAAACATAATAGCAATTCAAAACTGTGCTCTTTTTAGAGAATGTATTTTAAAGAGGTGAAAATTACCACATAATAACAATAGGTAAAGTGATTAAAATATTTAGCATAATCGCTAAATTAACAAATTAAAAGAAATATAGTAAATAAAATTAAGCAGCACATTTTTCCAAAAATATGAAATTATTTAAAAATTTATCAATAATGAGGAAAAGTGTCATTAAACAACTTTCACGTCAAACACAAAACAGTATCATAAATATTACAATATTATATAATCTGAAAGAATACCAAAGGAAAGTTGAATTTATAATTAAAATAAATATGTTGAAAAATATGTTATTTGCCGCCGATTATCGTCGGTCCTGGTTGTATAATGGTAACCATATTTGCCTCCTAAACCCAAGATCGCGTGTTTAAACCCGGCCAGGATCGATGGATTTTTTCGGGCGTAAAAATCATATTCCTTCTGAAGGTAAGTAAAGCCGTGGGTCCCGTGTCGTACATTTACGGCCCGAAAAAGAACCTCAAACCTGAAAGAAGAGACCTCTGAGCAAAATTTGTCTGCCGTTTCACGCCCCGAATTGAATGGGACACTGATAACCTGAGATGTTAAAGAGCGTCCATAAATAAACCAAATAATAAAAAATAATAATAATGCCGCCTATCAACTCATTTTAGTGGAAACAGAAAATAAAGTGCTAAAAGCAATAATTATATAATTGAAGCATTGGTATTAATATAAAAGCAATGGCTTTTAACTGAAAGCAATACTATCGCTGAAAAAGTACTAAAAATTCTGAAATGATAGTGCAGGTATCAAAATTCATATTTTGGGATGTAATACGACACAGCTGTTGGTCAATATGTAACATATGGAGGCAAAGAGTTCAGTTGTTTAAGTTTTAGAAAATAATGACTATATTATGCTGACAGCGACTTTTTGAATTTATTATTTGTTTGTTAAAATACTACTACTTTAACTCGAAGAGCTAAATATAATTTCAGTTTTTGTTATGTGCATAAAATTATACTTGAGCTTATGAGGCTTGAATTTTTAAAGTATGTTGTCACTAAATAATTTTTGGAAGGGGGAGAAGGAATCACGTATATTTTTTATTATCTGGATGGAAAAATCAGTAGGTTAGGCATTTTATTCACTGACAGATACATGGAAAGTGGGTTAGCAGATAATGCTAGAAATACTATCACGTTTTATATTCGGCTGCTGTTGCACCAGTACAAATTCCATTTTTAATGAATGAGAGTTCTTCATATGATATGAATTTCCACAGACAATTTATAGTCCAAAGGGCAGCATGACACAATAAAACACAGAGGGTGGTGTTGCTCGTACTTTCCAAAGATTGTAATGGAGTGGGCATTTATAGCAGTACTCGTGTGTGTTTATTTAGAGAGTGTCGATAGCTACAGAGGTAGGGGTGACAGGCTTTGTATCTCTGTCCTGCGAACACAGCGGTGCTATTATTATATTCGGACGGGTCAATTGCGATGCAGGTCGCTAGGAAAATCTTTAGGCCGCAGCAGCATTTTAAATGTAATTAAATACAGCAGCACGGCCAACACAGAGACATAAACAGGATGTATAAATTAAAACGCACTTTTTCACATGAAACATTGCCGTAAACTCTAATCCTGCTCGTTGACTGATAACAGCTTACGGGAATTTTTATACGGTTTTTACGATGTGCAAGAACTAACTGTTCAGTTAAATGTACATAAAGATCAATAGCAGACTCATGATTGATGAATACCAGGGGATGCATCTTGCGCTTTAGAAAAAGTGAGATTTTAGACTTGTAAATTGAGCGGACAATAAGAATAAGAACAAGAAATGCAGTTTTTGGCATACACTTCTCCATCTGCTTGGCTATAAATATAGGGTATCCCAAAGGAATTTTATTTTAATAATAAAACACATTATTGAATTGAAAAGTACCAATAACATACTCAATGAAACAAAACATCAGGCAGATGTACCCCATGGCTTCCTTGGCGCACTTTGGCAAAAATTTCTAAAACTTTAGAACAAAATTCCGGCTGAATTTCACCCAGGACACATTTACTTCCGCCTTGAGTTGAGGGATAATTCCTGAATTGTCTAAATAACATAAGGGTTTACATACCCGCACAAAAATAAAACATGTCAAATCTCACGATCTCGGTGGCCAATTTTGATCGCCGTTGCATAAGATCGACGCTGCACACGGTCCTTCGGCTTCAGCTCTTGTGTTTGTCCCATCTTAAAAGGAAAAGTATGGAGATCTTTTATTAAAATTTGCTGCAAAGTACTTCTGGGAATTGTTAATCGACTTCATTGGCTCGTAGCAACGCCCTGTCTCACACGGCCAATCTTCCCTACCGATTAACGAAAAGGCGATTTGATGTTTTCTGTCGATCGTAAATCTTCAAATTTCCTTACCATTATCTGCACTGTTGACATGTTAGGCGCATTTCCACTACCAATAGTTACCCTAAGCCTTCGAACAGTCTCTGTCTAGCATTCACCGTATTTTCAGAATCTGGACGCTTTAATCCTTCGTGTATCGCTTTATTTTAGCTGATGGCTATACACACAAATGACAATCGTTAATCGCAATACAAACAAATGACAGTCTGTTAAATTATAGGCTGGCAACCTAACAAACCTACTGAGGCACTCAATATAAAATTACGTTAATTATAGGACACCCAATAGTATTGTCTAGTAATATCTGCTTGGTTCTGTATAAAACACAAGTAAAATTAATACATACATTTGCGCGGAAATTTCTCTTATACATTTATGGGGGAGAAAAAAAAAAAAAAACTCGAGTAGAAATATGGATGGAAAAAAGAGACCTCAAAAACAGAAATAAAGGTTCTCGAAAGCGTCTTTGTGATGCTGCAGGTGTAAACTTCAAACTTACAAATGTGTTTTATGGATAAGAGAATGGAAAACATTAAATCTTACCTTAACCAATCTTTTCAGTTCACTGCTTCATTGGGTTATGCTGTAAAACGTAAATGTTGAAAATGAGCCATCAGTTCTTTACATCATACACAAAGTGAATGTCAACGAGTTCTACTTGAAATGATGAGGCATATCACTCCTTTAATGCAATCATAGAGGAAACTCTCAACTCCTTTAATTTAATGAATTACAAGTACAGTTAAAATGTTAAAAACACTAACTGTTCCATTACTAACTTTGTGAGAGCTGGCCACTAAATCGAAAAAGTCAGAGAAATTGAAAGCTGTGGAAGGATATTTCTCCGGAGTGTCGTCGGCCTTACAATACTAGGTAAAACTGAAATAGAGACATACGCTCCAAGTTTTACACATACATCTCATAGAGAAACAAATTTCCTAAAATGTTCCTAAATTATAATCCTTTTGGTAGAAAATAACCCACTTGAATAAATTAAATTGGAACAGGCCATAAAACCTAAACCTTTTTGTTGAAGTTTCAAGTATAGTAATAGTTCATGAACCTTATATACTCTAGAGCTCAAAACGAAAACCTATCCACTGATTGACAATGCGTGACTTGGGTTAAAAAGATGCCGCATATTTTGTGACTGCGCCTCCATCATTGACAGTGATTTACATTTGACTGGGTATGAACACATGTCACATCGCAACGTAGCTATAGCGATGATCAATATCGATGCCTGTAGTTCCACATTAGAGCGTCTGAGAACATTTGTTTCCACTCTCAAAAACCTCAGTGTCAAGCCCTCTATCTGCTCGCAAATATTTTGTGTACATTTTTTACGCACCTGTCCAGTTTTGTTCAATAATTAATCCGGGTCACTCATAACGGTAAACGCAGAATAGACCGTTGAAACTCATTGTGAGGGCGGAGGTTACCAGGGTTGAGTTATTTGGCGATGAATAAAGCGTCATATTCTTGAAAATCTTAAAACTTGGTATCAGATCATAGTAGTCGATTGGTTGTGTCATGGCGTCTAATTTGAAGTGAGCAGGAGTTCGAGAGTTACTTAGGAAACCACGTCTTGTCGTATCTCTGGATTAGGTACTGTTAAATGGTCTATTAATCCCAAATTCTAAATTCTTCCTTCAAAAAGTAAATTAATGTAAAAGTGCTTCGTTTCTATGTAAAACTGAGTGCCACAATTTGAATTTGCTCAATTAAAAATCAAATCGTTAGTTATAATGGTCTTCATGAATGGTGAAAGTCGCTTTGGACAATATTATATTGACGGTTATGTCTTTTAATATTCTTTACGAGCTCCTTTGGGGTACATTAAATTGAGCAGAAGACTTTGATTTATGATAGTTTTCTTCAGATGTCTGAAAACCGTTTGTATATTTTGCTTATTATGAGCAATGTGTCACAACAACAACAATAATAATAATAATAATAATAATAATAATAATAATAATAATAATAATAATACTTCTTGCTCTTTGAAAATTGAGAATCGATTTCCGTAAATGTTGTCGTGTTATAAACGGCGCATCAGGAAAGCTTTCACTCGTCGCTAGTCTCTTTGTGATGTTCACCAATTGAAGTGTGTGACTGACTGTCGGTAAATGCATCTGTTGTCGCAAACAAGAGAAATTACTCAAAGTAGGGATCAATTGTGTGATGAGTGAAAAAGTGAAACAATTTTGTAAACAAACAATTTAGCTAACAGTCTCTAAATAGTAATTAACAGCACTGTACCACATAATAATGGATAAATAAAGACTCTTGGTCAGTGCAAAAGTAGTTTAATTATTGAAAGCAATAAAATGAAGTAATAATCAAAAGCGGCCATAAAACTAAGCCATCTATTAGCCAGATAGGAAAGTAAATAGAACAGGAAGATAGTGTTGAAACTAAAGCCTTCTCTTTGGCAGTAATAATAAGAAAAAACGTATAATAATTTTGTTTTTACTTCAAATAAACATTAAGAAACAATGCTTTATCTTATGTTCTTTCATCCCTTATTAAAACTTTATTGCAGTAGAATCGTTTATCAATTGAATATGAAGATGAATAAATATGATCTGAGTGAAATATAATTTCAGGAATACGATTAAGACCCAAAATATAGCTATGGAAGTCTTCTCCAAACGAACCTGAAGTACCGAGGAAAATTGGCAGTAAATGATAGTGAAGACTTTACAAATTGGATTTTCCCTTCCCCTACATGCATGATTTGAGAGATATAATAAAAAGAGAAGAACTAAGTAAGGAAATGCAAAGAAGAAGGAATAAAAAGTTCAGGGAGCACCCAGTTAATTTAAAGAGCATATAAGAGGATAAAAATAGCGGGGCACAAGGAGCTGTAATTGAATGCTGAAATACTGGAAAACGGGAAGTTTAACAAATCATTTGACGAGCAAAATTACATTATTTAATGTTACCACTTTTAAGCGTCATTATGAATAAAAGTAAATTAAAATACGTAGTAATTGTAGTCATTGGTTAACTTACACTATTTAAATAGGAACCTTGAATAAGTTATAATTAAAATTTGTATTATAAAGCAAAACTAAATCATTGAAAATTTATAGTTGATTTACAATATTATTTTATACCCTAAAAGATCTCAAAATTATTACTTTTATTTTATTTTATCCAATCATCCAAAATTTTAATATGTATATCATCAGGTTGGATGAAAATGTACTGTTGTTTCGCCTACTGCGTAAGTTAGGATAGGAAGTGAAAGGAAGTGTCTATATAAATAAATTAAGGTGCTCTTAAAATTGTGCGACTGAAAACATGTGGTAGTTTCCATAAGTTTACGGTTTAGCCAAATTGTAGCGCAATAATCGAGATACCAGTTGCTAGGGAAATAACCTTATCTTTGTTTGGTATTATTCATCAGTCGCTCAGCGTCTTTCAGTATATTAGAGGGAGCAATATAAGTAGGTAGAGATGTGTGAATTTTTATAATGTTTAAAATAGAATATCGCGCGATAGTAACATTTTCACAAAGAAAGCAGAATGCACAATGAAACTTTCCCATCATATGCAGAGATAAACGAATGGGCTAAACAGTTTCAATTAGGATGAGAAAACATAGAAGATTAATCACAAGTGGTTGACTATTAGAAGTATTGACATCGAAATTCATCCCTCTTGAAGAGGATAGGAGACTAAAACTGAAAAATACCTCAGAGAAGTTGGCCTTTCCGAAACAACCGTCTTATGAATTCTGCATGAAAATTTTAACGTGAAATATGACAGTTATAGATGGATGTTGCGACATTGTTGCTGTGAAAATTTCTTGAGCTATTGACAGACTAAATGACGATGAAACTACATCCTTTAAAGTGCTTCACTTTCAAAAGGGAGAATCTTTAGGATAACGTAAACCTGGTGGGAGTTGACAAGCAAGGCCAGGGTTTTTCAGTTCATTAGATAGATCATGACACATTTTTCTGGGACAGTAGGCGATTCTGTTAGTTGATTTGAGAGAGAGAGAAAGAGAGAGAGAGCAATTTAGGAAAGAAACATGATATGTCATAGCCATTGTTTTTATCTTTTATATGAAAATGCACCACCATTGCATAATACCTAGACTGTAAGGGATGCTCTTAAGAAAGTTTGAGTTCAGCAAATTGGACCAAGTACTTAGCCTCCAGCGATTTGTCAAGAGAGGATACAAGAATTTGCCCAATATGTGCGGAGAAAGAAGCTTGGGAACATATTCTGGGGTCCAGCAAGGGGTAGGAAGAATGGAGAAAGACATATCCACCGGCCCCGCTTATTAAAGGAAAAGAGGTGAATGGAAGTGCTGGACTTTGCTGGTAGATAGGAAGAAGTAGGAGGGGGTCGACAAATTTTTAAACACGGTGAGACAGTTCAGAGGCAGACAACCGGGAAGGAGGGGTAGGGGAACATGAGTTACGGTATTTTTTTCGAATGAATTATATGTATATGTGAGGGAATGTAAATTAATTACTTTGGTATTGTTTTTTTCTTTTCTGTTTATTTTATTTATGCATTTAAAAACTTAAATGTTGGTGTTTTTGCAATTTCACGTACATATTTCCTAGTGTATTGGGAAAGCACGTACGCTCCCAGGACCCTTGTGACATGGATGAGCTAGATTTATAACAAATATATTTTGTAAATAAATACACCACCACCACATTGTATCAGTTATCAGAATACCATTAATAGTTCAGATTTTGTTTCCAATTTTTGCGGATAGTATAGGTAGTTTTTATGGAGATCAATAATAGGTTTGGAGTTTGTGTTGTTTCTTATAATGAATAAATGAATGCTTTATTTTAACAAGAAATACAATTCAGTTACAAAACAAAATTATTTTAGTTAAAACTGAAAAAATGACTCACAAGGATATTGATAGCTATGAGGGGAAGAAAGCCGTTTTAGAACATTTTTAGGCAATACTTCAAACTATTTTTTCATGGACATAGAAACGGTAAAAATATTAAAAATATGTTGAAATAAACGGAAACTATGTTGAGCAGTGACAAGAATGTTTTCTGTCTATTGCCTCTAAAAGTAAGTTAGGCCGAAAACACATAAAATTTACTTCGTTCAACCCAAGACAAGCATGCTTGCTTTCAAATGATAAAGTAGACCTTCTATGTCGTAACCTAAGGTCATTGATATGTAGAAAAATATACGTCCTAGCTCTAGTTGTAAAACATAGTTTCATCTATAAATAATGCAGATATAGCCATTATTAAATTTGTTCAATACAATATAAAACTTTATGCTTGAATTTTTAAGAAAGGAATAAGAGAGAAATATTTGTAGTTTCACTTATTAGTACAGACTAAAGAGGGAGATAACTGAATTGAATGTAATGTATACTCCAATTATTTTATATCAGCCTTTGTGAACCCTCTCTGCTCCTAATGATTAACATCCCAGAAGCCCGAGTTCCAAATCAGCTTCGTTCTGCCGGTCAAAAGATTATATGCTTTCTGCTGTCAAACATCGAAATGATAAAATGGATTATTAAAAGCTTCGTGGATTAGTATCTTGTGACATAAACATAAAAACTGGAAATATGGGGCTTATATAGTCAGAAAAACGCAGCTGCCGATCAGCGCATATACCTAGCCAGAGGCTTCGTTATCTTGATTAATGTCTATGAGTTTGGGAAAAAAATTATAGCAAACATTTGCACTTACATTGCATCGGTGAGATTGCATTTTATATCCTAAAGTGCAACTTACCTTTTAACTCAGTCATGGAGTTGGAATATCACTTAACCAATAAAGGAATGCTTTTAATTAACATTTGTTACTATCTATTGAATTAGAAATAATATTCCAGAAAATAACATAAATTATTTTGAGATTTTTTAAAGTTCTTGTTCCAGTAACTTCCGATACACGCATTCAGGTTTCGGTTTATATAACTACTATCAGTAAAGTTATGAAAAAGGAGGTCACTGGAAGGCGGAGTCGCTCTAAATATCATCTGCTAGCTATTTAGTAAACTGTTAGTTTCAAATGACAAGAAAAATAAAGTTAACATAACGAATTTTACGATAGGATTAATAACAATGATATTGCAATTAGAAGATGAATATGCAGGTAGCAGTAAGTGAATATTAACCACGGAATATGATAGAACGTGTTCATTGTCATTGAGTCAAATGAAGGAAATGAATTTTAAGTAGCTGTTTCTAAACTTAACAAGTGCATAATATTTTAATGTCAATTTTAAGGGAAACATTGTTGAAATATATAAGTTTATAAATATTTTATCCTTAAAACACAAGATGTGGCAGAAACAACAAGAGATGCAAAATAAGGGTATTATATTAGCCTTTAACTACATTTTTCCTTCGTACTAAATAGACCATATAATTTTTATATGCCACACGGAAAGGGGGGAGGGATGTGCAAATAATTTACGAGTAGAAAATGGATTTCACATTATTTACAGAGTGAGAATTAACGGTCTCAAATGCCTCAATAGGGAGCTATATGGATTAACACTATAGCTACGTTGAGATGTGACATGTGTTAATAGTCAAATGTAAGCCAGCTTCATGAGAGACGGTGCAGTAATAAGCAGGAAGTACCATAGCCATAAGTCACGTACTATCACGCAGTGGACAGATATTCGTGGAAATGATAAGACGTTAATAGAAGTGTAGTCGATAAATTATGAACAATCGCTACACTTGAATCTCAATTAATTACGGCATGTATTTGATGGAGCTAACGTTTTTATCAGTTCTCTTGATCCTACAACACCACAACGCAGCATCCGAGACCATTTATGCCTATTTTCGGTCCCTTTTGCTCATAAATTATTTGTACCCGGATTTCCATGCTATATTCGACCTAAGCAGTTTATTTATTGCAATATTAGGTAAAATTGTTTATAAAGGTACTTTTTCCATTGTATATTTATTTATTTTTTAGCATTTAGCATTTAGCATTCTCGTTTCCAACAAAGAAGGAACCATTTATTGGAGTCACGCAGCACATGTCAAAAGCAACTGGGATTGATAGAAAATAACATAAGAACATTACAGATATTACATAAATACAGGGTACAAAGTTTACATACAGTTTAATAGTACTGTTATTAGTAAAATAAGATGGATTGCGAAATAAAAAAAAGCAATTTGGATCTAAATATAATTTCCGTTATCTATTTCACCTCATTTCATTCTGTTGACTCAATTATAGCATTGAACGTTTCAGTCGAGATGGGCTGGTACTGTGTGCGGCTTGCGCTTTGCCCCGGCTTCTATTATTGAAGCAGTTCTTTTGATGAGCTCGCACTCTTTGGAGGGGGGTTCTATATGTCGGCGTGATCTACCTGGTAACACATCAGGGACCCCGTTTAAGTCCGAGCCTCACTTCATTAACTCTTCTTGTACGTTCTCCACTTGGGACGTAGACACAAACGGCCAGTCTTCGAGCAATGCTAAAAGT
This sequence comes from Metallyticus violacea, assembly GCA_030762175.1. Taxonomy (NCBI): domain Eukaryota; kingdom Metazoa; phylum Arthropoda; class Insecta; order Mantodea; family Metallyticidae; genus Metallyticus; species Metallyticus violacea. The sequence goes on along the minus strand of CM060845.1, from coordinate 53,498,347 downwards.
ACCGAAATATCCTCCTCCGTGCCTAACAATACAATTCACAGTTTAAGAGACCGAATATTTACGTCACTACATTGTATGACTTGCACTCGTGAGAGGCTGACTATTCAAGTGACCCGGAAAGCTTTTACACTGGGTTTATTTGCTACCAGGGCCACTGTATATCTAAACTTACTCCATCCATCCCTACTTTGCATTAAATTTCTAAGAACTCTATTTCCCTTCAAGCATTTATCTTCATCGTCCATTTGTTTTTTACTTTTCCTAAATTGGCACCACTGATTTCGTATTCAACTATTTTTTCCTCGCTATTTCTGTTGGTAGATTGATCAATTTCTCCATACTTAGTTTTTTTCTCATTATTTTAGTTTTTTCACATTCGAGCATAGTATGTCAATAATTATCTTTCATTCCACACATTGGACATTCTTATAAATTCTTTACTCTCTATTCTCTACTCTCTACTCTCTACTCTTTTAAATTCACTACACCTGTTGTAGCACATGCAATTCTTACTTTCGCCATTCTATCACCACATTGTATATGCCATTAGGTTAATTTATGAAGGTTGCGCTGCAACTAAAACGTCTACCAAGATCAAATGAACCTCCCGCCGGAGTACCGCACGCTCACGTGTGATAATTCACTGGTCTAGTACATAAAAGATAAACTAAAAGCGTGAGGAAAGAGAGAGTGTCATACTGGTATATGTACATTAAAATAACAAAAACGAAAACAAAAATTAATAGTGCACCCATCACATGATATTCTCTCTATGCTATGTTACATGTTCGTTTTCTCTATCAGTATAGCTGAACTGTCTATTTTTTCATTTGTGTATTATAATTACATATTTCATGTATATAAGGGTCAGGAAAACTTTTTAATATGTGGTTTTCAAAACGGTGATAGCATATTTAGTTTGAAGACATAATACTTCAGCTGTATCACATAGAGGAATTCACATTAGTGGGACAATGCCGAGAAGGAGAAATAGTGTAACATTACTCGCAGCAGGGTTACGAGGAAAAGCAATATCTGTCCTTCAGCAAACTAGCATCTCATGAAACTGAAGCTGAAATGCATGCACAATTCTCACCGAGATTTTTAACTTGAGTTGGAAGACTGTAAATTGTGTTGACCCAGGATCTCTAAGCAAGGATGATGTTAAAGTTGCGACTGAGGTATACGTATAAAAATCGCATAAGTGTTTTTTTTTTATTTATTTACGGACGCTTTTTAACGTCACAGGTCATTAGCGTCCCATTCTATTCTGGGCGTGAAACGGCCGCCAAATTTTGCTCAGAGGTCTCTTCTTTCAGGCTTGAGGTTTTTTTTCGTGCCGTAAATGTACGACACGGCACGGCTTTACTTCCCTTCCAAAGGAAGTCATACTTAGGATTTTTACGCTCGAAAAAATCCATCGATCCTGGCCGGGTTCGAACCCGCGATCTTGGGTTTAGAAGGCAAGTATGGTTACCACTACCAGCAGGACCGACTTATTGCATAAGTTTTAAACACAGGTGCTGATGAAAAATTTGTGTTTTTCTGTGTGAATTATATCTTAATAATGTACATTTTTAAAATTAACGTATACAAGGAGCATGAAATAATGCAATTTACCTAAATGTCTGTAGTGTTAAAATATCAATAGATAACCTGGCATATATTTCTGAAGTCGAAACAGAATTATTATCCAGAACATAATTCTGAGGATAGTAATATAGCAATTTGTGAAACCAGCAAAGAGTCAAGGAGAGAATTAACCTCCGACCTCTCTATCATTATATAGGATGCCGGAAAAAGTTGTTTAGAAAATAAAAATGTAAGGGAATTTCTAGAGCAGGCGTTTGTTATATGTAAAAATGCCTTCTTTACCTTGCAGTTCCAGACCCTTGATGCATTCAATACGAAAAGTTTTGTTGGTCTTTGTGACTAGAGAAGCTCTTTCCTTACTTATCAGAAGTTTGGTATTTCAGCACCATGACACTTATCCTGTCGAGGTGGAAGCAACCAAAACTTTTCTCATTAAGGTGTCGTCAAAGGCTGCAAAAATTCGAAACCCTGCCCTAACATTTCATTATAACAAGTTATTTGGGTTAGATATTGCTAGCAATGGTACTGACTGCTTAGAAAATATTGAGCGATACAGAGAGGATAGTTTTACCACATACTTTTCATCTGGAAGTCGGCTTTGTGGACTAATATATATATATATATATATATATATGAAAAATAACGCAACACTATGATATTAACAATGTAATTAAAATAACAATAACTAGAAAAGCAGAAAGGATAAAACACTAAGAAAAAGTCACAGATTAGTAATTAATAATTAGTAATTTGTGACTTTTTCTTAGTGTTTTAGCCTTTTCTGCTTTTCTAGTTATTGTCATTTTAGATACACACACACACACACACACACACACACATGTTTGTGTGTGCAGTAATTGTAGTTATAAGTGTCTATAATGTGGTAAACAATTACTGAAAGTATATATGCCCTTTTAAATATCTATACCAAGATTTTAACCTCATATTTTAAATGTCTTAATCTTAAAATGCTTTTGAAGTAAACATTTTTATCTAAGAGATTGGACAAGAAATAAAATGTGTCAGGAATTGAAGCGTGTAAATATGCCATTCGCTCTGATCAGCTGAAGACATAGTATTGTCGCAGCGTTGAGATGGAGACGTATTGCCCAGAATTCAAACAATTTTGACATTTTATATAGGTCAATAGTAACTGCGAATTTGGCTATATCATGAGATTCGTAGAAGCAATGCAACTTTCATGTTTCCCTTCCACCTCAAAAATTTGACATACCGTGATGGAAAGATGTCATTGAATATTGGGGTATAAATGGAGCAAATTGATTCCTTGCAAAATGGAGTGATCACGAAACAATTATATGTTGTGTTAAATTTAAAGTGAATAAAATCTGACTACACTCCCTAATGTTACGGCTGTTTACTAGATTAGATAAAATACGGGTGCTCTTTAAATGGAGGTTTTATGCCGTGGGCAGATAATTACTAATGTGACTACATTATAAGAAAATATTTACTAATTTTTAGTTCTAAATTAATACATATCAATTTCGAACGCTCATAAAAGAGAGAAGAGTTATATTTTCTCCATAATAATGTTTTAAGTTAATAAATATGTTCCAACAAAAGTTTTTTAAAATATGTTTAAATTTTTCATGTCCAATTACGTGCTTCACATAATCCAAACACAAATATTTAAATCATATACGGATAAAATCTCTGTTAAAACCCTTTATTTTTTTATAAGATATATTTCCAAAATAAAGAATTAAACTTTCTTTCATTCATTTATTATTCAGTTTATATTGTAATAAATATATTTTTGTTACTATACATTAAATGCTAGAGATATGCAGCCTTGTTGAGCGATGTGCACGTATTCAAAAAGCTGGAGAGCGTCAGAATATTGATTGCTGTCCTCGAATCCAATAGGTTTATCGCAAGTATGTGACTCACGTTTGGTTATTCCATTAGACAGCGCACGTTCCCGAGCCAGCAATCAGGCTTTGACAATAAAACCTATTACCGCCTCTGTGTGCATTCTGCAGACGCCGCCCGCAAGTAGTTGCCTCGTTGTCACATCTCACAGACACTGAGAGGCGCGATCGTTGGATGTTTAGAGGGTTACATTGCCTTTGTACGTTCGCAGCTAAGTTTTGCTATCCATAATTTACTGTTGTGGTAGGTGAATCAACAAGCAGTGACACTGAAACTCTGCTTTGCCTGGTAGCTATAGAGAAAGGTGTTACCTGTCAACATACAGCAATAGTCATGAAAGTTTTTAACGTTTTTTTTTTTTTAAATAGTTGTATGTCAATGTCAGAGTAATTCTGAACACTTGTTTGCTGTTTAAATGTGCAAAGTTGTATTTATTAAACTCTTAGCTTAAAATACTTTAAGATAATGTTTAAAAATAAACATATTTTAATACATTGAGATTTCTTTGGGTAAAATTATATGCAATAGAAACGAGAGATTAGATTTCTTGGTTAGAATCATCGCAAATAAAAACTCATTAATAAGCCACAGGGAAATCACAATATCTGTTAGTTAAAAGCTGCTTTCAGACTACCTTAGCTACATCTACAAAGACTCCAATGTTATCCAGTATGTCAAACTGTTCATTCCCAGCATCCATTGCGAACATTCACTATCCCTATAGCCAAATGTTATTTCTATACAGTTCCTCGCTAACCATGGCTGATTCCAGTCATAGAATAAAGATAGCGCTATCACCACTGCAGAAAAAGTTACTCTGGATATATAACCTGAACTACAAATCGGACAGGGGATGGAGGTTGCATTCAAACATGGACCAAACTCAGCAATTAGGGATTCGCTTGGTTTAGGTTAGGCGATGAGGGTGACTAAAGTAACAAACAGAGAGGATACAGAATGTGCCCTATATGTGCGAGAAAGAATCGTGGGAACATATTCTGGCGTACTGCAAGAGGACGGAGGAATAGAGAAAGAGATATCTACTGGCCCCTTTTGTAAATGGGGGAGAGGGCATTGGCAACGCTGGACTATTCTGGCAGATAGGAAAGAGAAGAAGGGAGTAGGTTATTGTGGGTTTATTTATTTATGGACGCTCTTTAACATCTCAGGTCATCAGCGTCCCATTCAAGCGTGAAACGGCCGATAAATTTTACTCAGATGCCTCTTCTTTTACATGCTGAGAATGTACAACATGGGACCCACGGCTTTACTTCCTTTCAAAAGGAAGCCATACTTACGATTCTTACGCCCGCAAAAATTCCATTGATCCTGCCCGAGATTGAACCCGCTATTTTGGGTTTAGAAGGAAAGTATGGTTACCACTACACCACTAAAACCTACTAAGAGGAGTAGGTCGAAAGGGGCAGACAACCAGGAAGGGGGTAGGGGAACATGAGTCAGTTTTTATATCATATATGTGAGGGATTGTATGTACTTGTTTTCTATTCTGTTTATTTGATTTGGTTATTTACATTTTTTCTACTATATAGTTTTCTTCTTTTGCATTTATATATTTCATTATGTATATTGTGTGAATTTTAAGAGTTAAATATTGATTTGTGCAATTTTTTTTTCTTAACGTATTCGCATGTAAATTGTGCAGTTATATTCTCATTATTCAATTACAATATGGTACTATCTGACATCAGTAATACGTTCAGACGGGACATTCACCGGCTGACCCTGTTCATGACGTATTCGTATTTCATAATAGTCAAGGAAGTGTCGATCCTGGCGGTCTAGTGGTAACCATACTTGCCTTCTAAACCCAAGATCGCGGGTTAGAACCCGGACCAGGATCGATGGATTTTTTCGGGCGTAAAAATCCGAATTATGGCTTCCTTCGGAAGGAAAGTAAAGCCGTGGGTCCCGTGTCGTACATTTACGCCATTTCAGGTCCTGAATAGAATGGGACACTGATGACCTGAGATGTTAAAGAGCGGCCGTAAATAAATCAATTCAACAATGACAGTCAAGCACTCGCGACATTCGGCTATCTTCGAATAGATCACGCTGTTACCCTTTTCCTCTCCTGCCGTGCTACAAGCACCTTGCTGTTTCTATGTTTGACAGATCTGACCTTGAGATTTCTTTTTTGTAATGTGGGACGGGAAAAAAAGGCTTTGCTGATGCTGCGGAGGTGAACAAAAACAAGAGACGTACTTTGAGCACAGCATTTTCCAGTCTTTGGCGGCGGAATCGAATGATAGGAGCATAACACAGTTTAGTGCCAGTCTAAAACAAATGCCTCAAAATGGATGGTGTTTATGGGGAAAAATGGGTTAGAGTCACTAATCTGTCGCAACAAACGTTCTTTACTTCTTATATTCCTGTCTCGTTTTATGGCTAATCGGAACTTACTTTCTGGACGTGCGTACTTTGAAGTCAGTTCAATCACTGATTTCGTTTTATGGCTAATCGGAACTTACTTTCTGGACTTGCGTACTTTGAAGTCCGCTCAATCACTGATTTCCAGATATACTGTTCAGGTCCATTTCAAGTTCCTTTTATCCGTTCCAGCAATAACTAATCAACGTTCTAGGAAGTATCTCTTGAATGTGTATCATGCACGAGTCATATTATGTGCTGAAAATGACAGCCTAGCTCTGCAATAAACCTGCACTTGGTAACAGTACTAAAAGTGTTAATATATTGGTATTGAAAATGATGGTGTCATCAATTAAGTTTTTGTAATGCTACCTTTGATGGGCGATGTGTCTTTTAGCAATTCAGCATTCTGTAATTCTTCGCAAACCGTATGAAGATTTGCAAATTGTTTGGTACAACCCACAAAGCGCACAAAGATCCCACATTCTTTTGAATATTAAGGCGGTTCATGAATTTGGAATCCTGAATCCCGAATGCTTTACCTTTTTATTTTCTCGTAAAAAAAAACTATCCCGCATGCTACCAAATTCTTCTAAGTTATACTGTACAGATCACAAGTCAAAGATGTTTTTCTTTTCACTTTATAGCAGTGCTACCCCTGTATGGCCAAGGGTATGTTTTCTTTGCAGCTTCTAATTTGGAATATCTTGAGTTCTGAGTAATTATTTCTTAAGTTACTAATTCAGAACGCACATTTCTTGGTGCAATGCTTGTCGCGTTCATCAAGATAAGACTTGTTTCCGAGTTCTGTGCCAACTCACAGCTCATTAACTTCAACGAAGCTTCTTGCTTCTTGCTCTGAGCAAGGAAAGAGCAACTAACCCAGTAAGTATGCGCTTTATTTACTTGTGTTCTGATGTCCTGCGTATAAATATGACGAAAAGCAAATAACCTGAAAACAGCTCGGCTTAAATGTATACCATCATTGCAGATTTATAAATATATTTCCGTCCATACATTGAGTTCCGGTTTATATGCTGAATGTGTTAAACATTGAAAGCTACAGCTTTGATTCTGATTGTTGTTGTGTTAAACCGAGACAAAATGTCTATCATCAATGTCGTTCTTCATGTCTGTTCCGCTCTATCACTTTCTCTCTGTGTTTCCTAGTTCTGCGAATGTCTTGAGGACTCGCAAATTGATAATCAAACATTTATTTTGAAGATCTTCTAGTCTTATTTGTATATTTCCATCTATATCTAGTTAAATATTTTTCCATTTCATTTTCTTTTCTTGTCCGATTCCTTGCACTCCTTTTGAACTACAAACATTTCCATGTGTATTCAATTGAAACTCAATGTGCCTTTCTTTGCAATAACACATTTATATATCCAAAGAGAGTAAATAGATACTAGTTCAAAAACAGCATGTGCATTAAACATTTTTTTTTTGATGCGGTGTTTGCACAAAATCCAAAATCTTCTTGTAAACCAAACCGAAAATGTGATGTTTAAAAAATTATTAAAATAATGCAGTACGCTTTTTAGCAATATTATAATATCATCGGTATGTAAAACTAATTCAGATATAACTCTTTCTTTGAAGTTGTATTTCATTATACTCTGTTAAGAATAGTTCGCATTTTGAAACTTGTTGATGTTATTCAGAATATTTGATAGTAAGTAGTTGTAGTATAATTTATTTCAGTGTGACAAATACAATAAAACAACAGGCACATACGCTTACCTAATGCGCTAGGTCTGTTTGATCTAATACAAGATATTTTTCATAATAAACTATAAAACGAACCTGTTTAAAAATAAAATGAAAAGAAATAAAAATAGAAAGAAGTCACATTAGGAATGGCACAAGCGCACTGAGTTACTCAATTTGTTTCTGTCTCATTTTTATTAGATATTTACTAAATCTCTCCTCCTCTTCCTTGTCTGCTAACAGAAACCCAGCATGACCATCTCCCTCTATTCAGTCCGGTAAAGGAGTGTGGTAGAAACTTTCCCCTCTATTTTTCCTTACATTTACATTCATCCAATATACATGGAGGAAAAAGAATAAATAAAAGAGGACACTACATGAACATATGACGCCTGCTGCTGCACTCTATATTTGGTTCGACACACTTGCCACATGTCTAGTTTCTGTAATATTCTTTGGTGATTGAAGCAGGAAATGTTGTCTCAAAAATTCCTATTTAAGTATAATTGCTTCTGAGGACTATAATAATAATTGTATCTTGTCTCAGGTAATCTAGGGTATTAATATCATAATGTAAAGGAGGACCCCAATATTATATGCATTAGTGTATGTATGTAGATATGTCTTTTTAATAGTAAGTAATATCCAAGTTATCTCTATATGTTTGTTATGTTTTGTAGCGGTAATATTATGTTCCCTTAATGTTTCAAGAATTTGTCAATTTTAGTGTACTTCCTGAAAACAACAACTCATTTTTGGAACATGGATATCTTATATCACGTAGATGACACAGGAAAATTGTTAAGGTATGTTTCGATATGACTGTATTGACATGTTCCTCGTTAGTAACATTAAAATGTTTTTACAGTAACTTTTGTTCTTCAGTTTTCAATCCCATGCAGCAGCAGTCAGTTCAACACTCTCCTGTAAGGTACATAATGTGAATTCAGGTCACATTTTATCGTTCTATAAGAATTATCTCCAATGCATCGCAAGCTACTTTAAAAAATACGGATAAGGGCATCGAGAGTTACTCAAGTTCAACTTTAGGTTTATACGATGTCTCCTGGATGTAAGAGACAGCTTTCAAGAATATTGGTTACGACTGAGAGGTAAACAGTATGGTCTTTTTTCAATGCCAGTGAGATGTCAGCAATTGATAACCAAAATAAATTAATATCTGCTGTCGGAAAACCAGAGTTCGATTACCAGAACCTGTTTAGGAGTATTTCTAAGTTAGAGAGGTGTGGAATGGAGTCTTACATAACCTCGTGAATATCATTGGGGAGCTGCCTGATGGAGAGGCGACGTTCTTTGATCTAGAAACCACGCGATAAGAGACCGGAGGAATGCCCCTCCAGCAATATTGCTCTCTGTCAATGAAATATTAAGACGGAGATAGAGGAAGCAAAAATCGTTGCTTCAGGCCATGGTCCGATTCGGGTTGTAATCCATGGAAGAAGACAAAAATAAATTATATTTGTTACTTGTTATTGAGTTTGTGTCTTATCCGCGTAAGGTTCATGTAAGAAACAGATAATTCTAACAAACCAAGCAGTTAGCCCGTCTTCATAGCATTCTTAGCTTTAACATAATATAATATTCTTGTTTTTAAAGATTTGGCGCTATATGAATAACTAGAGGGAATATATATGTAAATGAAATTGTCTTTATTAGTGATGATGGTGGCGGCAGTGGTAGAGGTAGATAATGAGGGTTGCCTTAAGGCTTAGGTCGAATAATGTGCAATAATGCTGCTGTTACTCAAATAGGCTTTAGCTTTATAGTGGCTTACCTAAAGCAAATGGAGAGAACGTCACGATCAATTGTATGTGCCTCACAGGAGCAAATGGTGACTTTTAATTGCTTGAAATCAAAGTGTGTTAGCTTTCAAAATCAGGGAGATCTCTAAGCCACCCATTTCACGCTGAAAAAAACAATAATCTTTTATAAATGTGTTCTGAAGAAAAAAGAAACTAAATATTTGACTCAATTCGTGTTATTTATTCCTTGCTATCTTTCTCTTTTTTTGTCTTTGTTCTTACCTTTATTCTGCAGTATTCGTTTTCTTTTATTCAATTAATATTTTAATTTATTCTTTCATTACTTTTCTTTTAATACCTAACTTTCTTTCTTCTTATCTTCTTTTCATTCACCCATCTATCCATTCACTGTTTTATATTGCTTTCTTATTTTATGAAAAAATTTATTTATATGCTTGCTACTTTTTCATTCAATTATTTTACTAATTTTCCCTTATTTTTTGTTTCTTTGTGCCTTCTTTTTTCTACTATTTTCAACGTCCCAGTCTTGTTTCTTTCTTCCTTGTCTTTTGATTTGCTGTGCTTCTGGTATAACAATATTTTTTAATTTACTTTATATTATACTTTCTTTTCCTCTTCATTTTTACTTTAATATTATGGTTTAGCTCTGGGATTCTGTCCTCCATTCCAACTCTTCTCTGCTATGTTTCGTTTTCTTCTTATTCTACCTTGCATTTCTCAAGTGTAACCATTCCAAGGATAAATTATAATGCAATATGAAAATGTACATATTTAAGGGAAAATTTAAAGAGAGTGAGAAGTGAGAACTAAAAGACCACTGTTAACATTATTAGCGTATGCAAAAAGGAAATTTCAATATCTCAGCATAAAGCTCGAATTCATATCATTTGATAATTTCCTTAATGATTTATTTTTCCAATTTCTTAATGTTTTTTTCACCCTCGAAATGTTGTACAAGAAACTTGTATTTCTTTATTTACTGTAATAATGCTGTATTTTAAATTTCTCATTTTTTATTTTTTTTTTCCCTTCACAATCATCAGTTCATTTACTTTCTACAGCTGTCTTTTAATTTTTATTTCTTTCGTTCTAACTTTCTCTTTATCCTTTTTTCAGTTGGGTCTTTTAACATAAAAAGGAATGTTTTACATGTTGGCGTAAGTTATAGTAAGAATTCTCCTGCTTAATGATTTATTGCAACGTCCTCTGAATGATATAAAGTTTAATGCATAAGAAATGTAACGGTCATTGCCAGGTCGTTTTTGTATTATTGTAAAGCTGCCAAGTTTAGCTGAACCACCATAAAAGTGCCAAATAAATTAATCAAAAAATATATGTATGTATGTATGTATGTATGTATGTATGTATGTATGTATGTATGTATGTACAGAAAGAGGTTGAAGCTTTAATATGACGGTGTGAATTTGTATGTAAAATAGGACTGTTTAATTTCTGAAACATAAAAACAGAACACTAAAATATAATTGAACGCAAATAAATTTTCCTGTTATTCCGAAGCACACTATTTTCGGCACATCGCACTAATGTGCAATTGATTTTCCTTGCCCGGATTTTATTAATATTTTAAAATTCTTCTCAAGCACATTTTACAGTTTAGAAAAGTGTTTATATATACGTGTACATATCTCATGACACATAATTGTAGGTACATGATTTACAGCTCAACCTAAATTACTTTTTACTTTGGTCGTTTTTGAGTTACAATGCGTTTCTAAAGTGCATAACATTGAGACTCTAGATTTTTTTTTTTTTTTTTTTGAGTTGAGTGAGCACAAGCGTATTGTGGTTAGTAGTCAAAGTCATCTGCTATCTACGACAATTACCAGAGAATAAAATGAAGAATTATCACTATATGCATAGACTAAAAAATCTCTGTGCAGTTTTTTGAATAGTTTAGTGTTAATATGTAAGCTGGGATAATTACCAGCACATTAATACTTTTGTTTTACCTAGAACATGGACAGAAGCATCATTTTGTGAATTTTAACAGATAATATATACTTTTGGTCGAACAAGCTAAATTAAACTTAAAAAACCGAATGTTAGGATAGGGCGTGATAGGGCGCCGCCTCATTTTTCTTGCGCTGATAAAACTATTCTAGATCCAAGACTCCCAGACAGTTGTGGGGGACCAACATTCTGGCTAGCTCGTTCTTCTAAAAAAACTCAATCCACTATATTATTTGTTATTTAAAGGCCGTTTTATACTCCAGATCTATTTAATACTCCGAAATTCTTTGCCAGCGTAGACCTGAAATATTGAAAAGAGTAAGGCAGTCTTGCATGCTTGGAAGCCTGAATTGTGTTAAGTAAGAAAAATACTGTAGCTAAAAAGAACTAAGGGAAATTATCCATGTGCTTTTGCTTACTTTAGCTCCTCATATCGATCCCCAAGAGACTTCCCACATCCAATATACTTGTATGATTGTGTACGTGTTAAAGTTCCCATTTTTATATTTTTTGTTAAGTATATGCTTTATGTAGAAGCGATGTTAACTTGGTCATTATTACATACCGTATTTTAATTGTATGGTAACTGAAGATTGATTTCATTTCTGTAGTTAAATATTTGCTTCATATTTCAAGATCCTCGCGTATGACATTCATAGAGTTGATTTTAACAATTTGGACAAGCTGCATTGATTAATTTAAGATGCGTTAAAATTGCAGGACAGAATCTGATAAAGTAGATAGACCAATGGAACAGAAATATATATCGCGGCAAAAGCATTGATGATCTTTTTCCTGCAAGGTATCCAATTTCTTATGTTACTTTGATGTAATGCATGTTAGTTCGCTCAGAAAAACAACGTTGTCTCGTCTCTGAATTTTTTTTCAGGGCATGTTTATTGTCAACAGATCGGGTGTGGAAGCAAGAGTAATTAATTTATTCGTTTATCCATTATTTATTAATCAAGACCCAGCAAATATTCTTAATAATGCAAGTAGCAGTTAATATTCATAGTTTCTACTCAATTTTTAATGTACAAAAGTAACTGTGACAATGCTATAAAATTACTAGTAGTAGCAGTAGCATATACAAAAAAAAAAAAAAAAAAAAATTAGAAATCTTAACTCATCCATGTCGCACAGGTCTTGGGACCGTATGTATTTTCCCAATACACTATGAAATACATGAAAGTACAAACCAATAATTAATATTAAGGGACAAACAATACATATAATTAAATAAATAAATGAAAAAAGAATCAAAATATAATTGATTTTTTACATATCTAAATAAGGTAAATGGAAAAGAAAACAATTCAAAAGTAAATAATTACACTCCCTTAACACACACAGCTGTACAAAAGGTTGTGACTTATGTTCTCCTACCCTACCCAGTTGTCTGCCTCATCCGATCTGCGCTGTCTCATCTTGTATAAAAATTTACCTACTCCCTCTTTCTCCTTCCTACCTGCCAGCAAAGTTCAGCACTACCCTCTCCCCCAGTTACAACCGTAAGAATCTCTTTCTCCATTCTTCCGTCCCCTTGCAGTATGCCAGAATATGTTCCCAAGATTCTTTCTTCGAACATATAGGAAATGGATGAAATATTTCGCCGTCAATGATATCAGCATAAGGCGTACCTTGGTACCGTGAACTACCTAAATGACTTAACTTAGAGACATCAAATATGAAATGCAGGATAACAGTTTCGCATACCATATAGCTACGGTTCTAGTACTTCACACCCAAGTCCAGACTGTGCATTTGTTTTAGCATTACAAATGTTCCTTGCTCATTTGTCTATTCATGAAGCGGCCTATCAAACCGCAACTGTTTCACTAACGCAAGGTAACACAGAAGCAGCAACAGGTGTTTCATGCAAACCAATTTTGAACCCAAGTTCACAAACCTACCCCGCCGTTAGATGATGAGATCTGACTGGTGGATGAATCGTCTTAAAATACTACTTGAAGCACTGTAAAACTTTAATCTCTTTCTAATGTATACATATGTTCTCCATATAAAATAATTGCTCATCATGCACTCATTCTACTTAATATAAAGCGAGGGACTTTCTGGTAAGCAAATACAACTGTCACCTCATTATATATTTCCCGCTGACTGCCTAGAGGTCTTGCCTTGTTATGCCACATAATGATGAAGTTTGCTCGGCTAAATAAATTGTGAAAGTAAATTTAACATCTTAGGACGAGAAAGGAATTCTCTTGGAATCAGTCAGGTTTTTCACACTAGTTCACCGGTGAGCTAAATAAAGGCATTAAAACACAGAGTAATTTAGTAAATATGAAATACTTTAATGAATAAATTCATTCTCTCATTTTTATATTATTTTAGTTGTTTATCTTCAAAAATCAATTTGTGCAGTCTTTTAAGATAAGCATAAACTTCTATTTAGCATTCTTGCACTTGTACCGAGCCATATATCTTTTAAAACACTGCAAATTCATTATTATCAGTTCAAAGTTAGTTTGAAAAATAGTTTATGTAAACTTGGCTGATTGAAAACATCGGGAATGCTTGGTTATCTTTGTATTCAAGTACCAAAAAGAATCGTTTATATTTTTAATTATTTTTGAAGTTTGAAAAAAAGCATTAATAATTTCTTTTTCCATTGTGTGTCTAGTTTTATAATAACGCCAAAGGCATAAATTATCATATTTCGATTCTAAAATAATAATTAATATGTATAAATGTAAAACATGTTAAACCTAGTTCTTTAATAATCAAATATAATAGAAAATTAACTGCGTTAATCATTCACATATTTCCTTTATGCAATCCGATCATTAAAGCGCCCTTTTTATACGTTATAAATCGCGCACAATTAGCCTAACTCTAGCACTGGCGTCAGAAAAGGTTGCCTAGCAACTAGTTTTGTATGAAGTCATCACCGTCTTCAAAACACAATTTTATTAAACAATTTTTTTGAAACTACAGCAACAATGTAAGTTATTACTCATCATAAATTAATTCCCATCATCATGGTAATATTGAAAATGTAAGTAATTTATTAGTCACGTTACATCTTTTTTCATAGTTCATTGGTAATTTTTAGTATACTGACAGAAAACTTCCTTAAATTTACTACATTTATTTTACTTTCGAATACACACACCAGAGCGTCGAAGGCATACAAATATTGGACTGGAAAAAATGAACAAATCTAAGAATCTAAATTGTAAATAATAAATAAACGCTATATGATATATTTATCATCTCCGATAAGTACGTAAAGATTTTTTCATTAGTTAAACTAGCAAGTTTCTCTTTTCTCACCGAGCAGAACTTGTCACATTCCCTTTCATACACTTTTCGATTTTTGAGGAATTTACAAACCCTCAGCTTCCTTAGCTTCCTTTATAATTTCTTCTGTAATGATATCCACATTTTCAATATCAAACATTTCAGAATTAACATCAATTTCAATTTGATTTCTCCGAAATAAAAACAAAACAACTTTGTCTTAGAAACGGGTACTAAAAGCATACAATATAATACGTCATAACCACCAAGTAATAACGTCACATTTTGCCAATTTTAACTACTTTATTAATATATTTCAGTGTTAAAATTACATAAAACGTTGTATGCAGCAGACGTATAAACTTCATACTGAACAATCGTGTAAATTAGCGCGTGAGCTGAAGTGAACCCGCTAGACATTTATCGTGTCACAAAATTATACACTAGTTACTTAAATTACTACTATAATAACATCATAGGAATGTACTGCACTGGAATTAATTGATAAGAACGAAGGAGGACACGTTGGTACTTTCAGCGTTGCTCAAAGGCTGGCCGTTTGTGCCCACGCCTCCGATGAGGTGAGGGAGTTACCGGCCGGTCAGAATCCAGGGCTGTAAGAAACGGACATAAGAGTCCCTGACATTGTTTCCAGATAGAACACCCCAATGCCGGCGGAAACCCCCGACTCTCCAAGGAGTTGGAGACCAGACACTTGGGAAGAAACCTTTCCAAAGCGCGTATAGCACCAGGCCACCTCGCATGTAACAGAATCAACGGTGTAAAATTGGAAAGCGGAAAATTCGTGCAAAGAAAAAGTCCACCCTAACATTTTCCTAAGCGACCAGGGGAATAACACTAAAAACCCAAGGTCAAAATGACCGACTCCAGGACCTCTCGAATGCCAGTACCAAGTCACTGACTCTATTCTAAGAAACCATAAGACGCTTTCTCATCTCTCCGCATCATCATTTTTCTCTGTAATATTTTGTTTCGCTGTAAATTTCAGTTTCCACTCAATAATTAATAGAAAATAGTTTGCATATTTGCGTTTTTCTTGTTTTACTAATAATTCACTTATAGCTCTTATCTCTCTGTTCAACTGTATTGCAATCCTATCAGCTATTTTAGCTCTTCATTGATCACTGGCTTCATTCTTCCTGCCAGAGAATTCTCAGAATTTACCCACTTCTATAACTGTAGCATGAATTTAAAAAAAAATTGTATCGTTATTCAGTGATTTTATAAACTGCCGAAAAAAATGTGTCAGATAATACATATGAATGGGAATTAAAAAGTTTTAAAGGGTGAAGTTAGAGCATTTTAATGCAATGTAAACAAAGTACATTGTTGTTTTCTTCCCTTATGCTGACTCTGCCATTATGATAATCTTTGTGGCTTGCTAATATATGATCCATTTTGGTACTAGTCTCTATTTTATAGTGAATTTGATAGGTGTCCATTAATTTGCTGTTCGTTGATTTCGCTTATTTAGGTGAATTCATGTTTGAAACCAGCAGTTTCAATAATGTAATATTGCATCTGCTTATACAACACCCAGGGAAAGTGCTCTAAAAAAACGAGCTTTACCGCTATGGGTGGCCATGGTCGTTAAGGCACGAGCTTGTGAGCAGGAGATCTGGCACTCGATTCCCACCAGGATCATCCTCCCTGACTGAGGTTTTTTCCAGATTTTCCTCAGTCCTCATAATAGACAAATGCCGGGTTGGTACCTTAAACTTGGGCCTGCAACGCTTCGATCCCTGAAAAAATGTATTCCTTTCCCGATTTATCATTTCATTTCATGTCAACCACCTATGGTGCCTCAGTAGTAAAAAAGGGGGTTAAACACTACTAAAGAGAGAGAGAATGTTTTTTCGCATTGCCAGAATTAACTTATGTAAGCAATTCACGCGTCCTGGAAGTGTAGCAAACATAGACGATCTAAAATATAGTCACCTCAGAAGATAGTCCATCTGGTGGTCTAGAGGTAGCCAAATCTACCTCCTAGATCCAAGTTCGCGAATATAAACCGGGCCACAATCAATGCATTTTGTATGGCGTAAGATCCTAAGTATGTCTTCCTTCAGAAGGAAAGTAAAAGTGTTGATTACATGTCGTAGAGTTTCGGCAGTTAAAAAAGCTCAACCTCAAAGAAGAAATCTCCAATACCACCATAGAATACAAGAAATGGTATTGAAACTTTATTTCTTAGCAGAGCTTAAAAGATTGGAACATTCCATCTGCATCTCGGTTATTGAAGTGATATATATATATGTGCTTTCAAGATAGAATTAAAATTATATCACGTATCAACGTTTACTTGGTAATTAAACATATAAAATATATCGTATATTTACGATTTTTATATTTTATATTTTTTTTTCAAAGTACAAACACCAATTTTCGAATTTTAGAGCTAAAATTTGTTAATGGGTTACAACACTATAAGGCATTAAAAAAAACAACATAACAAGAATAACCCATGAGAAATGTTTTCTCGTCCTTTCTTTCACCTCTTGTTATTACTCAACCACTAAATATAGCACTTCCGGCATTAAAATTAGAACGGGTGGGTTCAGCAAAACAGGATATTAATTTTAACACAGTTGATGATGCTTCTGTCAATATATGACAATTGCATATCAACCTAGTCCAGAATAATTTATCATGGAATATTTTGTGCCTTTTTCTCACCACGTCATTTTATCTCATTTCTGTTTATCTATATCTAAACTATTCCTATCAGTTTTATTTTTGCCTATATTAGCCTGTCCTTTCGTTTTATGTCGAACTGAACGCTTGGATTAGTTTATCATTTATCTGCTTTTATAACTGCCAGTATTTTCTTAGGGTGTTTTTATTTTATTAATCAAAATTTTATTTACTTATCTATGCACGCCTTTTATCTACTAGAGAAACGTGTTTATATCATTCTTCTATCCCCCCCCCCCCCCCGATTTTCAAGATTATTGTCCTTGTTAACTGTGATAGTCTATCTTCATTTATTGTTGCATATTACACAATTTCAGACTAATATTGAGTAAAATGTGGGACAAAACTTAATAACCTCAATCCATCCTACCGAGTTCCAAGGGTATAGTGTTATCGCTTTCGTCTAAATAGTAGTACATATCAAGAGATATCTGATAATTTTCCACTTGTTACTTTCGTGCATCAAAGATTGAACAGGAGGTATATATTTCCTGTTTATTACATTATTAATATCTTAGGGTGAGCTAGTTAATAAAGAATAAATGAACATATGATTTACTCTCACTTCCATACCCGATCTGTTAGCACTAAACATGCACTGAAAGAAAATACAGAGACGTGACAACGTTGTTTTACTGAGCAAACTCTGATACATGCGTATCATATGAATGAAACCTGGATAACTATAATCTCTGTTCGAGGGAAAATACCCTAAGAATTGAACCGTACTATATTATAACTTTTGGTACAACTAACAAAGTTTCTGAGGATCCAATTTCCGTAGCTCGAGTTGATCGGAACGATTGTAGAACAAATTAACAAATAATGTGTGTGGAAATGCCTATCTTAAAAACTTTTTAGAAAAAATTTAAAACAAACTACGCATTTAGCATAATCATCCCAATGAAAGAAAATTTGCTTACTTATAATCTGAATTAAATTGTGTATACAGATACCACCTCCCTGGTATCTCATAACAATGTACTAAGATATTCTAAAAAACAGATAGAATTACGGAAAAATTAAACGAGATAGCACTATTACTTCTCTCTTTATCAGAAGATCATTACCGCGAAAAAATGAAGTTCTGTTAAACGGGTTAAGAATTGGTCATACACATCTAACCCCTTTCCTGTGAAAGATGCCACATTCCATTTAATATTGGATTGGATTGGAAGGTTAGGGGTGGCTCGATAGTTCAGAGTTGCTCAACTGCTAACCATTTGTGCCTATGTCCCCAATTGAGGCACTTCTAGGAGGAAGGAGTGAGACAATAAGAATGCCGGGAGGCCAGGATCTGCGGGCGATGAGGCAGACACATAGACGGTGTCCCTAACATGTTTCCAAATAGAACACCACAACAGACTCCACTCCCGCTCCCACCCAAGGAGTTAAAGCCGTGCAGAAGATAAAATCTTTACAAAGCGCAAGTCATCGCCAAAAATAGCCAATGCATCTCGCCCTGACACTTTCAATCATGCGTCAATCATCAGTCAACGAAATGAAATGAGACGAAATGAAATGGAAAAGTGGAAAATCCGTGGAAAATTGAGGATTCGTCCCAGAAAGCGCCTAAGCAAGCAACCAGGGGAAACTACGAAAATCCCAAGGTCAGTTTGGCCGGTTCCCAAGGCATTTGAATCCGGGACCTCACGAAGGCGTTAACCCCTGAGCCAATGAATATTAGTCACGTTTTCTTCAAATGTACTAAATACCTCGGTGCAAGAAAACGGCACAATATTCCCGCAGATATATCGACGGCGCTTGATAATCCCCATATACAAGTATTACATCAAATTATAAATATTTTCAAAGTTATTGACCTTTGTGTAAGAATTTAGGGAAATTATTCTATTAGTTGTTTGTTTAATCTGTGAATTTGTATAACCTACAGTTTTACACACATTTATATCCACTCATACTGTGTAAACCATATATAGCGATAAGGTCTAAATGTGAAAGCGACAGTAAATAAAATTATTAAACAAGTAATTTTTCTGTAAAACTAAATTGTGTTTATGGTACAAATTAGATTAATTGAGTAATTAAATACAACCGTTCAAGCACATAAGATGCATCACGTCCAGGTAGACCAACACCAGCTGATAAAAAACAACTAAAAATAACCACACAAGATATGAACGACCAATTTTTAATTAAAGTTGAGAAACATGTGTGCAAGGGTTTTATACGACCTCACACATTGAACTGAACACAAACATATGGACACGAAAAAGCTGGCTATTCGATGGGTTCTCTGACAGTTGACCAAAATAAAATTTGAAAGGTCATTTCCAAGCAACGTCTAGATGAGTTCAAACGTGAGATAAATGATTTTACGTCATTCCTCGACTGATGGTGAAAAATGGATCTATCACTACACTCCAGAGACCGATGAGACAATCAAAATCGTAGATAGCACATTGCGGGCCAGTTTCACAGCAAGCAAGGAACATTTATCGGACTGTGTGTGAGGTTCCCAAGATAACTTTCATGGTCATCTGCGACAAATGGTATTTAAAGGTATTAGACAAATCTTATTATGCTGAAAAAATTCTTAAAGCAAATATATGCAGTTCAAAGGAGACTGTATTCAAACTTTCCCTAGAAGTTTAATTTTTATCTCGATCTAGGAACTTTTATTTCCTTAATTAATATTACGAAACTATAGTTAATCTGGAACAACGGTCTCTAAATCTCTGTCAAGAGCACCCTTTCGACACTTGTCCCACCGTCCCTTGCCCTTTGTAAAGTGGTATGCAAAATTCTCTTTTGTTACCAGCATCAGCTACCTCTTTAATCTCGTACGAGGTTTGAAATCTTCTCCCTTCCAAAGGAGAAGTGCCAAAAGTCAGTGGAAGCTAAACCTGGTCTCTAGGAGGGCTAGGTGATCAAGTGAGTAGATCTACAGGAGGGTGACTGTTCATGCATGTATAGTAAAGTTCTTGCAGCTAACTACAACCCTCTATGAAGCCCATTCACCGGCTTCTACAAAGATGTACATATTATGCAATTTTCAAATAAACTTCCTTTATTTCTTACAGCAATAATTATTTATATATACACAATTTGAAAGAAATTCAAAATAATTAAATACTGTATTATGCACAGCTCTTATCAAAACAATAAGTGTATATCGTTATCAGCTATTGAGGATTAAAGGCAAGCACTGGTAAATTAATAATTGACCCAACGAAGCTTTCTATGAATGAATTTGATATGAAGGTACTATTTAGGAAGAACAATACTGGCAAGCACTCCAGAGATCTAAAAACATCTAAGTTGTAATAAAATAAATAGAGAGGTTATAGTTACCTCTTTATAAAATAAAAAGGTAACCATAGGCAGTTTCGGGCAATATAATGCCAATTATCGCTGAAATGCAATATCTGTTTTCTTTAAATTATCCTAAAAATATAAAAGTAACATTTCTCCCCTAAAATAATTGGACATAGAAATAATAGGCAATACCATACTTTAAATAAATGAAAAAGGCGTAAATATTACGGACTTGCATAAATATACGGTTCCTGTTTAATAGTTTAAGTACATGGTTATTCAAAATGATGTGATCAATATTAATAATTTATTTCCACACTCGCACAATTGCACACAACTTTTGAGTAACAGTCAAGGTTCTACTATGTGCATTTCAAGTGGGCCTACACCCATCGAAACGATCTCATGTCATATTTTGTAGCATGTGCACATCAACTTGCAAAACTGCATTAACTGTACTGTCACAAATCTTGTAGTGACACTGGCACTGGGAGCACATAATCTGAGTATTTCACAAAGTCCCACAAGAAGAAATCCAGTGGGGTAAGATCTGGAGATCTTGGGGGCCATTTCATCCGCAGCTGTCGCATGATCAATTCTTCGAAACCTGAGATTTTCATTTATACACCTCCGTACTTTCAAATATGGTGGTGGGGCGCCATCCTGCAGTGTCTTTACTATCAAAATAATAATAGGTGGGCACATTATTTTGAATAGCCTGTATTTTTACTTTGTATAAATTTAATAACATATTTTCATCTACGGAACAACATTCAAATATGTACAGAGAGTTTAAAAGTAGAAAGCGGGTTGAAAATAGGCACCCAAGAAGAAGAAAAAACAATCATAGACGCTTCATTGTAAAATTGCAGACATTAACTCCAAAACTGCAAATGTGTGTATGTGCTGAAAACACAATAGCTTACCTTAACAAATTAAAGTTTTGTGGCAAATACAGGACATCATATACTGTAATATTTACTTGAAATTAAAGCGCAGTTATTGTTCATAAAATTTACCTACTGTAGTCCTCAAAACACCTTACCACTTTCATGAAGAGCTTTACAATGTGAGTGGCTTGTGGTTAGATTGAAGTGCCCCTTGCCTATGTTGCAATTCACCAATGACATTCGTTCACATCAGTTGACTGCTGTGAGCATGTGCCATATCGCAATTGAGGCAATATTAACAGCTTCACCCCATTACTACTAATGTTACAATTAATATCACGATTATTACTATTACTATCACTACTGGTATTATCATTATTATCGTTATTAGTATAATAATTATTACTCTGCACATGTTGTCAATATGAAAGTGTTGTAACATAGGACAGTGCCTGTTGCCGTTTGTAGATAGTAAACTTTATGCACAATAGCAAGTCTGGTGAAAGCCGGGTCCTTTTGTAAAAATCGAGGTCAAAGCTCTTTTTGTGCTCCACCTTTAAAGGCCGTTATGTAGGAGGGGAGGTATCGTTTTCCATAGATAACGCAAGTGTGTGTGGGAATGGAAGTTCCGCTAGAGGTAAATTTGCTAAAACTTATCTCCCATAAAAGCAGAATATTTATTGCAAAACTTTATAAATGTGTTCTAATATTATATAGAAGTTACATGCAATTTACGACTGTTGGTTAAATTAAAAAAAGAAGAAATAAACGTACTTTTAAATGGAAAATCACGGAAATTTAGTAATTTATTTTGTTGATATTTTTAAAATTCATTTTTAGGCTTCCTAGAAAATTGCATGTTACATTTCATGTAACAAAATTCATAGAATGTCTAAGAAAGTTTTATGCATAAATAAAAAAAATTGTGGCATAAAAATTTAGTGCAGGCCGGAAAGCTAAAGGCGGAGAAATGAGAATTTAAAGGCGCAGTTATTTCAAAGAAATAGCGTCTGAGACCTTCAAGGAGGTTCTCTAGAGTTCAAAGTAATGTTTAAGAGCAAAAACTAAAATTTAGTTTTTTACGCAAATGCTATTTTTTTTACTTCCATTTCTCCTTAGGAAGATATGTATTTTTGTTATACGTGTATTTGTAATTTCTATGAATTTGAATAAAATATTTTCAAAATTCCTTTTCAATTATATTTTAATGTTGCACATATTTGCATATAAATAATTTAAAAGTTTATTACTTTTTAAGATAGAAGCAACAAAAATCTAAGGATTATTTACACAATAACCTAAAACAAAAATTAAAAATGTAAAGTTTTTATCAGCAGTTTCGCAAAAAGGGATATTTGCATTTGAAAAAATATGCAAACGTAAAAGCTGATAAAAATTTTTACAATGGTGTTTTTAAAAATACCTAGATAAAAAACCAACAAATACAAACAATATCTAAATCTAATTATTTATTTTGTTCTAAATCTATATCTAAATCTTTTATTCTTCATGTACTTCCACGGAAGAAGGTACTTAAAAATCAGATAATGAAGATGACGAGATAGAAAAAAATGTATCTCGAAAATGGTTTTCTTTAAAACAATTAATTTTATGTTGTTAATGCGATTTATTCTGAGACATAAATGCATATATGGGTTGTCCATTAGCAGTCTCTACTAATTCAAACCCTGAAACATTTAGGAAAGTTAACATAGACATTTCATTAGCTTCTTTCATATTGCTACATAATGATAGTATATGGTATGCTTTTATTGATGTAATTATTTAAAATATTATATAAAATAATTAATTAAATTACAATTAAAATTAAACAAGCCTATTTTATAACACATAATTATTGAAGGGTTAAGTTGTGTTCAATACTTTACCAATAATCTGTATATAAAAATAAAAATCTATACAACAATTTAATTTCTGTGTTGTGTTAAAATATTTCTTCCTAATTATGAGGTCTGCAACCTGTTCTATAATGGTCAGTTTGAACAAGTTTTTTTGTGAAAATTCAATATTTTCACATTAGCCACTGAAGCACTAAATGTTTACACAATAAACTTTAAAACTGCTTATACATATATAGTACAGATTACAGCTGGATTCATCATATCAATTTTGCTTTTATATATGCACCTAATTATAAGCCAACCGCAGCAACATTAACATTTCATTTTTGCGCTTGAAATATTTTAATTAATCAGCTTTTTTATGCTAAAACATTAAATCATTAAAAACCTACCGTCATAACGTGCAGCTTTAATGAACCAGCAGTTCTGGCAATTGACCTGCTCTCTAGCGGAAATGAAGATGGTCGGTATCGTTGCTTTCATTAATTACCACACACCGCATTTGCAACTAATTCTAATTATTCATGTGCAGAATAAATAATCTAGTTGATTGGCATGCCATATAAAAACGGGTGAGTAACAAATTAAGCGAAGGAAGTGAAAATCTGTTTTTTTTTTTTTAATATGGTAGATTATCACTTTTGCAGACAGCTCATATTTCAACATATTTTTAAAATTTAAACCTTCTCATGCTTAGAGAGACTATTCAATGACATTGCTCTGAGGTTTGTTTTCTGAGTACTAGGTTTAAAGGCTATTACTTGATAATTAATTTCATTGCATTTACAGCAAAATATCCCTTTTTATTTTTATGCTGTGGAAGAAACAAAAACAACCCAATTAACTAAGGAGATAATAGAAAACTACACCAAATACTGAGTAGTGGACCTGGCTAATGTCATTCTTAAACACTACCGCCTGGACAACTCCAATCAGACTTTTCCGCACGAAACAATTTAATTGGCATTCAGAATTACACCGCTCTGACGTTGGCCAAATTCGTTATCTCCATAACGGGCTTTGGTCTTGACATCTTGTAATCTCGTCTGAAAAGCACGCTACCGTTGGCTGCATTAACAAGATGCCGGAAATAAAGTCTCCTACAGTAAATAACAGCGGAAGATGTGGAGGAGGAGGAGGAGAAAGGAAGAATAGAAATGTTGTGAGATAAGTGAAGACTTGTGGGTAGGCTAGGGAGTTAACTCTTGAAGAAAGAGATAAAAAATGTTCGTAAGAGAAGAAAGAAAACGAATGGCAAAACCTTAGCTTAAAGTCTGTTTTTATAAAGTTAAGATCGTTGTGGGTCTGTCTGGATGATGAGTTGCCTATTAGCGGAGTCTATTTACAAATAAATACAACTGCCACATCTCCAGTCACGCAAGAGAGTTTAAAATACATTCCTGAAATCAGTGCTCATATATACCTAGCTAAACAATTATCTATAATAATATAATTTCTATTTCTGCATTTCTGTCGGTCCTGGTGGTGTAGTGGTAGCCGTACTTGCCTGCTAAACCCAAGATCGCGGGTTCGAACACGGCCCGGATCTGATGAATTTTTTTACTTCCCTTCCGAAGGAAGTCATACTTAGGATTTTTACGCCCGAAAAAAAATCCATCGGTCCTGGCCGGGTTTGAACCGGCGATCTTGGGTTTAGGAGGCAAGTATGGCTACCACTACACCACCAGGACCGACTTCTTTTATGGCGACATCTATATAAATGCTATGTAATAAAGGTGAGATAAAGCATTCGTTCCTAACTCCTTGATTTATAATTATTGTTTCGTTTGTAATTTTACGCCATTGTCAATTATACTTTTAGTATTGAAACGCAGATGTTAAATAATTGTAATCAAATGTTTTGGGTAACCTTTAGAATAAAGCTCTATTAAATATAAGACATTGAAAACATCCATTGCTACCTGCTCTACACGTGAAATAGAAAGACAAGAAAGCTGGGAACATAACTACAATCATAGCATGTATGCACATATTACTATTTATAAAGCAATCCATTGGTGCATTAATAAAAAAACAGAGTTCGCATCTATTGTAACTCCTAAGCTGCATATTGTGACTGCTGTCGAATGTTGTAAATGCTTCTGCAACACAAATTAGAAAGTATATATCTGTAAGCACTAATCACATATGCCTACCTGGATCAAAGGACATGCGAGAATCGCCGGAAATAAAGGAGCTAATTCTAATGTAAAAATTTCACAATACCAAACCTTTATCAGGTTTACAACTTACTCTGTACATACATAAAACCACTCTTAAAAAGACAAACATAAACAGTTAGAATACAGAATGAACAACTAGTGCATAAAGAGCTTTCACCAAGGGTTTCCTCTTTACTTTTCTACGTTGATTGAACGCAAATTATTTAAACCCGCCTATGTTTTGACTCTGTAATTGGTTGTAGAAAATTTAAAAATAAAATACTTATATATTTATTATTGCACATCATAAGAAGTGTCAATGTACCTTCAACATGTAAAAATATACAACTTTGTTGAACACCTTCAACACTGATGACGTGTTTCATAAATATACTCCATTGTGGAGTTTGAAAATTTTCATTATTACGTTAGTTTATGTTATTGATACATTCTGTAACATATTGCGAAACTATAGTCCTTAGACACCATTAAGTTGAACAGGGCTTTATCGTATTTGGATATAAAGTAAATAAATAAATGGACATATATAGGTAAGCCATTACCTACAGGTAATTTTACGAAAGGTAAAATTGCGCTGTTCCCATCCCCTTAACTTGTACAAATGAACAATAAAACGATATATGCATATTTTCAGCTCAATCTGACCACTGCAAGGCGATCTTCCTCGATCATGAATGTTAAAAATTTTAGTCCGGAAAGTAATTTTTTCTGATATTATTAAATAGATATTTATTATTATTATTATTATTATTATTATTATTATTATTATTATTATTATATGTGATTCTTTGTCTTATTTTGTAACTAAAATGATAATGGCTTCTTTGATGAATGATTTTTCAATTATTGTTTCAGAACTACTATTCAAGTTAATGCCCGTGCTGATGTAAAGTGACTTTCATGACGTCTTTTTCCTTGACTTGGAAAATGGCATCAATTTCTTCAAGTCACACAAGTTAAGAAAATATTTTTTATATCTCTCTTGTTGGTTACATCTCCAATCAAATCGTCGAACCCGAAGTACTTTCGAACTGGTAAGTTTTAAGCGATTTTTTTCCTACAATATAAGAGCTGTAAATCTTAAAACAAAGGAAAGTGCAGCATTGGTGATTCAAGAAGTTTCCATTGTATAACCAAAAGCGCGAATTCCTGCAAGAAGAACTGACCACTGCATTGATAAGTTATTTAAGCTCTATGATGAATGGAAAAGTTTACAGAAATTTTTGACTATAACTTCAAGCAAGCAAACAGAAAAAAGAAAAATGTTGTAGAAATTATGGATGATCTCTTTGACATATTTCATTCGGATGCTTTCAGACAAATGAAAGGTGAAGGGAATAAAACATGTTTAATACTTCAGCGTCAAAAAGAATGATCAGGTTGCATGGTTGGTGTTAGGTCAAAAACTAAAACACAAGGAAGAGAGGACACTGAAGGGCACTGAAATGGAAACCACCAGAAAAAAAAATGACTTATGAAGAAATGGAAAAGTTTGCTACTCATCTGCTTACTAAATCAAAAACTGTAATTCAACTTCCATCAGCCAAAGCAGTGATGGTGGTGATGACAGTGAAAATTCCTGTCTTCTGTCCAAAATCATCTGAATGGAATACATCAGAGAGATTGTCCATAATTTCTACAAAAGTTTTTTTTTCATTTTCTTAACCTGTAGTAACACTGCTGCAAAAATATTTCCCCTCCACATTTAGTTCCCCAAACTGAAACTGTAACTCTGTTCTCATTTGATGACAATATTCCACGGCGGATAAAGCAAATATATCTCAAGTTATACTGGAAGCAGATAGAAGAAGAAAAAAAAAAACAACTTAAGAGGTACATTCTGTACAAAAATGATTTTTCTTCCTTTGCAAATATCGATCTTTCTTCCTTTGTAGCTCCTGGTACAATTATGTTCTTCACGGCACTTTTTATCATTACCGATTTCCTCGACAAAGACCCTTCAACTTGAAAGGATGGTCCTGGTTACAAAAGTAACCTTGAGAAGATAGTTGTGAAAGACTTTGTAGAAGGAGGAGTCAAACTCATTCAGGAATACAATAACATTCTTACAAAAGATGAAATTGAGAAACAGTATGTTTTGCATATTGTTGTCAGAAACTGTAAAAATGCCCATTTGCTACTAAATTCTCTCTTGGGAAAAATTAATGTTCATTCACATAATATTTTGATTCCATTAAAATTATTGTTTTAAAAAATGTATTTCTCTTATAGAAGTTGTATGCATTACTATTATTTCTTAAGCTTCTCATGTTATTTCAGGAATTTTTCGAATTAAGTTTTGGGAAATTTTATTCAAAATGTTTTTAAACAATTGCTGAAGTTGCCTGAATGTCCACATGTATTTCTGTGAGAGGGAAAAAATATAATGGTTAAGATAGGGAACTGTATACGGCTTTTGTACGGAATTAATCGTTGTGCAATTAATGTTCCAACTTCAAAGTGTTTAAGGGTCACCAAGCAGTTATCCATTTGGGATGAAAATTTGCACAGATCCTTTTTTTGTGATTGGAAAAAGATAGAGGGGTAGGGGCTAAACTTTCAGAAAGTTAAAAATAAGGACTCCTAATATCCCTATTTTGTTACGTATAACTCTGTCAAAGGCTTTCAAAATCAATAGCCATTACCTATTTATACATTGGTAAAAAAAAATTATCTTCTTTTTTAAACATCTATTTTATTATTAATTCACCATCAGAGCATAATCTGACTATTTTAAATTTGCATTGTTCTTCTCCTAATATTGTTTCACTTATAGTGTTACCGTCTTCTTCTTGCTCCCATTCTTCTAGTGTTTTGCAACAAATATTAAATAAATACGGAAGCAAAACTTCACTTCTGGTACTTCATATTTAACAATTCCAAGTCCTTTACGACCAGATGAATTGTTACATTGAAATTGTTTTAGGATGCTGCCAGTGTCTTCTATGCCAATTAAATCTTTATTTTCTATTGATATATCAGCTTTGGGGGCCAGAAGTTCCTTTTCTTCATCTTTTTCATTTGTCCTAAATTTTTAAATATGTTTGCCATTCTTCTGTTTTGACAAACATTAAACTTTACCGTAACTTTGCCATTCCATCAGTTTGCTAGTTAAATGTTTCTTTAGACACGAAATGCATGTGATGCACCTAAAAGGTTTAGCTACTTCTGAATGTTTATCTTCAGGAGTAGAAGAGTTTCTTAAAGTGATATGTTCGTAAACAAAATACCTTCAAAAGTGGAGGCACTTTCTCTTATCTTGAAGATTACTGAAAAACGTCGTAAATTCTTCACACAATAGACACTGTATGTAATGAATGCTTGTGGCACATTATAAGACATTTCACCATATTTGACGGGCCTAAGAGGGGTCCTGTCACTAGGGTCACGTTAGGATCATCTATTTAATGAAAAACAGTGGAGTTTGCTCAGTTTTTAGAACTGCGATACAATTAAACGTGATATGTAAATGTTTTCAGTCTAGAAATATTCCGACCATGTGTGGATATGAGTGCATAGTATAAAGCAATGCATTTCCACAAGAAGATTTGAGCTTATATCTCTTGTACGAAGTTCAGCCTTATAACAATTGTGCTAGTAGAACACACTGGTAGGCATGATGGTTTGAAATAATGACGATACAGCAAATGTGGTTAGGACTACTCGTAAATTTTAGTTTATGCATTTAAACAAATCTGTGATGGTATCAACTGAAAAGCGCTATTTGGCGATGATGAACATGGTATTAAAACTGTATAAAATTAGAAATTAACTAATAAGGATTTATATTAAATCATGTTAAATATGAACAGAAGAATGGTAGACAAAGGAAAGAAAGGAAAACAAAGACAAAGTAAATTCGAGGAAGTGGTATTATAATGAGGAAAACAATTTTAGTAGATCAGAATTAGCAACATCCTGTGTGTCTACAGAATAACTATGAGAAGTAATGAACACAGAAAGACGTTTAGACATTATAAATTGATTCTTCCATATAAGTTAATGACGTTTAGATATTCAACTGATCGTATAATTTATTTGGCAGCACATTTAAGGAAAATGCAAGAAATAAAATTGAATCCTTGGAGTCCGTTACGGTTACAAATTTTCCGCTTCTATTAATTTAATATTAGAAATATAAGAGACATAATTAAGTGGTTGGATGGACTGTAAATTCCAGAAAATCCATGAAATGGCTTCCGCCAGAAAATCATCTGTGAAACAAACATGTTCAAAACAAATATCAGAAGAGGTAAGTCTTCAAATGACGCTGTATGTCCACGGAACACGTTCCTGTTTACGGCTGAGCAGCGGGTCAACAGCTGTTTAATATTCCAGGAATGCAGGAACCTAAGGTATATAGAGAGCCATTTCGCATAGCATGTCGACATGGGCGCACTTGCAAGTGGGGCTTAGTAAGTGTACGAGCTAAAATTGTTTTTTCGATTAGAAAAAGGGGAAGTAGTAGTAACAGCATTTATTATTTCAGTTAAACTAGGTGTACATATATTGCACATCACAGCGCAATGGTCGTTTGACTATTCATGCTCTTGTAAATTACTTCACTTCTGAAATTAATTCAACATTAATACGAACACACACACATGAAACAGACATACATACAGTAATTCTGATATTCAAATAAATTTTTATATTATTTATGTACAATGTTTATAGAAATGTTTTGATCCTAAAACTACGTATTTCGTTTAAGAAAATGTTCAAGTTTAGGCAGTTTTGTCTTTTTACAATTAAGTTCCAACATGCAGGCCTCCCCCTTCTAGAAGTCAAAAATAAATCCGGGAGAAAAATTTTCCTAGCATTTTTTGCCTGTGCGCACTGAATCAAAATGTGCACCCAGTCTTGCGTTTCCGAGTGTGTGATGTTGGTGAGTAGTTCATTTTTTTCTTCACATATTGCAAAAATAAACTAACAAGTACAAGAAGAATCCAATAAAGTAGTGTACACTTTAAAAATTAACCAATGCTTGCGAAAACCTTTATTTAAAATATAACATAAACATATTTTTAGTATTTGTATATTAAAAGTAAAACCATTGGAGTTGTATATTTTATACTTTCATTTATATTTTTATAAATAAACCCTCACCATATATCTTGATTGTTGGAAGAATGACTTTTTGTCCCTTCATATTTAATTCTAAATGTTTGCCCGCCAAAATCATTAAACTTATACGTGGCTTTAATGACATCTAATAACCCGTTTATATATTACATTGATTTTTTTTTAAATTAGGTTATTTCATCGCTATAGATTCTAAAGACCAAGTGAGATATTTGAGTTACGGGCAGTAGTACGCAGTCGCCCTCTGCCGACTCTTTCGTCTCGTAACTCACCGTAGTACCGTAGACGTGCGAAGAGATGGCCGGGCAAGTATTTAGACGGAAGGAGAGGAGTTTTTTTTACGTATTGCTACAGTAGTGTCGTGGAGCTGCAGTTCCCTCCACTCCTCCAAATTACTTACCGGCCTTCATTTGGTACTCCTATAGTACTAGAGAACAATTGCAGCCGAAAATAATGCTACCTTTGTTAAATTAATAACTTGAGGGTGCAGAGTTATATTTATAAAAGCATTTGATTTGTTAAGGATATTTATTATGTTATATATTATATAATGAAATAATTTAGAGAAATGTTTATCAGGGATTGATATAATTTAAGACTTGTACTTTGTATGTATATCATTTGGCATGTAACTGTAATTTAAAAAGGGCATTGTATACATTTAGGTAAAAGATGTGAGAAAGAGACAGAGATACGTACCTGACTGACATCTCGTTAGTGTGAGATACAAAAGGGTAAAAGATTCCTTTGTCAGGTCACGAACATTTCTGTCCATGTGAATACTTAGAAAAAGTTCGCAGTAAGGAAAACACGTGGCTGTAACGGGACAGAATTTGAACAAAATAAGATATAGCAATAATTTTTAAAGGGTATGAAAATGTCAGAACGGAAACGAAATTGTTTTATTACAGGCAAGCCTATACAAGCACAAGTTTGCTAAAGTAAATGGGGAAAATGCGTGCATTGTTTCTGAGAACATTTGGCAATCTATAACTAAGGGAGGAAAAAGATGTTACTTTAGAAATCAACATGTAAGGAAAGTGCCGAAATTTATGATAGGCTGTTCTTGGAAAATTCAGGCTTGTGAGAAGATATTGTAGATCAGAAGGGGAGAATAATTTTAGCCAACGGGCTAAAATTAAATTAAATTAAATTAAAATCAACGAATGAGAATAACTTAGCGATACAGTAAATATTTTAAGATAGCCAATGGTGCACATATAACTCGGGAATAGGATAATAAACGAGGGAATTTAATTTAGCGAGAGGCGTGGCGATGTAGAAAACTGGAGTACTGGATCAGAAGTTGGTCATTCTAGGTTATTCTTGATTATTTTTCTGGACTGTTTTATTCATGATTTTTGTGCAAGTTAGAAGTTAGAAGTTAACAGTGAGAGGTTTTCAGCTATGAGTGGTGAGAGATAGTTCGGAGGAAGTCCTGAGAAGAAGAATAATTAGCTAGCAGTGAGTAGTGAAGTCAGCGACGAGCAGTCAGGAAGTAACCCCCAGTATTTTTATATGTGAATAAAATATGTGGAAGAAGTTAACCTGGTGTATCTTTTGGGCATACATTTTTCGTTCCCGTGGATCTAAATTGATCCACAAAACACTCCAGTGAGCCCTGAGAACTAACACAACAGAATTGTAGCAGACGTCATAGCGAGCAGTCAGGGAAACATCGAGACTACGACCAGCAGTCAACAACATAACCGCTTCCACCTTACACGCCCAAACGAAACCCACTCTATAATAAACTCCGCTCCCACCTGACGCTAACAGCGTGGGACATTTTATATCAAACATACGCCCACGCCAACCCCAACTTCGGCCCCACAATATATTATACACTCTTTCATTTAACCATGTAAACATTTAAATTTACGGTGAAATGTTTTAATTATATTAAGATAACGGTTATCGCCATAGTCTTTGTAGTCAGCGTTCCTGGCTACTATTTCTGCGATCCCAGCTCGATTCTGGAATATATTCCATGGGGATTATCCCTCGGTTAGGAAAATACCCATCACCCTAGGTCTTACTAGCACCCCAACCCCTGGAGCACCATACTCATATCATATCATTTCCATTGGGTCGGCGCGGACGACCGGCCTCTGAAGTTATTTACAATACTACCACGAATGTCCAAGTTCAAGGGAACATGGCAGGAGTTCGACAAAATTTAAGATAAATTACGACGCCTATTTTAATTTATATTAAAATATACCATTTTAATAAATCTGTTGAGTTAAAGTAGCAGTTTCTCATTAAAATATAATTTGGGTTAATTCATAAATACTGCCAACATGTAAAAATATTATCACTTGCTTTTTTACTTAAATATTTTCATAATTTGTCAAATTTAATGTTTATTGACCAAAAATAGAATTGTAATTATGCAATAAGCTAACACATGTTTAATATTTCTGAGTTTAGATTAATTCAGTCCATCGTTTTGAAAATTTAGAATTTAAGCTTCCAATGAAACCTAAATAATTTAATTTTAAACAGGAGTCAATATAAAAGGTGGATATCCAGTTCTGTCGTAAATAGGTCGTTTTATTTAAAATACTTTTAGTGATTAGTAAATAAACACTGACTGTATCAACAAATAAAAATGTTTATTAAGGTCGAAGGAGGGAGAAATATGTAAAATATTTTAGGGTAGAGTGACTCAGGTCATGAATCACACATGGGTATGCTATGCTTCGGAAAACCTTGTACTTTTCTATCTGATTTTATTTTCCAATTCGGCCTTTAAAGGTTCTCAGTATGAAATCAATTTACAAATATCTTGTAAGCGTTACACTAGCGGCACACGCGGTAGTGCTGTTAGAACTTTGCTAAAAGGATGATGCAAAACGCTACTCCTGAAGACTCCGTTAAACACTTTTAATGCATTTTAACGCGGAGTGTAATTTGTTTCTTTAACACCGTCACAATCAAATGTTTATCCCTACTTAATGTGAAGGAAATTATGTACAACTCGATGTGGCTATATGTTTAGCAATATTGAATACACTTTGCGAAGGACTACGATGCAATTAAAGAACAATATTAAGAGGAAAGAACTATTGTGCTTTGTTACACCGTTTATGCACAAAAAGTGTAATTGAGGAAAAATAATTATATGTGAATGGTTAAAGTTGTTTAATTATATATATCTGCATTTACTTTACCTAACTTAAAGAAGAATAAAACAGTGAAATTTAAAATTTTCATGCAAAGTATACTAAAAGAAAGAAGATTTGAACAAAGAAAATAAGATTGAGATTGCTTCCCTCTGCAGTAGTTTAAAGGCTATACGAAATAATGCAAGCGCAAAAAATTACAATACATATTTTAATGAAGGCTTGTAGAGAAAATACTGAATGATGTGACACTCGGTACATTTAAGATATTCGGCAATACGTATAACAACAAACAAAAGTAACAGAATGGATATGAGAGGACTTTTCGGATACTGATGATTCATGAGATGAAATGATACATTGGAAAAGGATTTTTTTTAGGAAGGAAACATTCCAGGCCTGAGTTTAGGATACCTCCCCGGCATTTTCCATTAATGAGGACTGAGGAAAACCTGGAAAAACCTCAGTCAGGGAGGACGGTCCGGGCAGGATTCGAACCCCAGACCTCCCACTCACGAGTCCGTGCCTTAACGATCTCGGCCATCCATGGCGGTTTTCTCCAGTCTTGGTTCATCCTTTATCTTTTTACGTAGCATACAAAGCATATATTACTGCAAGTTTCCATACGAAGTTCAGGACTACATTCAAATATATTTATAAACGTTCTTTGACATGAAGCCTATGTAACTTTAATGTTTAAAAAAGAAAGGTGTGTGATAAACATGGGCTACAAGTCTCCTAAATACAGATTATAAATTAAACATAAAAATGATAAATTCGCATTTAAATACAATCACAGAAGCGTTATTATTATTATTATTATTATTATTATTATTATTATTATTATTATTATTATTATTATTATTATTATAAAATAAAAGTGGCTTTAGAAAAAGATAATCCTGCATGAGGAATTATTATTTGCGATTAATAAAAATCATTAAAAAAGGAAAATAATATAGTTTAGAAACCTAATAGCTCTTTTGGTTCTTGAAATAACAAGATAAAAGAAGTAGAGCGAATCTCTGGACAACATTAAACAAAATAAAACATGAGATAAAATAAAAGACTTGGAAATAATTTCACTGCATGGAAAAAAAAAAAAAAAACGCTTTGAAATAAAGTGGGGAGGTCATCTATTGGGTGAGCAAAATGTGAGTTTTCTATGCGCAGGCAGGTAAACCAGTCAGTCAGTTCAGCTGGAATGTCAGCCAAGGTCATGGTCTGGAATTGCGAGTTTCGTGGAAAGTGTCTTCGTTCGAATCTAATAAGCTTTTGTTGAGATCACACGTGTGCAGTAGTGTAATAAGAAAACTATGGTTAATAATAGGTCTAAGTACTCTGTTCCACTAATGTTTGTTTATGATTCACGTGTGCGTACAGAATCACCTCGTACTGTCAGGAATTTATTCGAGAAAAAATTTCCTGATATCCGAGTTCCAAGTTGTGCTGCGGTTCATAAATTTGTCAACACATTTCGGGAAACGGTGAGTTTTCGAAATAGAAGCAAACAAGACGCACAATGCCCACAGACGTTCTCGATGATAATGGACATCCCCTAGAAAGTATCTTGCTCAGTAAATAGGAGTTTCCTGCGGCTCTGTAGGAAAGGCTATGAAGTTAAAACTACAAGTTTACCTTATTGCAAAACCTGGTGATCCTCAATTTAGGATTAGACTCTGTGAATGTATCATGTATTACAGAGTTATTTATCTCTGTTTCACTTTGTTCTTATGAAGCTTGGATTTTCAGTTACAAGGCTATGTTAATCTGTAGAACTTCCGATGCTGGATCTTCAAATAACCTAACATGCAACATAATAAAACCTTTCATAAAGAAAAAAAAATATAGGAATGTTGTGTGCAGTTACTGGTGAAAAAATAACAAACCCAGTTATTTTTTGTTTTGAAGATACAATTAATAGTGCTAGTAATGTGAAATTAATTTTGCAACCTTTCTTTGTAAAACTGACTGAGAGTAAACGCAGTTTCGCATTTTTTCAATATAAATAAAACTAGTGCATTCAACGTTTCAATATGAACAATTGACGATAGATTATTAGTAAGATCATTTGGTCCGCCTGCTCCCCAGATCTAACCACCTGTAACTATTATCTTAGGGTCCAATGAATGATAAAGTGTACAGGACAAACCCACACAACCCAGAGGAGCTGATACGAATGTCCGTCAAGAAATAAATGAATTTCCCTCGGGAAATTAAGAAGAATGATAAATACTTGAATTAATAGATGTCAGAAATGTTTGGAAAAATAAGTAAAACGGTTCCAACGTTTGCTTGAGTGAAACGGGTGAGTACTCGTACATAACATTTTAAATTATTTTTCATCCTTATTATCTTCATAAATTTAGGCTTTAGACCTGTTTTCGCAACAAAATATTGAATGTACGGTCAATATTCCTCATTCCTTTCAGTTGATAATGAAGTAAAAATCTGTGGAAACTTATTCTTTTGACATGTTCGAGTCAGGTTAAAATGTTTTAATTCAGGGCTTTTATTTTTTATGTAATAGAGTATATTCTGCTGCAGAACGCTAGAACTTCAATACTCATCTCTATTTTTGTTAAAATTAAAATCCTCTAGATTGTTGTGTCGTGGTCTTAAAGCTATCTACGTCCAGTACAATTAGTGGAATTCCTCTTCCGTTCATCAGCGTCAATATCAGTCGTTCTGTTTCTGACTAGGCCCGGCACCATATTCACACATCTCTTAACACTGGTGATGCTGGACGTAGATAGCGGCGAAAGCTCTGATTTGGTTTTTAAAACAAAGACCATGGCACAACAACCCGGAGGATTTTACTTTGAACATTATGGATACCTTTCGTGAAAGCTTAAGATGTGCTATCTCTATTTTTCTTAATTTTGACCTGTTAGTTGTACCTCTTTCTCATAGTATATCAGCGTGGATATTGCCAAAGTTTTGTACAAAATGTATAGCTCGATGGATCTCAATATTTTGTTTTACAATATTCTTATTGTTGCACATGTGTTATAGAATCTTTTAAGTTTTATATTTATGTCATTCTTTCGTCAGTAAGACACGTTGAGTTCTAAGTAGTTAAAGTGGTTAAGTTGTTCTAGTATTTAATTATTAACCATTATTTTACATCGTAAGTCCCTTCAAAGATCACCACATTGTTTTTTTTTTTTCCCTTATAAAATGATCGTATTATGTTTACTTGGTCGTTCATTTAATTTCTGGGCTGACATCAGTTCGTCTTCTTTGTTATAGTCGTAGGTGTATCTTTATTGTTATAAGGTTCTACATACACATTGCAAATATATTTTACGCATGGGTCCTAGATCTTATATACTTAAATTGGATACGCAATTTGAAAGAGAACAAATAATAATAAAAAATAAGAAAATATAATAATGAACTAATATTTTTTAAAATATGAAGAACGGTATTTACAGATATACCAATTAAACATATTACATATTATTTATAATCATACTAGTTATTGCGTTCTAACCAACAAATAAATTGCTTCTAACTTTGCGTACTTTGACTAGGAAAATGCCTTTATTCAATCAACTAGCGTGGTTCGCAAACAGATCCCAGCATGCCAATCGGCCTCTAATTCCTTTAAAAAGTTTCCTGGGAACAGAGTTTTTCTCAGGAGTTCTCAGTAGGTACATTCTGCCAGATTATGTACCCATTTCTCCTCCTCTCCACAAAATAGGCAGATTCTCCTACCAGAATAATTCTTTTTTTTATTTTTTTTTTTTGAGCCTTCCAACTTCCTAGTGTAAACCAAGTCATTCCTGATCTGGCCTTTCTCCCTAGAACGGGCCCCAGGTTAGTTTAGTTACATTTGATAGGCTCAAGGAGACTTTCGTGTTACATTCTGCCTTGATTTCCTGCCTGCTGATATGACTTGTTCGCGAACTAAGTATTGTTCAAGACATTGTCATTAATTTTAAAATATATACTATACTATCAAAGTGTATATTATATATTGCAAGAGACAAAGGGCATTTCTGTTTAACTTCATTTATTTTTATCAATTTATTGTTGATTTAATGTTTACGTAATTGCGAAATATATGTTCCCAAATACAATTCTTGAATGTATATACTATTGGATTTTATGGAAATCTGTTTTGTATATACTTTTCAAGAGCTTTCTTGGTAATATAGTAATATTGAATGTCTTCTAATAGTATATGAACAGCATATATGTTTTTGAATATTTTTTTTCTATTATGAATATAAAATCTGAACAAGAATGCTCTTTCCGCATATTATTTTCTTATTAAATTGATTCTTTTTTTGTAACATTAATTGCCAACGCCTCCAGCACTGAAGCTCTTGTTGACGTACAACTCATAATCTGCTCACACTTATAAGAATGTATAATTCCTTCATTGCAAACTTATGCATAAATCCATGGACTACAGAGAAGTAAGAAGGTTTTCAAGAAAATGACATTAACTTTAAAGTCGGAACAGGAGATCTCTCCTGAGTCATGAAGAATTGATGGTGATTCTTTGCTACAACCATCCTCTAAAGCTCCATTTTATGTGTAGGTATCACAAGTATTTAATTTTTAACGAAGATTAATCTAATACAGATCATGGATATGTCCTGTGAACTCTGTCAGAAAAACTGAAGTGATTAACTTTAAAATGAAAGATATGAAGCTCCAACGAAAAGTTTCAAAATCTATTGAAAATTAATCGAATTACACCATGCGTGAGAAGGATGAGAAAGAGGCAACTTCAGAAGAGAGGAAAAACTTTCCCTAAAACTTGTTCAAAATCTCACGCGCCGGTTGATCTACTATTGAAATAAATGCAAAATAATTTCTAGATTTCTAGACTACCTTGTTATTTTAGAAGTAAACAATGGTACAAATAGTGCCATTTTTTGAAAATATCTTGACGAACTACCTTCATACGAAACTTTTAATATAACTCTATATTTAAATATGAATGTTTTTATAGATTTGAGATAAAGACTTTTTGAGAAAAATATGAATATGAAAATAACCGAATTAATCCATCTGTAGTTAATACTTTTTTTTATTTCAAAACATAAATGGTATACACTTGTGAGCTCATGATAAAAATTAGATTATCAGATTATTTCTAGAATGACAGCAATCAGTTATAAATAAAGTAGAAAATTAAACTTAACTGTCTTTTAATAATGTCTCTAGATTGCTCTTAAGTTGGTATTATTTCAAAATTGAGATTCTACTGAATATTATTCACTTTAAAATATTTGCATTTCTATGGAATTTCGTTCACAAGAAATAGTTTTTGAGTAATTTTCAATATTACTAACCTATTTAAAGGATGTCATAAAATGTACTGTAGGACATTTAGAAATAGATTGAAATGGAATTGAAAAACTTCTAATTTATTATTGGTTGTAAAAAACAGATTTACGTAAGAATTGAGTACTCAGAATTAACAATTACGTGTCCTGGATAAAGCAAAGACAGTATGCTGTTATAGCTAGCTAATTTGTGTTACTCCATAATGAAGATCGGCAAAATGCGCTAACAAAAAAGTACCCTAATTAAAATAGCAAACAAATCTTACAATCTGATATCAAAAGTCCAATATTGAACAGAGACAACTTTTTCACCAAATCCGCTATGAGGAACAGGTTCAATGTTCAGAGAGACGAATTTCTCTGTGCTGCTATTGTATGCATGTTCTGACAATCTACACTTACATTAACCATCAGAATAGGACATAACATCATATCCAATTTCCATTCCTAAAATACAGATTCCTGAGAGTAGGTAATTAAGTTAAACCTCATGCACGTTTGAGCGTTAGCGCAGAGTGAAGATGATTTCCGAGGCGGGTGTGCTTATGCAAATTCCATTGTTGTAATTGCGGCAGCGTTTGTGCGTTACGTTACGCGAAAGAGAGGGTGGTGTCGAAAACACCCACCGATTAATTAGTTTGTAACCATGGTAACGACAAGCGATTGCTTTCAGTTGTATGGCTGCAAAGAACTGCCGCTCAGTTGTTGGCAAATTACACTGATGAGGCAGACATTGCAGAAACTGCATTGACTGAAATATGCTAAACAAGCATAGGGGAAAATTAGGCACTCAAATAATACATATTCTGTTATTAAGAAGTAACGCCTTTAGAAAATTAATACAGCATTATTTTAGTGGTTTTGATTTATTTTAATAATACTGGTGCCTTCGTTCAAATATAGATTATGCTTATAGGCCATAGAAATACTGGTGCATGGATTAATAAATTTCGAGTTTAAGCAACTCTTTGTTAGTGTTCATGACTTTAGATATAAATTATATATCTTTGCCTGAAATGATTTAAAATAATGTTAAATGGAAATGGCTAATGCTGGAATAAAACACGTTTCAGAAATTGCGTGTTTCTCACTTTAAAGGGGATATCTTCAAAAAATCCTAATGATATACAACATATATTAGGAAAAACTCATCGTTTTCTCTACTGAAATGTTTTCAGTGGTTTTCCACTGTGAGAAATGAATGCATAGTGTTCTGAGCTTATTCGGTCGAATTACCATCTATCTTCGGGTACTGCAGATCTCAAGATTGTAGCAAAGTGTTGAAATACGTCCCTCCTACAATAGTAAGATGTATAAAATAATACATTACATACAGGAAATTATGTATATAAAATACTACTCATATATGTGTGATAAGGGTAATTGAGAAGTGATTCCACAGCCCTAAGATTTCACTAGGGAAGGGAATTAGGGTGGCAGCGCTGCCCACAAGCCAAGTATATAGTTATAGTGTTCACTTACTTTACCCCCAAGGCAAGCTCACGCTCCAAAGTCCAAATATTATCAATGATGAGCGGATTACTTGCTAAAAATCGGTTTCGAAGTAAGGAAGGAATGTCAAAAATAAGAGCAACAACTTTCTCCTGAGCGAAGCCTATCACGCAAATCCGGAGTAACTTGTCGATGACCCGTTATAAAAATTGACATTCAACCTAGTGTATATATTATTATATGTATAAGCATATAATAGCAAGATATTTTAGAAAAATGCGTTGTTTGGTGATCGTCAAAATAAGATGCTAGGTATTTAATCAACACAATTACTCAGTGTTAAGAAAGAAAGCGGAAAAATAGCAGTTTATAGAACATTCTGACCCCAGTGACGAAATTAAAGCAAATATGGTTTCAGGTTTATAAAGCAAGTTCTGTGTGTACTTAGATCACTAAGAGGCTCCTTGTGTTCCATTATCTGAGACTAAAGCCTGATGCAGTCTTTCTTTAAAATAAAAAGTTGGCTTCCATTTGTTACATCTCTGTTATCAAATTCCCCTTGTCCTAAAGAACGGTGTCACCACAGATTATTCAATAAGTTCTGTAAGATTCAGATCCGTGACGAGCATGTGTATCCGGTAAGAAGGCCAGTCCATTAAGAGATAAGATGGTTTTACTAAAAAATGCAAAGGTGTAAGTTGTCCTGCACAGATTGATTTGCAAGCTGTTTAGTAATTCAACGGTTAAGCATCACGCTCAGTTACACTAGCGACATCACTTACTCTAGCACGTGTTTTTTAAACCGTAGAAAACTAACATATAAAAACGCATTCTTTATTTGATACCCCCCAACTTTGGGGGAGTTAAGCTATGATTCAGAAATCCGATTCTACACATATCAGAGTACCAACTTTCTTTCATTGCTACTCTGAATACACCTGGCGAAATACGAAATAACATGTCAATCAATATATATATATATATATATATTGAGTGATGGAATGATCAGCAGTAAGCTATTGCGTTATTGAGGTAAATGTTACTGTAGCATTTTGAATTGACATGTTAGCTTTAGAACAGATAACATGTAAATCCTCAGAATTAATATCCATACTGTAGAAAAACTTAAAACGTGTGACTGCAGACGGACACTAAACAAATTCTGTAACACAGGTTGGTAGCAATTGTGAAAATTAATCTAATAAGGATGCACACTATTATTGAACGATATTGCAAATTGACGGAATGGTTCCGTGCGGCTCGTGTTTAGCTGCGGACGCAGGCTAGAAATAACACTCTGTAACTGGTACTGGAACAGTATGAGTATTTAATGCATTCGTGATTAAATATATTTTGAATTAAATTTTGTTTAAAGCATTATTTATGACTTGCATCTGTATTATGCAACATTGCACTATATATAGTGTGGATATAAGCCAAAAATAAAATTTGGAACTTTTAAACAAGAAAAATTTCCAGAAAGATATTTCAACTGCTTACATGTTTTATGAATTTGTACTGTGATGGAAATGGGTATTGATTAATGACAGTACAAAAATGCAATATCAGATATATCCACTCTATTCCTCCTACTTTCTCCTTAGTTTTCCCTCGTGTTTTGAGCGGCATGGAGTCTCCTTTTGCCCTGTGCAGGAAAACCCACTTCGATTAATTTGCGTGGGATATCTGAATGAAAGCTGAATAAACTCATTTTAGGCATTAAGATGAAAGCTCGGCACTAACAAGCCCGTCTTAACTAGCTCAAACCAAACTAAGCCACTTTAATTTCATCACTCTCCTAATATTGTGTTCAAGCCTACTTTGTTTAGCAGAAGCGAACGTTTAGAATTTGAGCTTCAAGGATTTAGGGTTGTGGTTTCATCTGTGATAATTCTGTTGCTAAATGCATCATCCATGAGCAGACGTCCAATATACACTCTCAATTTAGTTCGTTCCAATTATGAAATATTCTTTCAGTCTCTATGTCGCACACATTCAGAGATTTTGACAACCTACGCTAGTGATAGACATATTATATTCCAAAACTCTTCCTATGTTCTCAGTGTCTCATATATCAAGCCTTCTCTAAGCTTTTTAATGTCTATCTGCCTTGCTGAAATGCTAAACACCGAATATGATCCCTTCACAGATGTTTCTAATCGCCGCAGCAGCCTCATACTGTTGTTTTAAATGTCTAAGAAGCATTCAACTATACTTTTTTTATCCATTTTTATTGCTTTGAATGAATATTTCAAGGTTATCGTACGCTTACAGGACAATAGCACGCGTAGTCTCCACTAAGTGCTGTTCTTTACAAAATGCCAAAAAATACTAACACTTACTATGCAATAACTAAATAAAAATTCAAATACTTCCGTTTCAAAAATGCAGAAATTAATTTTTAATTTCTCAAGAAAAAATACAGGGCTTTCATTCTGCTATGCAATCGTAAATTACTTTTGTTGACGGGAATTTATTGCGTAACAGTCCTGTCAACTGAAGAGGAAAATAATAACGCTCATGTTTTTTTATTTCATTAATTATTAATATTAAATAGCAATTAATAAGTACTCACTATAATAGAAGATGTCCTCTGCTGTAGGATGTGCATAAATTATTTTGAAAAGCTTTTGAGACACTTGTTCATTTCATCCTCCCGAATATTTTGTTCCAGCCTCTCCACTGGTTTTATTTCAGGTGCACCAATATTTTTTTATGAATGAGTATAGAGCAGCTGAATGGCTTTATACGTACTGCCGACAGATACACCAACTTGCTGAGCTATTGGTGTTAAAGACTTTCGAGGAGAAGTTTGTAATCGATAATTTATTTCATCAAGCTTCTTATTTCTCAATCCTTCCTGACTGAGGTTTTTTGCAGGTCTTCCTCAGTCATAAATGACAAAAGCCGGGGAGGTACCCTAAACATAGGCCTGGAATATTTCCTTTCTTAAAAAAAAAATCTTTTCCGAATTTATTATTCCATTTTCATGTATCATCAAATTCCACCGCCTGTGGTGCCTCAGTAGGGGGGGGGACTTCTCATCTGATAAAGGTAAGTTTTTTGGTTGCGGTAATTTGTATTTGAAAAGGGTTCGAACTATGACAATCTGATAATTGCACTGCCTGGATGTGACTCTGAAAATTTAGCATGAAATTGTCTCCTACACACTTGTAGGGTTTATTTTCTACATAACAACCAAAATAAATATTATTTTTTCTAGAGTATAATTATCTCATGGTATTCTCCACAATACACAAATAAAGTAGAAGGCAGTTCCTACAGAAATGCAACTGAAACAGTTGGTGTGACTGCGCAGTCTCAAATGCCTGCATCAGAGGAACTTTAACTACAGTACAATCGCAATCGCGTGTTCACATGATCAACAGATTTCCACTAGTTTCCAAGAGTTACTTGCATTAAAGCGGTTAATATTAATTATGTATCAAGTACAGTAATACTTTAGCTGATGAATATCAGTAAGTCCTGTTAACTTTTCAGCGTAAGTGTTGCAGACTTCTTCTTCTGCTTCTTCTTCTTCTAGTAAAACTTCCTTAATCATAAGGGCAATTTAGAAGGCTTTGTAAAATTGAAAGAAAATGTCATGGAGTACATTTTTCTCACATTTTTTGCTACGTTTTGGCGTAATAATAATCTTTGTTAATAAATTTATTTATCTAGAGAAAGATTTACGTTTTTTTAAGTGGGTGATAATGCGGAAGAAGTCGAGCAAATTCAAGTACTGACTCTGAAATAAAACAATATCGAACTTTTTCACGTGAACGTGTTTATGAAGCATATCTCTGAGGGAAACGAACCGATGTATTCAATGTTCTATTTAGCGAAGAAGGATTTTCTTGTAACATTTGTGTCCATATCAAATGTGAAATATTCGTTCTTACTGGGGTTTATGTTATATAAATATATAGAACGATGTTACATAGCATTTGTTCTTATATGTTGGTTTAACAGTCTAGTACAGTTCAATTTAAATATGTTTTGGAATAAAATTAATTATTATCTCATTAATGTGCAGTATAATGTTTATGCTACTACG
Organism: Metallyticus violacea; assembly: GCA_030762175.1. Taxonomy (NCBI): domain Eukaryota; kingdom Metazoa; phylum Arthropoda; class Insecta; order Mantodea; family Metallyticidae; genus Metallyticus; species Metallyticus violacea. Next base: position 53,453,781 of record CM060845.1, on the reverse strand, counting down.
ACTGTATATGATGGAATAAATTTTTAAATAACAATTTAAATCGCATGTCTAACTCCTTAAAGAACACATATGTTTTTTTTTAGTTTGTTTCATTATAATTAACGTTATACAAACACTCCCTTGGAAGACTGCTGCTCTTGTATTTTCTTTTATGTTATCCTCTTTAAAAGGAAAAGAGGAGAAAGCGGCGGAGAAGAAAAGAGGGTTCCTAATTTTCTCTCCAGGTACGATGATATCGCGGCGAAGAAATAAGAAATGAGGTAGATCCAAAAGGACGGCAAACACTGGGCCTCCATCATTCTCGGGCAACCGCTCTTTTATTTTACTACTATCTTGGCTTATTTGTTCCTTCCTTAGACTATGGTCTTTCTTCTCAATTTTTTCGGGCCTTTTGCTTGGCCCTGTTGCTTTACCATGCTCCTATAATTCTATTTTTAGTGTTCATATTATTATTCCTGCCATTTATTTTCGTCTCCTCCCTTTTCCCACACTTTTTGTTTTAACCTCTTCTGTACTTTTATTTTCAGTTCTTGACATACGCGGTCTTCTCATCTTTCTTTCGCATTGTCATCTATTCCTTTTTTCCCATTTCTTCTTTCCCTTGCTCTCCCTATACTTCTTGGTTCTCACTAATTAAACTCGACGTGGTGCAACTTTTTTTTTCTTCTTTATTTCCCGCACACCGAAAGGCTTTTCTCGCACGTCAACTCTTTGAGATAACAAGACCTGGCATGCACAGCGTTCCAACAAGGCAAAGTAATTATTTTTACGAGATTTACCTTCTCTCGTTCGCAGTCGACGACTCGGATAATCATCTTATTCCGAGAACGTTTTACATTCAGCTAGGCTGTGCAGTTTAGATACACCAAATTCTGTTATTGAATTACATAAAGTATTTAAGTTATTGTGCTATTTGAGGCTGCCGGTGCCTCTTGTTTCTTATATTAAATATTTCCTTTGTTTAATCATATTTGAAAAACAATATTAAAAGTAACTCACTAAGTTCCTTTTTTGAGTAGCTTAAAGCCAAACTCCCAAGTAGCACAGCAAAAGACAAAAGAATGTACGGCGCGTGTGAATATCTCAGCGGTATAAAAGTCTTATTAATCATAGATTCACAATATTTTGACGAGTATGAAAGCTCATGTTAATGAGTATATAACTATTTAGTATTTTTAAGAGTGCCTTGAAAAAACATCAACATCGCTCATGTAGCTGTGAAACTCTTGAAGAGTGGCGCAAAAGATGTTTCCCCTTCAGCTTAAAAGTATATTTATTACAGCTTTATAATATATTACGTTCAAAGGTGATTTAACGCTACTGGTTTACAATTCATATTACAATTGTATTCCCTCTACGTTTGGCACGCAGCTGAAGACGTCCAGAAAAGCTGAGAAAAACTTTTTGATGAATTTCATGAAATACTTATTTTATTCATGGTTTAGGTTACCAAGTTTTCGTACTATATTTGACTTGAGCTCAAATAAGAAGTTCACTAAGGTTTTATCACTTACATGGTCTCGTGATCAGCTTGCCTGCATGCATATTCGGAGGTCCCGTGTTCAAATCTCGAAATTCCAGTCATCTGGGCAAGGTTTTTTCCGGAGTTTTTCCTTATCCTTAAAAGCTTAACGCCAGATAACTGGGTGATTTACGGATTCATGACATCAAATTATTCGACGTTCTTAATAGGAATGCGGCCATCATGTTAGAAGTTCTGGGGATGCACACTTATCAGCATTCCAAATGTTTCTCACCAGTCACAATATAGCAAGTCGTTATTTTATAAATTAAATTAATATCAAGATTTTCTGTGTTTTAAAATCTTAAATTTGTTGTGAGAATATCTAGTGGGATTGTGTGTTGATTTTCAGTCGCAATGAGCGCTAGTTTTATTATTATGCTAAGCTTTCCCTACTTAATATTACCCGTGTAAAATCAATGCATGACAGAAATACAAATTGATATACCTGGCTTCCCCAAAGATTTTAAATATTCGAGATATTAAATACTTTACCATTTTGATAGTATGCCTAACACCTGTTCATTTTTTCACAAAACGTTTTTAATTTTCCTTGATTATTGGTTGCCCATAAGTGCAATGAGACATAGTAAATATTATATTCAACACAGCAATTATGAAAGAAACATAAATATCTTTGCCTACAGCAGTTGTAATTAACTGTTGAAAAAAAGAATTTTCAGTAATTTATAAATATAATTTGCTAATTGAGTGCAACAATCCATATGATGAATCAAACAAAAATTAAAATAATGGCCAACACGCCAGAAAGGACAATATAAATAAATGGTGAAATGATGCAGTATGTGGATGAATAAATATATATCTGGGCCAGACAGTCTCATTTAACCACAAATCAGATAAACAGATTAAGAGGAGTGTAGCACAAACTTGGAAAGCCTTCTGATCTCTAAAGTTCATATTGCAAGCCGCATCTCTAAACAAGAAACTGAGATTCAAGGCACTCGTCTTCTCGGTGCTGATATGTGGATGTCAAAGCTGGTCTCTTACCGACAGACATAGCAACATGTCAAAGGAAAATGTAGAGGAAGATCCTACGTATAACGCCAAGAGACAAGATCTCCACCACTAGACTGAAGGAAATCACAGAGTCAGAAAGCATCATGGACAGAGCTGCAGTGATAAAATGGAAATGAAGCGGGCACTTGGCAAGGCAACAGCAGGACAGAAAACTCCACGACGACCGAGAACAAGATTCGTCAGACAAATTCAAGGAATGTCTCGAAGTTCCTGGACAAGCGTCGCCTGCAATAGAAGTGTGTGGAGTGAGAAATGCAAGGACTCAAAAGGGCAAGAAACTATAAAATAGTGTAAAATTTTTCACTCACGTGGAAAAGCTCACCACGTCACTAATTGAGTCACAAAATACCTTTTCCCTCTAGCAGGAATTTCTAGTTTTTAATGGTTCATAAAGGGCTCTTTTATTCATTTGAAATTATAATGCTTGTTAATTGAAATTTATCATTTACTCCATTCAGTACTTTCGCCAACAGTGGAGGAAATACTATGTCCCTTACCACGTTACCCCTCATATTTACTTCATTCCATCGAGCATTATGTTACTTTGCAGCTGACGGTTCTATTTCATAAAATTTCTTCCTCTAAGCGCCACTAAACATTAATTTCATGTCTTCAGCTAGTAAAATTGTTCCTCGCCTATATGGGAGGCTTTCCGACTGGGCATTTGACTCGGATACTTCAAATGATGCTAGCAATGCTTTGTCAGAAATGAATAGACACTTTATTAACGCATGACAGAATTTATTTTGTGACTTCAAAAGGTATTCAAAACGTGTTTGGTTTTGAAGCAAAATGGACCTGATTGATCTGCTCTATAAACGCACTGGCTTCTGTGATAATGCCCACCTGCATCCTATATAAAGCTCCATCATGTATTTGGCAACCACGTCAATTGTTCTGAGTTCTAAGAATTGTAATTTCCACTCATATAACTAGATTAAGTGTCATTGTCGCCTAAACAAGGGCGTCATCTTTCAATCAACCAAAATAGCCGCTAGAGCCATTTTTAATTATTCGCTTTAGGTTAACCCTCACTCTTTAAATTTCGATTTAAAGGTACACCCTAACTCCTAATGATCCCATTTTCCTCATTTTCAGAAATTGTTTTTTATTATTTTATTTAAATGGTACATACAGAATTTCGTTGCAAACAAACAAATGTGGTGCCGCTAGAGCGATTTTTAAATTTTGGGTTTCAGGTAAATTCCCTCCTAATGATTTGATTTCCTGATTTTCGGAAAATATATTTTTTATTTTATTTCAATGGCATGTATCGAGTGTTTTCTAGAGCGACTTTTAAGTTTTTGCATTCACCTTCAGTGGTCCAGTTTTGTTGGTTTTTGAATCGTTTGTTAATTAATCGTATCGTTATATGCCGAGTTTCGTAGTTGATAAAAAAACGAAAATTGCAGCTTCTAGAGCATTAACACACACACACACACACACACACACACACACACACACATACATACATACATACATATATACTTAAAAGTATATATGTATATATACTTTTTCATCGTCATTTTTGGTGTCTAGTAAGCAGAATCATTAGAGAAATTTGAAGAAAAATTTCAAAAATATTTTCACAGGTACAACAGCAATTCCTTCGAAATTAGCTAAAACTGTGTAAACCTGCAAACACTTTGTCCTGCACCTCAAGACATAAGGCTGGCTTTGTTATGCAGTAAAGTTGTACTCAAAACCTTGTATGCACTTGAAATGGTTAAGTTCCACATCTTAAGCTTTCCATTGCAATCAGCTGCTTGATGCTTTTCGATTTCCTGGGCAGTTAATAACCAAGGAAAATTAAAAGTTTTGTATGTTTTGTGAGGAAATGAATAGGTGTTTGGCATAACTAGTATAAGTATAAGTATTTAAAGGTAAAGCCATTTATGTTCGGAATATTTAAAATATTTGGGGAAGCCAACCAAGTATATCAATTTGCATTTCTGCAGTGCATTGATTTTACAGGGGTAATATTAAATTGGGAAAGCTTATAATAATAATAATAATAATAATAATAATAATAATAATAATAATAATAGTAATAATAATAATAATATATACTTTCTGCATTTATGAATCCCGGTTTCGTTTCGTGACTGGGCACAAAAATATATTTTATTAAGAAGATCAATTATATTTTCCACAGCCTAGTGTAAAGTGCAAAGCGTGTTTCTGTAGGTGTATCGGTTATTTAGTGACCAGTCTGCCAAATTTTAGTACTGCCGTTAAACACTTGAAGTACATATATCGTCATATATAACGAATATATGAAAAAACAAACACAGTTACACGACATCCTCACAGTTAACTAAAAATAAAATAATTCGACCTTATTCAGTTCAGTCTTTTGGGTTGAATCAGTGGCGTTATCTTCTATTGGAAATTGAGCCTTGTACTGTGCATAAGACAAGACACCATCAACTGTGCCACATTTTGAGGCATTTATAATGAATTTATCCAAAAGATTGTATTTGTGAAATAATCCCTTTACACATGTTTCCGCAAATATGCAGTTCTGCTTCCGTATTCAATGTTAGTCAAATGCTGCAACAAGTTTCATGAACATGAAAGATCTTATATATTAAATAATCATAAATATTCAAGTTCTTTTTATTACGCCAAATACTTTTAACTGCTAAATACACAAGCTTATAATTAAATACATTTATTTAACAGTTTTACCGACTGATTTTGGTAAAATCTGAAATATTCTGCTCTATTGTGGTAAATATAAGAACCCCCTCTTTCTGTTTTTCACTTTTTTATGCTTTATATAATGCGATATTAATTTTCAGCAACTTATTTCATAGAAAGTGATTATAATAGCACGCACTAGAAATTGAAACAAAGGTTTTAATCTTTGCATAACGTAGCTGCAAGCGAGGTATAAAAACAAAACAAAAAAATCTGCTGGTTTATAGAAAGAGATATATAGGATGAATTCGTCAAAGCATTAATCCCTGGCCATGCGTTCACTTTCCGTCTGTCATGTTTCCAGCTTAACATCCGCTGAACGAATGTTGGAAGAATACCCAGAGAAAACTGCTTTTCTGGCAAATGGTATTTTTATAATTGCAGATGAATAAGAAGCAGCTTATATTCTCACAACTAAAAGGGTGGTAAGCTTTGCACGAGAATTTCCTAAGAAAACATCACCAGAAAAAATAATTTGAATTAATAGAAACTAGAAAAGATTATATTTTTTATAAAAGTCCAACTTGTGATGAAAGTAAATGAAATCGCTCTTTGCAGTCCTGATAAATAGACTGCCAGCAGTTAACAGGAAATCGGAGAGTATCTTGTTTCTTTTGCTTGACTAAGAGATGACGCGGAAGTGATCCCCTTTATACCAGGAAGTTCTCTCGGTTGTAATTTCATTTACAAGCTGAGTGAATTTCGGGGCTGATAAATAACCTAGTTGATAATGTAAGTATCAGAAAATGCTTAGTTGAGCTCATTTAGTGGGATTGGAGTCAACTATGGTTACGATCTATAAGCTACATTAATCTTCGAAACCAATATAAGCTGCAACAACTTGTATTTACGTACTTTTGTATCGCTTGCTAATAAACATACCGCCAATTTATTTATTTATTGGGTTTATTTACGGACGCTCTTTAACATCTCAGGTCATCAGCAACCCTTTCAATTAAGGGTGTGAAACGGCCGGTAAATTTTGCGTAGAGGTCTCTTCTTTCAGACTTGAGGTTCTTTTATGTGTCGTAAATCTACGACACGAGACCCATGGCTTTGCTTCCGATCTAAGGAAACACATTTAGGTTTTTTCGCCCGAAAAAATCCATCGATCCTGGCCACGAACTTAGGTCTATGAGGCAAGACATACCACCAAGGGTGGCGAGGTTGTTAAGGTATGAACTCGGGAGCGAAAGGTATAGGGTTCGTTTCCTGCCAGGACTGTCCTCCCTCACTATAAATGTGTCCTGGTTTTCCTCAGTTTCATCTTAGTTACCGCTGTGACAAAATAACTGTCATGAAACGAACGTAAAAAACCATGAATGACTCAGTACTAAATGCAGTCACCTATTTTAGTGGAAAATAGATATGACTTTCTTCTTCCCCCTTTTCCAATACCTTCCGCTTAAAAACACCATTACTGATGTTCATAGGTTAATTATTGTTTATTATTACACTTGATTAAACGACATTTGGATCTTATATAACAAAAATAAAGCTATAAAGAGATTGCCAGTTTTATCTCAGAAATCGAACAGACACGTTGTTTCAAACTTGTTGTGAAGTGTAAGATAAACGCTGTTCACTGACCATATAACACGACAGGAGAAATATTATAAGGGAAAGGTATACAAAACACGGGCAATAGTCTTTTCTATGGCATCTAATTCATTACATCCATTTCTCATGTTTCCAGGACATCTAAACAAGAGAAGTTTGGATAATTTTAATCTAAAACAGTGAAATATCACAAAAAGCCACAATAATGTTAATTATTCCAACCCGGATCTTATTTTGGTGTTATTTTCAAATAACATGAGAACGTTTATGCAACAATGTTTCATATATTGGAGAAATTAAAACACAATATCCGTCTTGAGACCGCAAGAATTTCAGTGGCTGAGTTTCAATGACTGGTCAATACCATTTAAAATAGGCATAACCTATTTTAATTTGCATTAATTGGTTAATGTTTTCAGTATTTTAAAGTAAAAATAAAACAGCTGATTTAACCGCATTGGTACAACTTGCGCATTGCCTGTATTACACAGCTGAATTATATTTAAACTGTACGTTTGGTATAAGCACACAGATCATTATAATTCGTTAATTCAGAAGGCAAAATGCATCTCTTGTTCCTCTTACTGAACATTATCTTTAGACAAGTGATGATGTGGATTTGGAAGTGGAAAATGGGCACTTGTCCAAGGCGGCAGAATTCGAGAGGGACAAATCGAAGAAAATTGGTACAAATTTGGCAACAGATAGAATAGCGATTACATTTAATTTAACGTCAACGAGGGAACTCTGCATCGCCGAAAATGAATAACTGTTAATATTTCATTGAGAGACTAATATTTTTATTCGAGGCATTCATTTGCAGACTCTTTTTCTATTTCATATTGCCATTACAGGGCGGGATGGCCCAAGTAGTAATAATTGGGATTCGTATACAATAGGACCCGGGTTCAAATCTCTTGACTGTTCATCCTGACCTTGACTAGGCGAATATTGAGATGGATTTTTACTTTCATGAATTTTCCGCTCTTCCATTTCATATAATTTGCTCCGTTGATCTGTTACACGGTCGAAAGTGGGCCGGTAGGGTATGATGGAGTTTGCGCTTTGTATAGGTCGCAGCCCCGGTGTGTGATATGACAGCGGTCATTCTGAGGAACTCTGAACTCCTTGGAGTGTTTTATCTGTAAGCAATGGTCCATGCCCTTATCTCAGCGCCCGGTGTGTTCCTCAGCATCCCTTCCCTTTAGAGGTACACCCATTGAAGACGTAGGCACAAACGGCTAGCCTTGAGCACAGTTTAGATACCGCAATATTCTCCTGCGTGCTTAACAATCCAATCCGATACTGCAATTTTTTATTTTTCTCTTTTATAGTGTAGAACATATTTACTCTGATTTTATGTGCTGGAATCGAGTTACATACTTAAATTCCGTGTTCTTATTTCGCTTAATTTTCCCACTTTTTCGAAGTTAAATTCTTTTGAAGTTGTTACGAACTATTTATAGGTGTTCTGGAATATTTATTGTTTTATTTGTTTCAACATGCTTTTTTAGCTGTGTCAGGGGTAAATAAGTGGTCAGGTTTTCTAATCAGATTAACATTATTTTATTTATGTTATTATTAACAGGCAAATTTTCACGTTCTATTCCATTTTTTTTAAATTCAATTTGTGTTTGTTTCGATCACATACGCACCTGCTCAAACAACAAATGAAAAAGGGAGGTCATTTACGAGTCTTCATTGACAGATCAGAAAATAGTCGAAAAGCGTTTCATTAAATTTTTGTTCTGGAGGAGAAAAAGCTTTGGCTGCCCAAGGGCTTTGATAAATCTAAATTGAGCCTTGTAGGATTTCTCTTATCCTAAAATGTTCAAAATGAAACAAAGTGTATGGAATACGTTCCTTCTAGAGAGATATTATCAAATGGAACACTACAGCTCTTTGAATTTCTGTCAACATTCCCACTATTTGAAATTGTGGGCTTGGGGCTGTTCAGCTTTTAAAAACCCATAATAAGCACAGAGAATGAGAATAATGCGAAACATAACCTTAGAATGTCATGAAAAATTAACAATGCGCCGCGGGTGATTCTCTAATATAGAACCCTCTTGTATATGTATACAAATAAGATGGCCATACAGCACTTTGTAAAAGCTAAAACCGAGGATACATTTTACAGGAGCATTTTAGCTCTGCCATTTCCTTCGCTTTTCGTAATTTCATGCAGCCAGACGAAGCTACTTCATTTTAACGGCCTTCGAGTGCTATGCATGCGGCTAGCTTTTATATAGAGTTCGTTTCTCTCAACCGCTGTAAAAGGATTTGTGGACTACTTTTTTAATGTCTCTGCGTCAGACTGGTGTACTTTTCGAGCGCTAGAAAAGCATGTGCTTAACTGGAGCTAAATGTAAACTCTACATTCCCTAAATGTGTGTTGCCCCGTTTAACACTTGTGTTGCCCCACCTTTTTAATAACATTACGCAGACCGTGTTTTTCAACTTGTTTGGTAGTTAACTCAAGCATAACTTATTTGCAACTTTACCCTCTTTTTCAGCATATTGCAAGGAAAATATAACCTAATAATATAGCAAAAACTTTCTTTAAAGAAGTGATCAAAAAACGCTCAAATACCACCTTTAAGAAGTTCCCATGTTGTTCAGAGTTGCTGCATCCCCCACTTTGCTAAAGAGTAATTGTTGCGCATTGTTTACTTTTATTTATTCTAGCCCCTTGTGATATGAGGAATGATGTTTGAACTACCAGAAGTTAGCATAAATGAACCGTTATAACTTAAACATCATTACCAACAGTGTTCAACGAGGTGAGTCTAAAAGTATCTATCTGGGTTAGAAATTATTTATAATTCAACAAAATATAAGGTTTGTTGAGAAATTTGTCTTTTTTGTACGTAACAAATAATTATAAAGACACTTTACAAAGGATGCAGCATCTGTGAAGATAAAGTCAGAGGGATATTTACTAAGTTGTTTAAAAAATAAACAACTGCGTTAATCGGCACTCCCGTAGTACCGCCAAGTTCTAGTGTATTTTTTTTTCTCTTTAAGAGATTACAGATAACAAAACCTCTAGGATTTTCGATATATCAAGGGAGAAGAAAATACAGTTTTAACAAAGTTATCTTAATTTAAAAAATACACTCCTCCAATAAATTAATTATGATTTCAAACTTAACACCGATGTAGTGCACATTGAAATTATAATATAAATAAATAAATAATGGACAATTTAATTGCTCTCTTAATGAACTTTAAATTAAATGCATTAAAATCAGCAAACATTTAAATTACATAATAAATAGATGCAAAACAATTATGACAAATGGATGATTTTAAAAAACTAATAAACGAATTCCCTAAATAATCCATTTTGACAAAGAATTTCGTAATTACCAAATTGAAAAATACCTAGTTCACTGCCAAAATTTACAAATGTAGTTAATATCTGCCAGAAAGGAAAGAAAGCACTGAGAAAGGTAGACGAGAAAGGCACCGTTTTTATGCGACCAAAGCACGGAACAGTGACTCGCCCGGTTTTCAAGTCAGAAGCCGATAAGTGTACCTCAAGATAGCACAAAAGCAATTGTTCGTCACCTTTTCGATCAATGAATAATAAACACTGCTACAAAATAGAGGTAGATACCGTTTACGACAAAAATAACTAGACATATGGAATATGTCTAAAAGAAAGGAAAGAGGATAGGAAGATGCAGTACAAACTGCATAAGTGTCATAATCACAGTATAAACTGTTTTGAAATAATTTTAAAGCATGTTGGTTTCTCTAGTTAAAATATATTTCTAAAGATTTGTATCTTAGAATGTATAGTTCAAACCTTCGCTAAGCTTTGATAGTGTAAGAAATTGAACTTTGACATTGATATATGGGCTTTAATACACTCTTTGGTTCATGAGAGGGCAATAAAATAACTTAGCATTTTAACAAGTTCAGCATCAAATGTATTTGAGAAACGGTGTTTTCTCAACTTATTTTGTCGATCCTGGTGGTGTAATGTTAACCATACTTGCCTACTAAACCCAAGATCGCGGGTTCAATGGGTTCGATGGGTTTTTTCGGGACGTAAAATTCCAAGAATGGCTTCCTTCGGAAGGGAAGTAAAGCCGTGGGTCCCGTGTCGTACATTTACGGCATGATAAAGAACCTCAAGCCTGAAAGAAGAGGCCTCTGAGTAAAATTTGTCGGCCGTTTCACGCCCTGAATAGAATGACCTGAGATGTTAAAGAGCGTCCGTAAATAAACGAAATAAATAAAAATAAATCAACTTATTTTGTTGTTATAATGACGTAAGAAGCATCCATTATACTTTTTTTAATTAAGATGCTGTTGAGGAAAGTGTTTATTTATGGTAACTACGATTAATAACATATCATCGGAGATCCAATAATTAAATGCAGACTTCATTATATCATTAATTATGATTAAGAACACTTTATTGTTTTCATAAGCCCATGTAAATTACAAACAGATTATTTGAGTTATGGGCCACCTGAGCACTGCTGCTTACTGAAAAAGTACAACTGCCGGAAAAAGAGTCTTCTTGCTGAAAGTTAGTATTTTATTTTTATTTTTCTGTTTGTGAAAAAATAAGATGGTACTGTATTTAAAAGTGACAATAATAAGTAATAACTCGGTTATAGACATGTTGAAATAATGCCCTCAACGAGCAATGTATTGCCGGAATTTGCACAAGAAATTTCTGTAGTTCATTTCACACGGCCGTTGGGAACACGTTTCATGTAATTGAGAGATTCTGTCCTTCGTAGTTTTTTAACAAGTTGACGAACAGTTTCCCACCTGGAAGGTAATTTCCAGTATATTTTCTTGCGAATCACTTAACTACTTTTCTCCTAAAGCACGTTTTCACATGTGTATAGTACGCAAAAACACGTTCTTAAAGACTATATTTATGTAGTAGCATAAATAACTAAGAAAAATTAACATACAGTATACACACAATGAAAGTAAAACAATTCGTCGACAGTCTTCCTCAAACTAACTAAAAGCTGCTACCGGCACATGTATTATACCGGCTTGACGACTGACTGTCGGTCCTGGTGGTGTAGTCGTTACCATACTTGCCTCCTAAACCCAAGATAGCGGGTTCGAACCCGGCCAGGACCGATGGATTTTTTCGGGCGTAAAAATCCAAAGTATGGCTTCCTACGGAAGGGAAGTAAAGCCGTGGGTCCCGTGTCGTACATTTACGGCACGAAAAAGAACCTCAAGCCTGAAAGAAGAGTCCTCTGAGCAAAATTTGTCGGCCGTTTCACGCTCTGAATTGAAGGGGACCCTGATGACCTGAGATGTTAAATAGCGTCCGTAAATAAATCAATCAAAAAAAAAAAAAAAACCAATTGACAACTGACTTCCAGTAAGCAGTCGTGTCTGTCCATAACTCAAATAATCTCGATGTATATACAAAATTGTGCTTTTTAAACAATATCAGTAGTTTATATATTGAGGAATAAATTTAAGTATATCTTATTGCAATTTAGTGCGTCTGACATTCCTGACTAGTATGAGTAACTGAAAACAGCTATCGTTGGTTGTTCTGCCACTCGAATTTTCAAAATAATTCTCGGGAAATAAGTTTACAAGTACGAACATTTTATATATTTCTACATTTTTCTGTCCTTTTAAATTCTTATGTCTTCTGGGTGACGTATTAGTGCAGCTCTAGCATCAAGACTTAAATCCATTAGACATGTGTAATTTAGGTTGAAAAATTTGCAGATAAAATTCCAACTCCACTAAAGAGGAAAGTATTAATGTGGTCATGTTGAAACTTACATTGCAATTTTGGGTACATAATCGATATGATATAAATGAAGCATGTAAAAAATAAACTTTCATTCAAACTACAAACTCCAAAATAGAGGTCTGGATCTTATGAAACTAACAAAATAATGTGGCGAACTGAATACCTCTGCTTCAGTTTGGTGTATTCTTACTCTCGATATGCTTATATTTCTGCTACTTGCTCGAAGTTCAAGGTTAATCTGTAAAATACAAGCATTAATGATAACGTTACAATGAACGATTTAGCCTCCGATTTGTGGCATTGCAGCAAAACTTGCCGTTCATTTTTTCCATGTGCTACTTTTGTGTGCACATAAACTTTGTCATGAAATTTCATGTTTCAGCAATATTTTCCTTGTAAGGAGAATCAACCTCCTTTACTCACTCACATGTACAGCTTGTTCTTTACATGAACATTTCTGCTTATTCATTACCAGCTTTCAATTTCTCCTGTAGCTAAATTTATTAGGAAATACTGTTTATCATTTGCATGATATACTGCTTTTGTTTTGAAAGATAGTTCTTGTACTATTTATTATCTTTTCTATATATCATTTATTAATGAATTCATCTTTTCTGTCTTTTATAATTATCCTACAAAAGATAATTATAAAACAGGAATTCCATTTTGAGGGTAAATTCTGAATTTATACTTTTAATGAAGATTTCAATACACGTCCAAAAAGATGATAAAGGCAATGTAATTATATGGGAGCGGTCTGAAAAGTTTTCAACCTAACAATGAGGGAACGAATTGGTATATTGAACATTATTAATATTTTTCAATATTATCTCATTTAAGGACAGCATATTTGCCTCAGAGAAGCTCCAATACCATTATCCCGTCTCTGAAGTAGCTTTGCGGGAGGACTGCAAAATATTCTACAGTTGTAATGACCTCTTGGTTTGAAGAAAAATATTGACCAACGAGGAGGAGTTTGAGCTTTGGAAACAGATGTAAGTCAGAGAGAGCCAAATATGGGGAGTAGGGAAGATGCTTTAATAATTCATACGTCAAACTCTCAATTTTCCCATTGCTAAAACATTTTTGAACAGGTACAATTGATAAAAAATAATGTTCTCTTCTGCAAAACTGGTCTTTTTCAGGAATTTTCACATTTAATTGGTTTAAAAGATTGAAATAGTAACCTATGGTTGGTTGTTACACTTTTGAAGATAATATTAAATTAACAAAACTCCTTTAGCGTCCCAAAAGACTGTTGCCATCAGATGGAACTGACTTCGGCCTCTTTGGTGTTGAAGTCCCATCCACAGTTACAAGTCGACACATAAAACCAGCTCTGATGCGGTTAGAACGCTCCAAGCATTGTTACGATATTTTTATATGAATGAATTTTTGATCTGGTGTTAGCAAGAACGGCACCCATCTTGCGCAAAACTTTTTCGTATACAATTCTTCATGTAAAATTAATCTATAAGTTCCTTTGAAATGACTATAGCCTCAGAAAATTTACACACGTTAACTAGCCGGTCATCTAATACCATTATGTGCATGTATTTAATAAATTATTCCGTTGTTGCACTTTTTTGAAGTTTTTCACATAGGTCATCTTCAAGGCTAGTCGGACGCTGCTTAATTCAGCAGCTCAATTTTTAATCATTGAGAATTAAGAAAAATAATACCCATAAACTTTAACAAAATGTATTTTGGTGCAAACACCCGTCTTTATAATTGTGGATCAAATAAACTATTTGAAAAAATGACATGGTATTTCAAATTAGTTCTTAAGACAGATGTACCAACATAAAACACAATTTCTTTCCAATTTGCATGGCCACCTATGATGGAGACTAAGAACTTTTCAGGCTGTTCTCAAATGCTTTGGAGAATTGCATTTAATCTATCATAATTTACCCATTTTTGGCACCAACACCTGTTTTATTTAGGTCATGGCCACAAAGGTTGTTATAAGTAGATGTCGCTCTCTTCATTTATTTAACATCCAAATACAACAACTGAAGACAGGAATTCTTTAAAGCTCGGTGATAAAACATGAATGAAATACATTTATATAAACAATAATTCAAATAACCAGATACTATAGCAGAACCTAAAAGCCATTCACAACCCGTAAAACTCAATCTGTCCTCAGAGATTACAGCGTGAAACTTCTCGAAATTAAATTAATTAATGGCAGTGACCAGACTAAAGCAAAATGAATACAAAAGAAGAGAATTAGATAGTAATTGTACATTTGACAGTTTACAGTATAAAATTTCTAAGATACAAATATCGATGTCGAAAGTAACGCACGCTCACAAAGTAAAAGGGACAGCTAACGCTGCAGCAGAATGTGTCCAAAGAACGTGGGTCCAGCGTTACTGTCAGCCCTTTAGGAGAGGAAGTTTTAACAGTGAGAGGCTTTTGTTTCCTTTTGGCTTTGGTCTGGAACTGCATGTTTCTCCACCACAAAGTTTTAGAAACCTCTTATTAAAAGCCAGGTACAAACGGCAACTTTATTTTCGACTCTACCGACGAATGCTCGACTTCACCTCTTCTCTTTGAGCTCTTCAAAGTGCTTGCAATTTCTGAAATTGCTGAAAAGAATCCCATGCTCTTTATATTCTGATTTAACCTTTGCTGTTTACATGAATATACCAAATGACTACATTATTTAAAAATTTCCTTCATTATTCAGCTTATTTTTACTAAACCGGTGTAAACGAAAAGTCAAAACTTTCAAGAACATATCTTTATCATAGCAAAACTAATTCAAGGTGATCGCATATCTGTGTTATGAATGACTAATAATGTATTTCTTATAGGAATGTTTTTTCATATGTTTTCCTAAGTAAAAATTAAAAATAAAAAGCTTAAATGCGTTCTATTCGTGGAAATGAATACTTACCAACTTTATTCGTTCATATCTCAGTATCTGAAAGGATTATCAGTTTCTATAAACTTGCTTCAAGTTTATTAGTGTTACCCCAAACATATTTTTAATTATAATCGCTTCTAGTTACAGCTAGTTAAGAAAATCATAACATTATCAGATGCATGCACAAGAATTGGAAGTTATTTTAGTTGTACTAATAGCAAAATAAAAGCATGTATTGTTACTTCATATACTTTGTAGTTCTATTAATGCATTTATACATTGGGTTATCCAATTATCTGATCACGGCGGCGGTACCATCGCTTACTGCTCCCGAGCCGCATTAGTCGGGGTGTGCGGGACAGCACAAGAGTCGAGTATTATTAAAATGGCAGTCCAACCTTGTGTCCGCTCATCCTAATATTGAGTTTTAACGTGGTTTATCATGATCGCTTAAGCTAATGGAATGGATCTTTCCTTTCCATGAATTTTCTGTACTTCGGTATCATTACCAGTTCATTCCGTTGTTTCTGTTACAAGGTCGAAAGTGCTAGGCGAATAGATTGGTGCTGCGTGACGGTGACTTGCTCTTTAAAACATTTTCTGCTCTGGCGCCTACTATGGAAGCGACCTTTCTGAGGGCCTCAAGCGCCTTGGAGGGGAAAGGGGTTTCCGTTGGCGTCGAAGTGTTCTATTGGAAACGATGATAGAAACCTCGTCTACATGCATACTTTATCTCACTTCTAGTATTTCCCTTACCTCGAATCTTCCTCCCAGAGATGGCCCTACTTGGGGCATATGCATAAATGGTCCCTTCCTCCGTCCCTAATAATCCAATCCAACCGTGAAATACAGTATAGAATGTGAAATTTTAATAAGTATAGCATTTATGTTAAAACAATTACGTAATGCAATCCCGTTAATTCTTAGCAGAAATGTATAGTAATTTGTATGTAATTACAGAAATTTAAACACTGGAAAGAGGTACTACTTTAATAGAAAGCATACTCTGTTTATTCTAATTAGAAATAAATCATAATTATTATATCCATGAATTACGTAGAAACTTGTAGCATGTTCTATTATATTCGGGTAAGTTTATATAATAAAACATGCATTTATGATATTTTTATATTAGTTTTAATAGATTTCCATATCTTCTCAGGGTTATAGATTTAATAAAGTATGTTGAAGGTTATGTAATTTTTATTTTTAAACATTTTTTTATAAAATGCAAGCAAAGTTACGTATAATTTCCATATGTTATTTATACACGGTTTATTTAGATGTATTTGGGAAACGTTCGACTTGAATTGTTTGTAATTTATACAACAAAAAATAATTAGAGAAATAACAGCATAAAATGCATGAAAGTAAAGCCTATACTTGGCCATTATTCGATCGTTCTGCAGGTAAACGAGATTTAGGCTGCCAAAAGAGTAGAGGCAGGGATACGTGCTTAAGAACGGACAACAGCAACTCATTCTTGAAAGAAGGAGAATGCTAGATTTAGTTTTTCCCCACCAATCGGCAATGACAGACGTCTCAGGCTTTTTGTTTCATTCCACTAGAGAAATGAAAAATGACAAATTTAGCTGTGAAACTTTAGATACTGAGATATTTAATTGTGTTCACTTGTCGCATGTGTCAGTATTGCAACTTACAGGCGAATATTAACTTTCCAGTTTAATAAAAAATCTATTATATTTGAACAGTAACAAAGGCCAGGTGCGGTATGTGATTCATTGTTACTACATTTATCTATCTGATGCGTGTTTCAGAAGTGTAAACATTACATTTACCTTTCAGACACGTCATTCATTTGTTAGCAGAATCTGATTTAAAATAGATGTATTGCATAGTACGTGATGTTCCAAATTTACAGAAAGTATTAAAACTTTAACTAAAGCAGGACATTCACCCAGTAGTATTAAATGTCTTGATTGAGTGTACAGGGAAGTTTCCTCTTCTTATTCCATTGTGAAGGAGTGGTTGGAGCTTCTAACAGAGTTGTTCATCTCATCTTTCATCAACATTTACACATGTATAAGGTCAGTGCAAGATGGGGTTCCCCGAGAGAACAGTATTGGAATCCATCGTCACAGAGTACAAAAAAACTGTTTTGTACTTTGGCCGCTTTTTAGAAAAGAGACTGGGGAAAAGGATGATATACTCCTAGATATGCCAAGGTCACGCGGTCGATGAGGAAGATCATGACGATCATTTTTTGAGACTATGGAGCAATTCTGATGATAGACTTTAGAGACGGAACCAAACTGCGGCAGGATAATACAATTTTGAGCTACTGCATTGCGCAGTACTAGGAAATCAGGAATAAAATGTCGAACGAAGGAGTTGGTCAGTTGTATGACAACCATCCCTTAGCTACTTTCAGAACGGAAATATGACCTTCGAGGGTGGAACTTCGCGAACCATGGTGGGTATGAGGCCGCTGTTTTCCAGCATTTTGCAGACAAAAATTTGGACTATTAGGCGGATTGAAATGTTAGTACAGTTCAATGATTGCATTTTCTATTGAGCTGAGATGTTGTTAGGTCTGGTGATGAAGTGTGATGATTTGGAATTCTAGGTTTAGTTTTGTAGAGCGGTAAGTTCTGGGGAGTTGATAATGTCTTCTAGGGTGCGCACCAGCGAGGCGAGCTCGCTGAGGGCACCTTCGATCTTGTTTAAGCTGCTGAGGATTGTAAGGAATAGGCTTTTATAATTTTGAAATTTACTTAGAACTGTATTTGTTTTGATTTATTTACGGACGCTCTTCAACATCTCAGGTCATCAGCGTCCCATTCAATTCAGGTCGTAAAACGGCTGACAAATTTTGCTCAGAGGCCTCTTTTTTTCAGATTTGAGGTTCTTTTTCGTGCCGTAAATGTACGACACGGGACCCACAGCTTTACTTTCCTTCCGAAGGAAGCCATACCTAAGATTTTTACGCCCGAAAATATCCATCGGTCCTGGCCGGGTTTGAACCCGCGATCTTGGGTTTAGAAGGCAAGTATGGTTACCACTACATCACCAGGACCGACTTGCTTAGAAATGAATAAAACAGTACATTACATTGCTAAACCGAACAGTCGCATAAACCACCCAGCATAAGTTGTACAGTTAACCGTCAAAACTCAAGCAGGCTAATAGAAACAATAAGAGACGCTATGCTTAATGTAAAGTATTCAATATTTCTTTTTTATTATCATTTATCATTTTGTTCTAATTATATAATCTTGCTTGGTTTCCATAATGAATCATTCTCAGAAACACGCATAAATTCGGCAATCTCTAATTTGCCTCTGTCATGTAATGCATGTAGGTAAATGCAAACTACACGGGAACGAATGGACACGCATTAAATTTAGCTGCAGCAGCATATCTTTACATGAATGATATCGTAGTAAACCTTGGCCTGCGTGGAATCAATCATTTGCAGTGATTTGCCTTTAGCTCAATCCATTATGCATTAGAATGCTTATTGATCTACTACGCGGTTATTCGTTCTCAAAGACACAACTCCTACGTACATCAGCGAAAGCACTTCAACACAGATTTCTGATTCTCCCACACAAATCAATAGACACTTTGGTCGAATTTTCTAATTTTTATTACTTCACTTATTAACTTTAGACTTTTAAGTACGGAACATTGGATGCATCTAATAAAGAATGTAACAAAAAGTGCTTTAAAGCATAATACTTGTAAATTTCAGGTAAAACAAATTGTTTTTAATAAAATTTTTCATATGACCAAGGCGGTCATATGTGAGATGCCTGGGGAACAAAGCGTCTTTGAAACAGATTTTCTCCAAATTCTCCAGTTTCCCGTTCATTGTTTCCCAGGTTGTTGTTTTTACTACGAGGGCTATCATTTAAGTTTTTACAAAAACTAGGAAAGAAAAAAAATTTTTGAACAAACTATTCTATTGCTTTGCAAAATATCGCCTATAGGATTTATACACTTTTGTATTCGTTCAAATCAATTCTCAAAATATTTTTCCACTCTGAAGTTGTATCTCAAAACCATAGTTTCAAATGCTTCAACAGCTTCTTGAGGTGATGAAAATCGCTGTGCACCATTTAATGTTTAACATTCGGGAACAAAAAAGTCCTTAGGCGATAATTCAGGTGAATGCGGCAATGAGACTTTAATTCCAAGTTTTTCTCCTTCAAATAATCAATTATTTGACATGCTGTGTGAGAGCTGGCATTGTCATAATGAACAATGAAGCGACGTTTTCGGCTGTTTTTCTTAATTTTATCGATGACTTCTGATAAACAAATTGTTGCATGCAACTCAGCATTAACTGTTATTTGATCGTCTAAAGGAATGGATGCACATGTTTAGTACAACCGAAGAAACAAACGATCGTTTTCTTGGAAGTGCTTCGTGAACGAACAACTTTTGTGGGATTCGGTTCATCTTGGAACACCCAAACTGTAGATTTTTAGCTTATTTCCCATTCATACGAATATGTCCAAGATTTATCACCTATTACGATGTTGTATATGGGTTTTGCGGTTCCTCGGTGGAGTTTTTGAGCATTTTATTACACCAATTAACACGGCCGCCTTTTGAGCTTTGGTCATATTATGCGGAATGTATGGCGAACAGCACAGCTAAATGTTCATGCATAACCAAATGTTCTGCAGTCTTCGATATGCTTAAGGATGTCTCTATCTCACTGTAAGTCACGTGCATATCTTCTTCAACCATGTTGCGCATAGCATCGTTGTTTCTGGAAGGACAATCGATTTTGGTCGATCTTCACGAAATTCATCACTGACGGATGCACGACCACGACGAATTTCGGCAAACTAATTGCAAACTGTCTTTTCTGACTGTGCTTCATTACTAAAAGTTGAACGAAGCGATTTTATGCGTTGCTGTTAAGTTAGGCCTTTACTAAAGCCTTGAAAATTATTTAACGAAAATCTTCACGTGAAATTTCCACTTTTTTTTTTTTTTTTTCGCAAAATTGCTTTGTTTAAACGCTCACTGTAAACAAACTACCCTGTCAATTTCTAAGTTGCAACTGTTTTCACAATAGAAAATGTAAATTGTTGCAAAATAGTGATGATATATCTCAATAGCGTCACCTAATGGGCGTCTGTAAAAAACTTAAAAGGTAACCCTTGCATCTATAAATTTTAGGTAATTTAAAATTTCTCATAATGAAGCACAGATTAAAGGCAAACTATTTTGAAATTCTTATTTTTCAGTATAGTATCTCTTGATAGCAATTAACTTTGTCCAAAGATGTTCTAAGGCATTTACCCTATCACGGATGACTGATTCTTTCAGATCTGCAAAAAACTCCTCAACTGGTGTTTTACGTTCTTGGGTGAAAATTTCTTTCCATCAAAATGTTTTCTTAGTTTTGGGAGGAGATGGAAGTCTGGGAAATAAGGGAAATATGGAAAAAATAATATTTATTGATTTCACTTGCAGCGACACGTGTCTTGACCACTTCTTGGATAAAACTCTGTAATATCTCCAAAAGTTATCATAATATACTCCAGTAAAATTGGTTCACTAGAAAAATAATCAATCAGTAAGGTATCTTTAGCATCCCAGAAAACTGATCCATAGCATCAGTTTCTGTGGTTTGCAGAAGTGCGCCAATTAATTACTGGCCACGAATCAATAGACAGAATGGTTGAATCTCTCTTAAAATATGCCAAATTTTACTCAAAGATCTGCTTTCTGATATTTTTTGACTGAGTATCAAAAGCGATGGCAACCATGTGGTAAATGACTTTTTTATTGCAGGTTTCCCCCGTCAAAATGTGAAATAATCCGTACAGCTGAAATGCTATAGCTTCTACTATATCTACCACCTTTATGTGGAAATTCTTCAGCCCCATATTGTGAACTTTTTCGCCGATGACGCATTTTTAGCAGTCCACTAAGCTGGTTATCTTGCAATTTTTCACGGCCAACTTTGAACTCATTAGTTCACTTGAAGACAGTTGAAAATTATGGCCTAGAGTTTTCTTTTACATAGAAAACCTACTAGGGTTCTTTTCCGAGGGAAACATTATCTTAACAGCTGTTCCACAAAAGATCGCGGATTTTGACACTACTGGTGTATGTTGTTTATTATAACAGACGTTCATTGCAAATGAATTTGGTACCTCTGTAAAAATCCAACAATTACCAATTGTAGTGAGAAATTAAGGTCATCTCTGGTGGTATTAAATTTTAAGCACGTTCTCTCCTCCCCGTAGGGAAGAAAACTATTACAGTTTATTCCATAAATAATATTCGTAGGAAGTTAGGTCGGAGAAACCATCTATCCTTACTGGAACGGTCTTACTTTTATACATCGAAACCATGACTGCATTGCAGTAATGAGAGTGATAAATGGTTTTTTTGCAGAAGTGTCAAAAATGTGTAGACTGTAAGTACAAAAGCTTTAGGGTTCAATTTTGCTGTAGGTAATATACATAGTGTCCCAGATCGCAACTTTTCGGATTATACAACCCATATTACACTGTAATAATTGAGAAAATGAGAAGCTGATTTAACATCCTTCATTATCTAAGATCTAAAATCCTGTTACAGATACTTCGTACATATTTGGTTCTCTTTCATTGCATTATGTGGGCTTTGCATTATCCAGTCAACCTAAATCAATACTTTCTCTTCCGTCCTTTCCTATTTCTAGCACCTTCCTCGAATCGCGACGTATGAACGATCCCATGGTGACAGCGGTGGCTCATTGGCTAATAGCAGGCTTTGTCACCTAACGACGAAAGGAAAGGTGTTTAACATCCATTTTTACTGCTATTTCATCACAGAGGGTGGACACAAACGATATACAAATGAAATATAAATTGAAAAAACTTTTTTTAAGGAAGGAAGCGTTCCAGATTTAAATTTACTGCACCTCTCTGGTATTTGCCATTTATGAGGACTGGGAAAACCCTGGAAAAACCTTCCATCAGGGATAACTGTCCTGGCACGAATCAAACTCCATACCTTCATCTCAAGAGTCCGTGCCTTAACAACCTCGGCCTCCCTGTCGGTGACAAGAGAGAGAGAGATTGTAACTTTCTCCCTGAAGAGATACAGTTTAGACTCTCCGGGATGGGGCTATCTTTCGGCCTAATAATTAGAAAATGCAAGGCCTTGTGATTCGGTAGCTAGTGGCCCAGGTATTTAGGAAGTAAAGGCAGTAGTTTTTTAAAGTTTTAGATTTTAGTAATTTGTAAAACAAGTTTTTCCCTTTAGCTAATGTTACCAATGTTTTCTTGGTTCATTTATAGGGCTTTAAATGTTCTTTCAGAGTTACTTTTGTCTTTGCAAGGTATTGTATAGCCATGCCTTGTTTGTTCTTTGACGTTTGAAGGCAAGTCATTATAACCGATTACTACTGTGCTAAAGATTTAATGTTGTTTGCAGAGAAATAGATCATGTTGTGTTATAGGTTTTTGTGAGGGATTTAGTTAAATTATTTTAATTTTATCTTTCATCATTTTCTACTGTTATTTCTGTACGTTTTGTTCATATCATGCTAAATTTAAAATGCTTCAATTTATTACATTTATTACAATAATTATACATTACATTGGGCATTTCAAATAATTGCATTTAACTTTGAAGTTTATCGAGTTATTCTCCTTTTTCTTATTATTCAGTCAATTTCCTTCTAGTTGAAGTAGGTTTTATAGCAAGTGGTAACACCGCAATTTGGTCCAAATAGATGTCAGGAGTATAAAATGTAACTCCTGTGAACTGACAGTATATTTAGAATCAGAGTCGCTAACAGCTTCAGGAAATTATATTTAATAAGGTACAGAAGTAGAGGAGGAAATGAACATTATTAATAACTAAGTACGCATCGGTTGAATATTGTATTTGCAGCTTATTTGGCGATGAATATATTATATACAAATTAAAGAAAAGAAATTAAGATTACGTCTAATTTTGTTCGTCCCTAAAACTCACGAAACGTCCCTTGCATACCATGAAATTACACAAGAGAATACGGCGATTCTGAACACTGTGTGTTTTCAAGTGGAGTTTATTAAATTTTTATTTCAATTGTTGTTAAGGTGACAATTAAGTGTTTACAGTTTGCCACCATAGGGCAGAGACCGTTATTGACAACTCCGTCCATTGCGAAAGAGCATCACTTTGTCAACCATTCTACGACTGATTGTGGAGGACTTATGCTTTGCAAAAGACTAGTAAATTAAATCTATATTAGCGAAGTGAAGAAGCCGAGAAGATAATTTCCTTATTACTTAGTATTTTACACAACTTTACTTTTATTAGAGGTTTTCTTGTCTTCTCTCTATTGGCCTTTCTGTATCCTTTGACAAATCCTTTCCTTCATGTTGCGCTACTGTATAACAAACACTGCAGTAACACCAGGACACGATGTAGCTGTTTTATTCTCATACTTTAGCCTTGCTTCTCTCTTTCAATATACAGTAGTGCATCAACTACACAGCGAGACACATTCAAAGTAGCTGCTTTTGTTTGTTTTGCAACAGTTACTGCTCTGTAGCTCCCAGGAAACTGAGAGCTTCCATTGTTTACAAAGCTACATGCAGAAAAAAGCGTTAAATTTGCGGGATTTTATCTTTATAGAGAAGCTTAAATTTTACCATTAGCGTCTGCCTTCAAACATCCCCATACAAACACACTATTTATTTAAAATGTGCATAAAGAAAATCTGTGTTCACAAAACGGTATGATATACAGTTCATAATCGACATAAATTATATTTTATAATAATTATTTTATCCTCATTTCTTTTAGCAGTTTGACTTATGAATCCAGAGCAAGAAACGGAGTAAAAACCATTTACTTTTAATTCATGGTGGTTAAAACACTGAAAAGAATGTGATTTTCTGTTGTTTGTTTGCTAAAGGCGAAACAATAGTTCAGAAGAATTCTACCCTGCTTCAAGCGGATCAAATATAGCACACTTGTTATAAATAACATGCTATTTAATAGTATATAAGTGTTCAGATCAAAATATTGTAAAGCGGTTAAATGCAAGAAGCTTGTACTGATGCACATATAAAAGGTTCTAGAACCTCAACAATATAACAATTCCAAATTTCTAAATATTTCAGAAAGGACAACTACTTACAATTCTGAATATGTGAGAGGTTAAACTATTAGCAACTGAAGAATGTCCATCACAATCACTTATCCCTACAACGTTCTAAAGAGCCAGTATTTCAACATTTAAGGTAAAATAGTGTGCTTATATTATGGCATTGCTGTGGCTTTTTAACAAATACAGTATGTCACATTCAAAATACGGATTTGTCGTCGTGGTGACTTTTAATATTACATTTGGAGTCAAAAATGTAAATACTTGAAGAAATTTCAGTTACACTACAAGATTAAAAGGCAAGAGAAGTGTGGCCCCGACTGCTTGCAGTGAAGTTTGTCCAGAGCAGTCCTGTCTAGGCAAGTTGAGGTGTGGAACATATACCGGTATTCTGTGAAAACTAATTGGATTTGTAGCATAAAGAATTATTAGAGGATTTTTGGACCATTTGACTACCGTGACAAAGCGTCAAGCCTTGCATTCGAAAGTTGTTGAAAAAGCCTGAAACCAGAGGAGTATTGTTCGGTCAACACAACAAAATACGCAGCCGTGTATTTTATCAGCAACACATTTCTACTTCTCTGCCTTGAGTATGCAGAGATTGAAGCATTTGCTCTAGACATAGTCATTTTATGAGGTCTATAGCCTCCATCGCCACCGGTTTCCATCCCGTTAGACTTTTTCTCAGGTCATTTTAAAGGGACCACGCGTGTTGAAAGATTTACGGGAAAATATCCGGGGAGATTCTGGTTGTCCTCTTCAGACATAGAGTGCCTTATCACCTGTGTTTGGATGCCCAAGAAGTACACTATCAGCACATGTTCTGATCGATCCTCATTTCTTATACAAACAGATAGAAAAAAATTAGATTTTTTTATTTAATTTCAGCTGTTCTGATAAATTTAAGATGACACTGCAAGGATACCTTACAGTGGGACACCTTGTATATGACACATGTAAAATATGATGTAAAATATTATATTGCTTAGCTGTCAAAACAACTAATAAACTAATTTTACTGTGAGTTAATAAAATAAAATTAATTTTTGAGGAATACCACATTTTTGCTTGAACAATAAAGTGTAAATAAAATGTCTACAAATGATCGACCTTCTCAGCAATTGTAGTGGCCTGTAAAGCTGTGATAACTCCTTGGTTACCCTTTTATTCCAATGATAACTGAAAAAAGAACTTTAAAGCGCTGCATGTGAATACCAAAAAGTTAAATAATTATTATGTACTTTTGTTTGTGGTTTATCAGAAACACGGATAATGTTTTATCTGTTTGTAAGTTCACTAATTTATATGACTCTGTGCGACATTTTATTATCACAGCAAAAATGAGTTGGGAAGTATTGGATATTTCACGGATTTGTCGTCCGTTTCACGGTAGCTGGTTAGTCGGCAGTCACAGAGGCAACTCCCAACGAAGCAGATGTAATATCCGTGTAACTGATTCCAGTTCTCGCAATTACAAGTACAATGAGAACAAGCACGTGCCTTATGTAGGGAGATGTTGGAAATTGCTATATTCACATCTTTTAGATGAACTGTTTCACACAGATCAGTCCATCTTCCGAAATTTAGTCAATTTAAAGCTGAAAGTATGCAAGGTCTCTGTTGTCCAAGAATTGTAGGCAGATGATCCTGATATTTGGGTAATTGAATGTTATGGATTATTAATGATAGAATAATTGATCCACGCTTAATATTCTTTACTGACGAAACATGTTCCGTACATCGATTTTACTGTCGTGCAAATGAGCTTCGTGTATCTGTAATAAAATGCCATTATTTAGCTCAGAAATATGACCTTGCAAATGGAACTATGCCTGCAATGCGTAGACAACAGTGGTCTTATATGTTCTTAATTTAAATTGACTGCATTTCAGAAGATGAACTTATGCCTGTAATGACAATTTTCTCAAACAATACCAAAAATGTGTGGATGTGGCAGAACTGTGTGAGAACTTGAATCAGCTACGTGGATATTCAATTCAAATCGCCTGTCGCTCTGTCTGTCGATGCAGAACGAACGATAATACTATAGAGTTGCCCAATGACCAAGAGTTTAATTAATTAATTACCTCTTTAAGGATAACTGAAATAAAAGCCTCTCATCGTAATGTTTTTATGGAAAAGATATGTTATGCTAAACCTTTATAGGTAAGCAGTTCTGTTAATTTCATTAAAAACAGCAAAACAAAGAAAAAACTTGAATTGTTACTTTCTCAAATTTCTTCATTTCGTGGCGAACATCCTCTCTCAAAAAATGCATGAAATGGGAAGTAGCAGGACTACGGAATTCGCCTACAATTGTTCCTACTTCCTTTCTCAATTACCATGTTTTCATAATGTATGGACGGTGTAACTAGCAACAGTAGAAATACTTAACGCAGTTACGCCGCTGCTGTTTTTTGTTCTCTCACCCCTCTGGTAATGAGAGATGTTGCAGGAAATGTGCTCACGCATTCCTTGCGTATATATAGCAACGTTTTTGTGCCATCATAACAAAGTTATCCCGTCGTAGCGGTAATGGCGGAGGGAGCGGGGTGTGAAAGAAAGGATTATTTGTGAAAAGCAAAGGCTTGTCTGAATGTCAGACAAATAACCCTCGTCAGAATTCTGTTTGAATCAGTGGCGTGTACAGTGCAAAAGTATACAAAGGTTGAAATGCATTTATAACCAGCTATTGGATTACAAATTGCAATATTTGGCAAAGTTTTATTCCAGTGAGTGTTATATTTACAATACATGATTATATAACATTATTAATATTATTAAATGAAATATCTTACAGCTAAAGGAATTGAAAATTTAACAATAATATATAAGAACTATTGAAAAACATTGTGCCGTTCTTGCGCTCATTCCTTTGGGTGTCGGCCAATGCACATCTCCTCATCCTACCCCCTTCCTCCTCATCAGCATGGAATACGAGCAGGCCTTGTTTACCAATAGTTCAAACTGATAAAAGTTTCTGGCAACTGGTGTTGTAGTCATGCTGAGTGATGTGCACTTGAATTCCTCCTTGACACGTAGAAAAAAATAAGACTCCAGGGGAATGGGATATATAGACGTTTCTGCTCTTCATTCTAAATTATTAGGCCTGGAGCCTTCTCCGCCGTGTATCCCGGTGACCTAAGTAAAATATAGTTTTGGAAAATGTTAAGATATAGTTGTTAATTACATTGTATTATATTCCCTCAAAGTTGCCTTTGTAATAACTAGTTATTTATTAATTTTCAAGGTGGTAAATTTTATAATATGCTTGTGCCATAATATGTATTTGTCATGAATTGTATTAATAAGGGTGACAATATGGTAAATATTTAAAAAATTAAAACATTTAAAACTTCAAAGATTTAACGATTCAAAGTTTCAATGGATTTAAACCTTCAAAGCTTCAAGTTTAATGTTTCAAGCGATTTATTATTATTTAAATGACATATTTCTGAGATAGGCTGATACAATTACCGTGTTTAAAATCGATTTATGTTTTACTATAATGTTGTTATTCAAAACTGGTAGGTATTTTATATGTGCTTTTTATATCTATTATTTGTTAATGAAGTACACCAATTTAGTCATTGTTAGAGACTGTAAACGGATTTTCTCTCATATTGCGAAGTTACCTTAGCTATGACCTTATATTGGGGGTTTTGCTTACAGCATACTCCAAGTTTAAAACGTATCAAGGGGAGGGTGTCGAATTCAAGTTATTAAATTAAATAACCGTTACACAGTGCAAAAGAACTATATTTCTATTACAAAACTATATATTTTAATTGAGTCGACGTTTAGTTCTCTAATAAAAGTAAACGTATAAAAAGAACAATAATGCTTATACTGCAAATTTCTAAAGTAAACAATTAACGACAAAGTGACATTACATTTTTAAAATAATGTAATTGCAAGTTTTCATTACTAAGATATCGCAGATATGAAGTGAAATGTTATATTGGGATATTTTTTTTCAAGAAAGGAAACATTCAGGCTTAGGTTTAGGGTACTCCTTTAGCACGGCCATGAAGACAAAGAACGAAAACCCGGAAATAGCCTCAGTCAGGATGGACGATCCTGATATGAATCGAATCTCAGACCTTCTGTCCACGAGTATGTGCTTTAACGACCTCGTAAATGGGGCGTCTATCGCCATTCAAACGTAACAATTAGTTCCTTATCATGTGCACGACGCACTTAAGATAAGAGTATTGTAAAGAACGATCTTAGATAACAAAAACATTGCATTTATGTACATTTATCGAGTAGGATGCTTCATGCGATAATGCTTTAGCATTGTATTGAGGCAGACAAACTTTTCTAAGGTTTTACATGATTTTCCTCACTCCATTTTCTAAATGGCAAATTCCGTGTTAGTTTTACTCCGCCAAGAATTTAACTTCCATTTCATCATTCATCTTCATTCCATCTCTATGCGATCTTTTGTGTTTGTGATGTCTACGAGGTGGCCCTGACACTAAACTTATCACCCATGCAGGAAGTTCCTCAATGTACATTTGTACTCTGTGTGCCTAAAGATATGAACTCTCCTACAGGCAACTGACCCCTTTCATTAAACTGTTTCTTTGTCAAAGCCTGCTATTATTTTTTTATGTTGCTGCATTTGTGTTAATGAAAACGCCTTAAATTTGAGCTTTGTTCATCAATCCCAAACTTTAACTTTCCAATGGAGATGATATTCTATAAATTTATCACCTAATAAAAGATCGTACAGTACTGATACGATTTCTTTTGCTCATAAGGATCATAAATAAATGTTCTTTGACTTAAGGTACATTTCATTCTAATCATACTCCACTGTACACAGACACAGAGTAGATATTTTAACTCGCACTTCCAATAGAAATTAAACTAAAACAATTGACTTAAAACACAGCTGAGCAAGATAATTGCCAGCCTCAGCAATGCTTTAACTCCATTTTTACCGATGTTTCTATTGATATTGAAGAAACTCTGATTGTATAGTATATAACTGATATAAGCAGCTTAATTTAATCATGTGTATATAAATTTTAGCTTATACTTTGAAGATTCTTCTGGAATACTATCTTGAACCAATTGTATTTATACACTTCGGGGTCATTTGCTGGAATATAAATACATACATTTTGTCAATATTTCTGTTATTTAAACCAAGGAGAAATGGCGGCGTAGGGGGTGAGGAAGAGAGAGAGAGGGGCATATATAGCTCTCTAGCTTCTTGCCATAGAAGAACTCCATTAGTTCGAAATATAACAATTTCCAGTGTGACTTTAAGTGTTTTATCCTTATCTACGTTTATCATTACTGTTAATTTGTTACATTGTTAATGGTGTTACTTTATTTTTATTTTTCATTTATATTATATATATATTAGCATTCTTTTGCTACATTCCGTTGTTCACTGAAGCAATATTCACTGGTATTTTTTGCGTGACCGGCTATTAAATGATTGATTTTTATCATAAAAGAGATTTACAAGTGCTAAATTAAACAAGTGGGTGTAATTTCCACACATATTGATTAATTATTTAGTTACTTGCATTATATGTTAAGTTTAAACCACTGTATATTAACTAGTACGAAGAGTTTTCCATTTACGGATATACTACTTTCTAGCACTCTAAATTATAAAACTAATGCCTTTTACAAAAAAAGTATTTTGTCAATACTAAAAGTTTGAAATCCCCCATTTGTTAGCTTTGGACAAAGCAACTCGCCACATAGACGTCGTAAAAGTTAAAAATAGTGATGACTAGCAACCGTCTGACTTTAACTGGGCGACCGCATCTCTAAGAGTCATAAATATGGAGTATCCAGGACGAGGGTTAACTGCTCTGCATGTTCATTCTGAAATCAGCAAAGTAAACTGAGATATATCACGAACAAAGTTAAACTTGAGGTTATTTATACAAGAGTCGATCAGCAGAATAAATTTCACTGTTACTACTCAGAAAAGAACACACTGGAGATACGAGTGAAAAAGAACACAACTGTAGCTTCTCAATTTCTATAAAATAAAAACTGGTTCCATTTAAAGAGCATGCCTAAAGTATATATTTAACAAATAATATTTTATATATAGATAACCAAAACTGTTAATTAAATGTTTACAGACCTGTAATTAAAATGCCTTCAAATATAATGGAATATATTAATCATATTCACAATATTATCGTAAAAAATATAATTGTGTTCTGACTTCCGAGTTCTTCATTCTCAAATATAGGGAGCTATTTGAAAGAAAATATAGACAAATATAATAATTACTTACAATTTTGTCTGTTTGTACCTATCTTAACCTCTTAAGAAATCTCAAGTTCTGTCTTAATCTATTTAGAAATCAATATCAGTATTTAAACTGAATATATACATTAAACATGATATTCCTGGATGTTCATACGAGTAAATGAAATATAAATAAAATATAAAACGGAATTTTTAATTTGTCTGACGAAGCGAGACGCCTTTAAAATGTATTGCGTGGGGTTCAGGAGTAAGTGGGAAACCGATTCGCAGTGCACAGCATCACGTCCGAGCAAGAGATACATTCGTCATTTGCTTAACGCTTATTATTAAGCTTTTGGCTCTGTTCAAAACAAAAGTACATGAGTGTCACAGAAGGAAGGAAGAAACCGTGGAAAATAGCCATAAACGTCGACCTAGAATGACTGTAACGGAAACTAACATTCGGACGGTTATAGACCTTAACAAAATTGATCGACGTTTGAAGACTCCTGAAATATCTTCTGAGATTGGAATAAATTAAGGAAGTATTCAATTCATAATTTCAGATAATTTGTATTACCGAAAGGACTCGGAAATATAGGTTCCTTGAATTCTCACTGAAGATCAAAAGTATGCACTATGAAGAAGGTTTGCAGCTCAATACAGGAATCAAGGAAAAATATTTCAGCATTGAATCATAACCTGCAACAAATCTGGAGTACCCTTGTCCCCTCAAGTCGAACCAGTGGACGTGGAGGAAGAACGGGGGACCCACTTCTGTCAAAGCAAAAGCTCGCCGTTCAGCTGGGAAACTTCTGTTGACACTTTTATGGGATTCCCATAGGATTTTGTTTATCGATTTTTCGAACAATCAATACAGATAATTACACACGCTTATCGGTGAAAAAGAATTCAAGAGTATTTTTTTTCCTCCACGAAAAGGCCCGTTCACATTCAGTTGCGTTGACGAGGGAAAAACTGGAAGAATTCCACTGAACACTATGGAATACCCTCCCTATAGTCCAGAAATATCGCTTAGTGATTACCATAATCAGAATCTCATAATAATATAGCGAAAATTTTACAGAAGAAAAAATTAATAACTTATTAAATCTTCTTCCTCAATTCTTTAATTGATATTTAATTTGTTGGAAGTTGAATATCTATTTTGGGGTTAAGATGCCAGTATTTTGAATACATTTAATATTTTATTGCTATCTTTACTTCCTTGCCTTTTTGACCCATACCCCCTGTTGGAAATATACTTTTTAACTGTTTGATCGTCTATCACGTCCTACTTTTGGCTTTGATTTTGGGAGCAAATAAAATTATTCTAGAAGTAATGCTTTATTTTTCATTAATAAAGTGTTGCAATCAATGTTGTACTGATCAATATTTCTTAAACGTATATGTTTTGTCAATTTTTAAAATATTCGCTGCTTTACTAATTTTCTCGAGTTTGACTGTGGCTTTCTCTTCTTAACTCTTCAAGGTTGTATTGAACGTGTGTCTTCATCGTTTTCTGCAGAGCTTATTTGATAGAGAGTTAAGTTCTTACAGAAAGTATCGTAACCAGGGGAAATGGTTATGGCAGAGGCTCTGTAAATCAACTATTTATCTATTATATTTTTCTGTTTTATTAGGATGAAATCTTCTTACCACGAGTGGGCATTGTAATGATGGAAGATGAGTGATTATTCACCAGCCTCAATCTTCTGTGCCCTCTTCTCAGCTGAACTACATTGTAATTTTTCTCCCAGATCTCAGCTTTCAAATAGAATTCATTTTATATTGATTAGAAAGGTACAATTCCCTGAACATCTGACATTCATGTTAATTTCTAATACATGTAATTTTAAATAACGAAAATTCTGTACAGAAAGTAGCATTACATGGTTTCTGTTAGGCGAATTACATAACTCAATCTTTAGACGAACAAACCTTAGCATGTTCGCAGGTCTTTAATAACTGTGTTATACATAGAATCACACTTCATGTGAGTGTGCGCAGATTCAAGACATGGTTTATTACTACATAACTTATAGGAACGCCATAACCACAGTAATATTCCAATGTTGACCAGGCAATCAGAATAAAAATTAATTCCTCCCGACTATTCACACTGAAATTCACCTGTTGTCATTGTATTTGCTTCTTGAAGACCATTGTGCCCATCCCACGAAAACAATGTCCCAATTCACAAACAGTAAAATTAAAGGCCCCAATTTTTCTCTTGTAAGGTAGAGACTTACTGTCTTCAATACAACAAGTCTGAAAATTAAAATGTGCTCTTACTATTGCAAAATCATTTAAAGCTGATATTTAGTTGAGATTGTGCAACCTCTTTTTTATGTGTAGATTGTATCCTTTCTAGCTTTCTTGCATTTTCTCTTCAAATAGTATCTAGTGAGTGTAACACCAGCATTGACACTTTTAGATACGTAAATAGCAATGTTTTTCAGTTAAAAGTTATTTTGTAGGGTGGCAGCACATCTGCTTTTTGTGCAGATCATGTCGTTTCTCTTTAAAACATGTAGCTAAAATAACAAACTTATAAGATAGCAATATTGTGCTAGAAAGGCATCTAAGCAATTGGGACTTATTATAACGCGTGTTAAAAGGGAAAAATAACATCCATCTCTTTAGCTGCCGATAAGAATCTATCATGGTTGATACGCCTAAATGGAAAGAGTCATCTACTTCATCGACCTACCCATTCCATTTATCTACTTCCTCTTTTGGCACAACATGAAGCATCAAAATTTATCGTACTAAGTGAATAATCTCAATTTGATCGATCCACCCTTATGGCATGAGACCCTCGATATATGTAGACCGTTAAAAGAAGCATTGGGAGGTCGGCAATTCGACCAGCGACGAAGGTAAGGACGTATTCATGCCCCTCTAGTTGGGAACTGGAATCTCACTCTTTCCTCGATAATGCTATTAAAAAGCTTCTTTCCTTCTAAGAAAACTTTATTTGAAATCGGGAAAGTATATAGAAAAATGAAATGTATACCGTATTTATTTAATTTGGCGTTAATAAATTTAAAAAAGTCCCTTTATTTTTATTCATCGTCTTAGTAAAGAAGTTAATTAATTCAAAGGGACCGCCACGGGTAACCGAGGTTATTATAAGGCACGGAATCTTGAGTGGAAGGTCTGGGATTCGATTCCCATCAGAATTGTCCTCCCTAACTGAGGTTTTTCCAGGTATTCCTCAGTCCTCATAAATGGCAAGGAGAAGGTACCCGAAACTTAGGCCTGGAACGTTTCCTTCCTTTAAAAAAAATCCTTTCCCAGTTATAATTTCATCTTATGTTTCACCGCCTGTGGTGCCTCAGTAGTAAAACGGGCGTTAAACACTATTTAAAAAAATCGAACTGAACACTATGAGCAGTTATAAATTTGCAAAACTAGCACTTAAGCACACATAAGAAACGAATATGTCGCGGGATTAACGGGCCTACCTTGAAATACATACACGATAAAAATAAAACGTTTGCAGAAAACACCCATTTCAATTCACACATTAAGGTATTTAACTATAAGCTGTTTTTAGGGTTTAGTGATTAAATTTTTCGATAGAAAAGTCTATTAACACTGTTTAACATAAAAATAAACTTAATGAACATATATCAACGCAATTATTTCAATCATTTGAAGGCACTTTCTCTTGTTTTTCTTTTAAAAAAAAAGAAAGGGGCAAAAAAACTTAATCTACTATCGCTTATTCGCTACTTCAGAAAGGGTTTGCTTCTCAACGCCAATCCAAACAATTTAATTGAGTTTGCAGGATGGTCAGAAATTCGGTCGATAAAATGAGGGCACCTAGGTTGGAAGTAATTTGGAAATTGATGAAATAAATTCATCAAACCCTTTTCTGCTAATGCAATAACCGAAGAGATAGTAAATTACCATAGCCTGTAGTTGTGACGTCATAAGTTATTTAGTTTTCCACATCATGATTTCTGTTTAGAAAGCTTTGCTACAACTCAGGTCTAGGTAAGTGTCATGAGCTTTTTTGTGTTTACGAATAATTAGTTACGGTAGCTTTAGAGTGCGAGGGTTAGCGTTAGCTACAATCAATGTGATATGTTGTTTACTACCAGGGATTGCACTATTTTAAGCCATTCATCGATTTTCACCAGGACCATTATCCCTATTTGAGATTTTTTTCCGGTTTTCCTCACTCCTCATAAATGGCAAATGCCGGGGAGGTACCCTAAACTTAGACCAGGAACGCTTCCTTCCTTTAAAAAAAATCCTTTACTAATTTATTTCATCTCATGTATCATCGATATTCATCGTCTGTGATGCCTTCGTATTTAAAACGAGCGTTAAACACTTTTTAAAGAAGATCATTCATTCTTTATTAGCTTAGCAATATTGACGTCACAAGCAGTGACGGATTTGTGTACATATATCTTCCGTTCGGCATCATAAGTATCACACAAAGGTAGCCGTCCGTTCCACTTAAAACTCAATATCATACAAAAACAAAGAGTAATCTAAAACAGTGCTTTTTAATCTAAGTTTTACACAAAACAATTTGAGGATTGTACAATATGCGGTTTCGAATTTATTACCGAGAGAACATACTGTTCCACACAGTTTAAGCGCCTTATTTTTCTTAGCCTCTAGCAGTACTGGTCCGATTTGGCTCCCAATGTGTTTTCTTGCAATATTAGACTATTTATTTTTTAACCGCCAAGGATGGCCGAGGTCGTTAAGGCGCGAACTCATGAGCGGGAGTTCTGGGGTTCAAATCCCGCCAGGACCGTCCTCCCTGACTGGGGTTTATTCTACGTTTACCCCAATACTCATAAATTGTAAATGCCGGGGAGGTACTCTAAACTTAGGCTAGAATTTTTCCTGCCTTAAAAAAATTCATTTGCGAATATATCATTTCATCTCATGTATCATCAGTGTCCACCTTCCGTGGTGCCTCAGTAGTAAAAATGGGCGTTAAACACCATTCAATATTTATAAATAATTCAATGGCTATTTATTTGTTTGTGTATTTCATCTCATATGCAGATGTATTGGCCTTCTTAAACAGCTATGTTATATAATGAATACTAGTTAATTAAATACATTAAGTTTATATTATTATTTATGCACGCTCTAACATCTTAGGTCATCAGCGTAACACAGTAAGACTAGAATGCTCTTACATATATGTATAAAATGTAATGAAACTTTTTCTTTCCACCTACAATTTTTTTTTGATTTGTTTATTTAAGGACGCTCTTTAACATCTCAGGTCATCATCGACCCATTCTATTCAGGGCGTAAAACGGCCGACAAATTTTGCTCAAGAGGCCTCTTCTTTCAGGCTTGAGGTTCTTTATCGTGCCACAAATGTACGACACGGGACCCATGGCTTTACTTCCCTTCCGAAGGAAGCCATACATACGATTTTTACACCCGTAAAAATCCTGGCCGGGTTCGAACCCGCGACATTGGGTTTTGAAGGCAAGTATGGCTGCCACTACACCACCAGGACCGACACCGCTTACAGTGATGTGACATACTTGCTAAAAAGTTAAATAAATTTCCTCATATTTTAGATAAAATATTTAATTCAATATGCTGAAACAATTTCTATAAATATATAGTATTCGTCACAATCACAATTGTTCTAATAATATTAAAAACGTTGTGCCTTTGTATGGAGCATATTAGCGTTTATTGCCGTTCTTCTATTGTTTACGTGCATTTTACTTTATTTATCGTATAGTGCTCAAGTTTCTAGCTGTTATTGGAAACAATTAGAGAATATCGCTTTGCTGACATCTTTTGTTTATGTTTCTGCCAAATACCACTTGTTTATCAAGGCGCTGTCGTGTTCGTTTCAATGAATGAGCCGAAACAAGGTCAGTGTACTTCCTGACCTTACGGTAACCTCATGTCTATGAGTCGAGTGTTAATGCTATTCTGTAACTACGACAGCAGTTCAAGAAATGTAAAAGGGAAATATTAAAGTACTTCAATTAACTACCAGGTAAAACCTTTAAACTATTTTTGGATTTGACAGTGTGTAAAGATGGAATACAATCAAGAGATGTTGTATTTCAATATGCAGTTGAATTGAGAAAAATAAATATTCTGAAAAATATCACTTGAGGTACAGCTATTCTCCCTCTTGGAAAACGTAGAACAAAACTCTGAAACATGTAGTGTATTTCTACTTTATATGAATCTATTAAGTTACTTCATTCCATACCACATTTTGGAATATGTGCATTTTTATGTCGTATTTTGAAACACCATTATTGACAGGTTTCTGCACTCTATTTTTGAACAGAGGGAGCACTATTTATTTATGGATATTAGATTCCCTACATGCAAATTATGGTAGATATAACGTTGATATATGTTATAGTAAAATACCACCGATTTTATATAGTTCCAACAAAACTAATTACACTAATTTCTTCACACTTTTGTAAAAATATACATATTATTAGCAACTTGCAGTAGATATCGAAAGATTGTTACATTAAAATGCCATGCTGAGTACACAAGCGACATGACACACAACACACCGATTGCCTTGACCTTGTTAACTGCTTTACTCGGTCAGAGAAGCGCAGCACGTCGTATCAAGTTTTATTCGTCAAGTTGCTGTATAAGTGTTTTAAACCTGAGTAGCACATTGGTAGCAGTGAGTATTTTTGAAATCGGGAAAACATAGTCTGGCAAAAATATGACGCAATGCCACATAACCAGCGTGAGACTATCAAGAAAGTAGTAGATAGTGTTTTGTTACATTTCTCAGCTGTACGTATATTTATAGCTGATATTGGGAACTTGATTCTGAGCTTCCTTGCAACACTAATAAATGGTTAGGTCAGTCTAGGAAACGAAACAATGGTTAATGTTGGCTATAAGCATTGAGATTACTAATATAGATTTTAATTATTTTTTACAACATGCATTATTCAAAGTAGCTCTTTTAACAGAAACTAGAACCTACATTTTACAATGTTCAATGTTATAACATTTTTATATAACATTTAAATTTGGTATAGCACAGAATGTGATATTATTGTTCATGTATTTGAGTGAATATAGATGACATATTTTATAATGTATTAAGTTTTTAAAAAAAATTATATTCGTCAAGGCTGTTTCTAAATCAGGTCATAGCGCATAATGATATTGCATACTTTTTATAAGATTTATTTGTATAAGTAGCCATGTTGGCAACCCTAGAACTATGTAAGGACGGAAGAAATTCAATAAAATCGATCCCATTCATTACGCACGTTCAAATTCAAACTAATAACTTCTTTTACATTTTTAAACAGGAATGTAATAATAATAATAATAATAATAATAATAATAATAATAATAATAAAGGCATAATTCTAATTTGTAATTTTAGACTTCCAAAATATATTAAAATCACTAAATACCACCGCTCGACATATGCAACATTATCCTGGATATGATGCGAATTTTTCAAGTTTGATTCTTCCTTTGTGACCAATACCCCTACACGGCTAGTGCGAAAAACTATTTCATATGCAAATTTAGTTGATGGTTAAACTAGAAGTCTGGGTGAAATGCACTGGCAGCCTAATGAGTCGCCTTTTAAGGAATAAACCTCACATACTAGGGAAGCTTTACGGAGATCTCCGGAATATATAGATGAGAGAGGTTTGTGGTTCTGTGCTTGGAGGAGGATGCGGTAGTTAATTGGTTAGAGCGTCAGCACGGAAGGTTGAAGATTAGTAGTTGTAATTTTTCAGATTAATTCAACATTTCCATTATCTAGAGAGTTAGGTACGTTTCTTCCACGCTATTCCCATGTATACTATTTTTTTAAATGGGAAACGTTTTGGAATAACTGAAATACATTTAATCTATAATTACTAGTTTATTTATAAATATTAAGTGAAGTCCAAAAATAGTGTCTCGGGTCTTATTTAGCAAACATCCACTTTTTTAACTCTTTCATTTAAACACCTATTTATCTCACTACAAACTCCAATACTTTATGTCAAGAACTGGTGGATTTCTGCAAATAAATCCCCTGTAGAGCATCTCCCTTATTTTGGTACAATAGTAAGATACTCAAAAATTTTTAAAAATATCTTTCTCCTTGTAATAATATCTACATCTATACAGTTGTGTAGCTGCATATACATTTAAACTGTGTACATATATTTATAAGTGGAAACATACAGCGACTTTCAAAGTTGAGACATGTTTGTGCGCTCTTGAATTGTAAATCTTCTATCGTTCTTCACAGCTCACTTTTATGTTATTGCATACTCGTTCCTTCTCTCTCGCCAGCTTTTTATGTTGCCGGACAACAGCGAAAAGCTATTGAATACCACCCATACTCTCGCTGGTACAATGACTCCCTCATCACCTTTTGAAAGAAGCCTTTTTCTCTTTCTCTGTGGCGCATTCTTTCTCGTTTCTCATTCATGCTTTCTTTCATTTCGAAAGGAAAAGTAAATCAGTATTGCAATTATTTTCAGAACTTTTATTTCTCTCCATCTTTCTCTTTTATTCGTCGTTATTTATTTGAACCTTTCTTCGCCAGAACAACGTGAATAACTCTGTTATGAATAGGTTTCTTGTTTGCTTTTTAATACTAAAGAATGGCAGAATAGTGGTAGTATTTGATTCGAGGTTGGAGTTCCACTGGTGTATTCAGTAAATCCTAGCGGTTGATTTCTGTGCTCATCCCGACGCATTTCTTATCTATGTAATGTTTTTATTTCATGAGATAAAATGTCTGAAATGTATAAACGCAGCGTATGCAGTTTCATGGTCACATATCAATTTTCTGCTCACGCGAAATAAAGTTCTGGCGTTATTAGCAGGATTTGGACCGCACTAGTTGACAGAACAAGCAGCTCTTATGGGTCAATATGGGGTTGCAGTTTGTGCACGTGTTTAAACTTTACGTTGTACATGTTACAAAATGGCGAACACGGTGGAAAACGTGTTAAAGAGTTTTTATTTGTGTGCTTGTGTTAAAATGTGGAGAAGGAATTGAAAATAAAAGAGTTGGTTGACCTATTACAGATTTAAACTTATCACAATCTATAGTTGGAGTAAAAATAAGTGCAGCAACGTGACTTGGAGTAAATAGGATGAGGCAAATCTTAGGATTTAAATTAAAACACATGAAAGAACTGAAAGAAACATATGTATTCTTGCTAAATTAGCAAATAATGACTGTGTTATATTTTATAGTTTCTTCTGTTTACTTGTTTGCTTTCTGTTTATCCTTTAGTTCCTTACTTAACAAATGCAGAGTGCAGATCGCGTCTCACTTCTTACTCGAGAGATTACAACTTAAAATAATTACAGTAAAAAGTTTTGAGTTTAAAGATAACAAGATGAGTATGTGTCTATTTCGAAATGAAAGGAAACATAAACAAAGTGCATGATTTAGTATTGCAAGATCACTAGTGACTATCACATATATTGTACAGGAAAGAAAATACCTCAATCCATAGTGTATGTAATACTTTAATTAAACAATTAGACATTAAAAAGTTAACTGTAAGTTGGGTGCATCAAAAACGGCCCAGAATCCATTGTAAGCAATAAGAAATTTACGGGCGTAAAAACAGAAAATTGTGTACTGATTTCTGACCAAAGTTAAGTCATGGGCACTGATCCTGAGGCCAAAATGCAAAAGGTCTCCTTTCTCTGAGAAGTTTAGGGTTCGATCATTAACAGGCAAGATCGTGCGATGAACAGGTTGATTATTTGCACAAAGGAGTCACATAATATGGATATTGAATTACAAGATGCAAATGCAATCGGAAATAGGTCGCGGATTGTTGAGACGAATTGTGTTCTTTTATCAGTACAAAAGTCACAAGTATTTTGTTACAATGGCTTAAACTGAATCATCACCAGATTTATGTTAACAGGAGATAGGTGTAACAGATAATGTATGATGAAACAGTGTGGATATAAATAAGTTTATGATATCTCCATTATATGATGACACAAAATCATTACTGTAATGCTAAAGCAAGAAAGCATTTAAACGATGTAGAGTGAATTTTGCTGAAGCTAAACATATACGATTTCCACATATGCATCCATGAACGTGCCCTGCATCCGTTTTCAAATAAATATTTGGAGTGAAATTACAAAGGTTACAGCCTTTTTGTTACATTGCACGAACTTCACATTTTTTTGAATTCATGTATTTCTCTTTCACTTTTGAGCTCTGAAAGTTTCGATGTCGAAAATGGCAAATATTCAGAAGGCGCAGTTGTTGATTTCCACTCTTTCATAGTTGACGTTATTAATTCATTAAAACTCCAATGTGGGTGTTAGCTGTTTCATCCATGCTTTAAGAGAGTATATCATCTTTATTTTTAAGAACTCTACAATATTAAAACTAGAAAATGTAGCAGGTTACGCAAAACACATTTAGAAGTGCTTGTTGGCGACGTTTTTACACTCATTTTAAAAATGTTACTGTTCACTTCTACTATTGCAAGGGCATAAAAGCGTACTGTCACAACATTTCTTTATTTTTTTTAGATAAATTACTACTGCTATCGAAAACACTATCACAAACACAGAACTCTGCTTTTAAAACCAAAATAGCATCCACATATCGACATTATCAGGGAAACTAAGGTTGCAAGCATAACAGACAAGCAGAAAGACACTAGCAGCAAGAAGTTGTTGTGTTATATTTGTATTGATCGTGCAGGAAATGAATATCCTTAATATTAATGGAAAATTAGAGACAAATCTCAAATATTGAAAAAAAAGTTTTCTTTGATTATGAAACGTAGTACTTTAACCTCCATTGTTTAACATGCTCCCTTAATATTCTTGCTGCAGTCAATTGCCCTCATAGGCTTATCACTTCTCAAACACAGCGCTGTTTCTGTTCACACTCTTTTGTCCGTAATCGTTTTCAACCCTTTTTATACGGCACACTAATTCTTCAAAGTAAATTCTCGCGGCACACACTCCACGAGTTCGCAACTCGGTTTTATGCACAACAAATCACAACCTACCTTCAGCATAGTTTGGCACGTATTGTATGCATTAATTAAAATTTTGCTATTTAAAATATGTAAGTTATGCATGGATAAGTTTCTGACTAGAAGAAAAAAGGTTAAAGTTGAGTCGGTGTCATCCGAACTGATTTTAAATTACCTCCTGGCTCACGTGGCACAAGAGTTTCCCTCCATCATGGTCGTCAAATATGTGCATGCCCATACTTAAGCTGTGTGCTCACCGACCTCCCCTCTATACAGATAAGAGCACCTCGCAGAACTTCAGTCAGATAACAACCACCTCAACTGAAACGTGGTGTGCCACTTTTAATGTTTTGGACATCAGCGAAAGGGAAAGCAGTCAATACCCATTGACATTTTTTAAATATCTGTTAGCCTTTCGGTTCTAACACTCATAACATTAAGCTCAAGCATTCCATTAACTTCATCTTTTATTGTAAATAAATATTTTTAAGCTCTTGAATATTTTTCTTTTTCATAATAAATGAGTGAAATGGTTTAAGTTAATTTTACTAGTAATATCTTATAGTATTATATTTTGCACACTTGTTGAGAATCACTGATTTGAAGGCTTATCCATATTTACTCCGCAGTTTGTTTACACTAGTCATACTAATATTGTCTTCTAAACGTCAAAAACCCACCCAAAACCATACACTGGTCTGGGGAGAAGGGAAATGCGTTCTGCGACAGACGATCTCTCCATTAATTCAAATTAGATCCTAAACATCTAAAATGAGGGATCTTTTCACAAATAATACTATTAATATTGCATGCAAACTAGTTCATATTTTAATATACTTGAAAATATTTCACATATATAAGGAATTAGTGACCTACAAATCTGCATCATGATTCCTTAGCATAGCCGAGCGCTGCTTTACTTAGTTTCTCTTACTTGCGCGTACATGCTGCCGCGTTGTTTGGAACCAGTTACTTAAGTCACGCCGCCTTTCACGAACTGCTACGCAGGACAGTGGAGAAAACCGAGTAATGCGACCTGACAGGCAGTCCTGAACGGCAGCGGCAGAAGTACAATTCCAGAAAATGGTGCATCCATTCAAGGCGGGGGAATAGTAGTAAAGTATAAAATAAAAAGCAATCGTACACCAGAAATGAACATTTTATTTTGAATATGTTAATCACGTGGTATTCACAGCGAAAGGAAATGGAAAATTTAATGTAGTAATGAAACATGTAAAGGAAATAATAAAGTTCTTCAAAGTAATACTAAGGAAGCGATAATGTCCGCCATTATTCGATTTTCTCATCTGTTCTACGCTGCTATTCATGAAAGAAGGATTGAACTTAGTACTTGGTTTCACACAACGCAGCTGAGTGCATATGTAAGGATAGAAACAAGACGAAGCGTGGCTGGTTGCATGGCAATGCTTTAATAATGGAGACGTACATGACACAACATGTCCGGTCGCTTGCTACCGAACATGAAGTCCGCAGAAGCTAGTAGAATGACAGCCCGCCATTTTTCCAGCAACAAGCGACCGACAAGTCTTATACTGCGCATGCGTCATTGAAAGGCAATGCAGTCAGAGTGTGGTCAAGCCACCGACATCTATTATTCTGAACTTGTAGTCGGCACTTGTGACAGCTTGAAGACTAACTGAATAAAAATGGCTGTAATTATAATGCATTGTGCCTGAATGTAGGCACTGGCATATGAATTGGTTGTAGTAGTTCCCACAACAGCTGTACAGTTTCTTTAAGTACTAAACCAACAGTGCAATATCACATACGAAATTCTAAGCCAATGATAATGTTACCTACCTCAAAGTAACCATAAGCCTTCCTTCTTGGACTATAGAATTGCATTATAGTTTTTCCTTGCTTGTTTTGCATTTTAGATTTCAAGATCTAGAAGATAGTCGGCGGTTTTTATTT
The DNA here is from genome assembly GCA_030762175.1 of Metallyticus violacea. Taxonomy (NCBI): domain Eukaryota; kingdom Metazoa; phylum Arthropoda; class Insecta; order Mantodea; family Metallyticidae; genus Metallyticus; species Metallyticus violacea. The sequence goes on along the minus strand of CM060845.1, from coordinate 53,410,080 downwards.
CCATTCTAAGATATTTAAAAAAAAAAAAAAAAAACTTTTCCAGATAATTCCTTAAAGTCTTGTATAGGTAAAAATATTCAACAAAAATATTTCTCTTCAAATTAACTGGGTGGGTCGAATATTCTCTGGAGGAAATTGAGTGTAATGCCACCCACTTCGGTGCACAATAAAAAAGATCATCGTCACTACTGGTATCCGGAACCGACTCCATTGCCACCCTCTGCTTACAAGCTACTGAAAACAAGCTCCACTCTTAACACCCAAAGCTATGTCCATCAACCAGCGAGGTCTAGATAGCATGCTATGCTTCATCTTGATTGTACCCTAAGTCTTCTCTCGCCTGGCTTCTGGTAAGCGAAGACAAGGTATCTGTTAGCCACGCTAGCACGTAGACCAACGCTATCTCTTCCCGCATATCCATCTCTCTTCAGACAACTGAACCTCTTAAACACCAACTCTGCTACAAATCAGTAGCCAGTCTGTAATCATGTCCATTGCAATCACATTGCCAACGTCTCATTTTTGTAACCATTTTTATAATCGGCACATCATTTAACACTGCGAAATGACCTATAGTTGTTTATTAGTCCCTACTTTTATCGTAATATTGTTGAATTTTTGTACCTGTTGCAAAGATTCCGTATAAACCAACAAAATGTGCTTGTGATGAATAAATAATATAAACAGAAGAAATGCCCCAGGAAGCAAATATTGCGTACTTGTTTGTTAAAATATACTTCATTACTCAAGATATATAGATACCAATCTCACACCAACTTTCCAAAATCCTTTGCAAATAAAATAGTCCTCAGGAATAGGAAAAGATGTTATACTTTTATTTAAATATCTAAAAAAAGTCTTTGGGAGCCAGCTAGTTGGGAAGCAAGGCTTCTACATTCAAAAGCACTACGTCGACTGCAGCAGAACGACATTGGAAAATGAAAATAAAAATAAGGGTTCACTATGGCAGAGTCTGTTGTAACCAAAAGTACGAGTAAGACATATCTCAGTGAAGAAACTTCGACATGAATTGATTGATAGCACAGCAAAGGCATGGAAACTGTAAGTCGATATCGAAGCGATAAAAGTTTTCCATTATTGGGTCCAACAGCATTTTCTGGGATGAACGTCATTTCATAGAGCGAATGCCAATATTGACATTAGTATCACAATTGCACAACAGAATGCAACATCAACGTCGTTAATGGTAGCTGACCTAATGGAACAATGAAAACTGTCATATCTAATTATTCATTTTGGGTAGCGAATTAGTTCATTACATTTAAACTCAACTTTATACTCTCTGTAAACATAGCACACAGAATAAACACACAAAATTAAGGCAACATCGGTAGTAAAACGTGTTTTGAAATGAGTGTAATTTTATGACTAATATCCCTAAAAGCACTACATTAATTATAAATTTGCTCTTTAGCTTTTAATTGTAAAACACTTTCTGTCTTATACATTGTGTAATTTTACATATGCAAAATATGTATTTACATATATAAAACAAAATGTTTTATAAAACTATGAAACTATTTCGTGTGAAACGTAAATCTACAATGAAATAAAAAATTAAAGTGTTCCAGTATTGGGCTGGAACAAAGCGGTTGCATACTGTGAGAAGCCGGTCATTAAGGAAGATTAATGCATGTGCAGGTTGAAGCTTGTAGTTAGTATGAGGAAAGTTTTACCAACGAGTGCGTTCGTATGTTACTTGGTGCTTTCATTGTAAGTAATTGTGATAATTCTTCCTCATTAGTAATGCCATTATATAAATATAGCATTGACAGATTTTTGTGTACAATACATATATAAAAGCGATTTGCCAAAAAATATTCTGGCAACGTGTTTCAAATATAAAATTTTTTCAAAATTTACAAGAAACTCTCTATTACAAGATACGTGTTTCGAACCACGGTATTCTTGAGAAAGAAAAGAATAAATACAAGAATTTCATATGCAGATGCTGGCACTGTATTGCCACTGAGGAGCATCATTTTAACATCTCTTAAAACAAATGTTAATGCTTATTGTTAATAGTTTTAAATACGGTATCATTTTAGGCTTTCAGTAAATATATAAACACTAAAATAAAACACAAATAATATTACCTTACTTTCTACCCAACAGCAACACGAAGTCAATATACGTATTAATGAACAGCATAGCAAACATTTTAGATATGTAGAGAGGTGTTAGATAAACAAGTTTAGATAGGGAAAAATAACAGTTATATTGTAATTAAGAAAGTGAATAGACGGTACGATACATATGTAAAAACGGATTCTTGCAAAGAAGTGGTTTAGGAATTTGCAAGATAAATTTCTGGCAGCGTGTTACAGGTATAAAAACTTTATGCGAAATTGTTAACAATTTACGAGAAACTCTCAGTGACAAGAAACGTGCTGTCACGTGTTCTTGCGGAAGAAAAGTTTGATATATTACAGGAATTTTCTATGCAGATGCTGGCAATGTATTGTCACTGCGGAGCATCATTCTTAATATCTCTTTATCAAATGTGTTAATGCTTATGTTATCAGTTTTCAGTACAATATCATTTTAAGCTTTCAGTAAAAATATAAATACTAAATAAAAATACAAATTACACACTTTACTTTCTAACCAACAGCATCGCGAAGCCAATATACCGGGTGTTAATGAATTGCACAGCACATATTTTAGTCATGTAAAGAGGTGCTAGATAAGTAATTTTATATAGGGAAAATATGGTCATTTAGAAATTGAATAGATGCTAAAAAGGTAATGTTAAAGCAAAATAAGGTAAAACATTACCCTAGAATGATTTCAAAATTGCTTTACGAGCGAGGAAATTCCATTTTAATAGCTCATCAGCCTTTTCAGGATTCAGCAGAAAGCTAAATAAAAGCAAATGACAAATGCATTTCTTTTATGTGGTTGGGAAGCTCGATACAATTGGCATTCTTCGTTTTTTCTCGTGAAGTGGCTATTCAATTTGGAATTTTTAAAAGAATTTATTTTAATGAAGTATTTTTTTTATCCATAAGAGATGAACTGATTACATTTATTTAGAAGAGGTATATATTATCTCACAAACGTTTAAAATGACTATAGATTAACATAACGAGAAAAATTTTGATTCAGGTTCGCTTCTGAAGTAATAAGCAGCGTGTACAAAAGAAAGATATGTAATTTAATATTTCAGACCGATACAAAACAGAAGGAAGGGAACAAAAGAAGAATTGAGCAAGGGCCAATTACAAGAATCGTTTAAAATTTCACGATCCGCTTCCCTAAACCAGACCAAAGCAACTCCACCCCGCCGCAGTTGTCTCGCCGCCTTGGACCTCATCCAAGTGCAACGACCCATGCCTGGAGCGGTGATGGGAAATCACAGTTGTGCTGTATAGCATACACTGCAAATTCATGCTGCCTTCATTCCTAGTTAACTCTAAATTAGCTGTCCTTAAACAGTGTTTTCTCTTTAAACATGCAAGAATCTTCATCTTCACCATCATTATAACCATCCTTCGTTTTTTGTCATCTAGAATACATTTTCACTGTAAGTTAAATACCATGCAAAATTAGAAACCTTTTACATTAGATTTGCCATAAAGCGCAGTTCAGACTTGTTAACTTTTTGCTATGGAAAAGAAACATGTTTTGATGAAAGGTTTATTTGTAGCTTTAATGGTATTTTCGAAGGAAAACAATCAATGTCATCATTTATATTCTTTTTTTCATGCAAATCGTTGTACATTAATGATTACAAAGTTATTATTTGTCACGTGCTTATATAAACATAACATTGCATAGTGATAATACCTCTACATTAGGCATACATTGAAGAAGTCAGAGTCAATAACGGTGATAATACCAATAAATATATATTGGATTCGCCATCATTTTTCCTAAGTGCAGTATATCTTCCTAATAGTATTCCGAATGTTGCTTTTCCTTTTTGCACGCAATTTCTTTGTTCCTTAAAGCCTTTCCCTCTCCTTTTCCATCCTTTCTACCAGTCGGTGCTGGAGGTAACCACTTCCTCCTAAACCCAAGATTGCGGGTTCAATCTCGGCCAGAATCGAAGGATTTTTTTCAGGGGTAAAGCCGTAGGTCCCTTGTCGTAGATTTACGGCACGTAAAATCCTCAAGCCTGAAAGGAGATGCCTTTGAGAAAAATTTATCGGCCGTTTCACGCCCTAATTTGAATGGGATGCTGATGACTTTAGATGTTAAAGAGCGGCTGTAAATGAGCCAAATCAATCTTTCTACCTGGCCACGTCAGGAGGGTTCGCCGGCTAACGCTTGGCAGGTCTGTGGAATGTTTTGGAAGTCAGTGACATAACTATCCTGACTGGCATGGTTACTGTTCGTCCGGAATATTGGGTTGGCTTCGGGCTGTTGGTTGAGCAGGTGCTTTCTGTTTCTGTTACATCCAGAGCGTTTTCTAATGAGTAAACCCAGGTAAAAAGTGAATTTAGGATATTTTTTGTAACATTATGAATTATATATAGACTTAACGTTTTCTTTTTTAACTTGTTAAATGAAGAGGGAATTTGTATTTTGAAAGCCAATGCGTTGAATTAATTGTAATTCACGGGCAGCATTAAACTTTGCTATTCATTGCCCAAGTGGGAGTCTGACCAATTGTTTGTTAAGGATTTGATTAAATATTATGTATATATTGTGGCAAATGTTAAGAGTTTTCCTATTTATTTTAATTATATATTGCTGGGTTGCGTTTTACTGAAGTTAAATTTTCAAAGCATAAATTTATTTACCATGTGTTATATATTACTATTTTAATCAATAAAATACTTTACAATTGTAAATCGTTATTTTCTCGTATTATAAAATTACTTTTCTCCGGCCATATCGTTAGGGGTTTTCTTTCCACTGTAATCCCTAGCTTAAAGCTGGTGCCACATTCATGTCATTCAATTACTAAAGTGTCAAGTAACATACTAAAACATTCTAATACATTTTTATACTAGTAATATTTCGTTACAATTACAGGAGTATGTATATACATTTATACGCATTACAAATTTGCACAATACTATGAAATGATGTTGCCCCTTGTGATCATCTTTATACATTTAGTATTTCATAGTGATGAAGTACTTTGTTTATATCGAACCTAACCTAACCTAACCTAACCTAACCTAACCTTTCTTATATCAAAGTAATTGTACATTTTTCGCTTCATATACGAAGCCGCTAAGAATCAATTGTTTTCTCGCTCTGTTTTAATTATTTGTGCTTTTTAGATTTTAGGAAGTAAAATAATATGAAAATGCTTTTAGAACACGATTTCTATAAAAAGTAAAATTTAAAAAAATGATCGATAACTATATGTATTTTTCATCTGTATCAATTTTCAAAAGTAAGATATGACTAGTTGCTCAAATATTCTTCGTTTTTCAATATTTATACATCTGACTCATTATTAAAAAATCTCTTCGTTACCAAGATATCAGCATAAGCCCACTGCTCTAGGATAACTCATCTATGCTACTTCTACTATGTTATAATTTTTTGTAGTTACCCATAACTTTTGGAGATATGGGTAATTATTTGGAGTGCAACTACTCTAAAATTTAAATTGTGTTTATTTTCTAACGTTTTACAATACTGCTCTTTTTATTGTTTACGTGTATGTTGGCACATCAAATGTTATTGTTTATATTCTTATTTCTATCAAAGTCTATATGTATTCATAAATAATTGAAATTCATTACTTATTCTATTGTTTACACCAATATTTATCCGTATTGACTCCGTTCCATAAACCCATTGTGTTGCCTTTCTTATAGATATCTAAATTTATATTCAATATATGTTGATTTAAATGGTAGAGAGCCTTTTGCAGTTCAGTTTCTTTAGCCAGATTTGTACTTGATCACACATTATGCCATTTAATTCAACATTATCTATCATAATGCTAGAAGTTTTGTTAATAAAACATTTATAATATCATCTATGTAAATATTAAAAATAGTTAGGGAAAAGAAACATCCCTATCGGAGTTCTTGACTTATTCAATTTTCTTTCCGAGATGTTTTCTCTCCGTCTCTAAGTTAAAACTAAAGAGCTACTTCTCATTATGCATTATGCAATTGGTAATTCTTCGTGCAGATTTTCAAGTAATTAAAATTATGTTTTTATTAATGTCTTTTTGTGTAAAGAAATGGTATTGTCTCTGCTAGCTCCTTTCGGCTTATTAAATGATGTTCGAATGTGAACGCACTTTTTGGTTTCATAACAAAAAATGTTTAAGAGCTCAATCATGTAATTTGAGTATTTTTCCAGAAGTTTGCAAGATCATGATTGGCTATGAGGCTATCCTGAGCAAAATTGGGGCAGTGGTCAGTTAAAGGACCTCATCTCATTCTCTGAGGCAAATATTCAAGAACGCAAACCCAGAGATGCTGAATACAGTATTACTCGTAAAAACAATATGTTACTTGTACAAGAACAAAATGTTGCATACATCTAAATTTAAGGTTATGGTAATGGGTGGTATGAAAAAAATCCCATTATTTGTGTTATAAGCCGGTGCCTGAATGTTTGGGATTATACAGAAAGTGTGCATAATTAACGTTACCTCTTTCCTTTGAAATTTTCTGTTTTTTGGAATGTATTTTTGATATTACTAATGGTTCTACATTACAAAGTTAGAAAACATAATTAAATAAAAAATCAAATTAGTCATCACATTATGAGAAGTGCCAGATAAAATAAGATCATTGCAATAAAATCTCCATAAAATTGAAAATGGGATAAATCAAAGAAGAAAACTGTTATTTGTAAACTAAAATAGATCTTAAAATAATATAGTATGTATAATATATTTTAAAAATTCTAAAATATAAAATGGAGAAATCTTCTCCCTCCCAAAAATACTCCCACACACATTAAATTTAAATGGTCAGGGATAAGCAACACTGCTACATTATCTCCATTATTATGTATCATATAGCTGCGTAGAAAGCACCGGCGACCCCTGTCTGTGATTAACAAAGTGTATGTAACTTGTTGCTGGACTAACATTACGAATGTGACGATCGTATGAAAATGTCAGCTTTCAATAATGAAACCAACATTCGTATTGGAGGTAATATCAGAGCATGCATATTCTAACAGTAACGCCATGTATGTTGCGAGTTCTGGACGGCTTGCCAGCTCGCAGAAGCCAGTGAGTGACTGCAGTTAATTACATCCACGGTTCCTAATATGTTACAGTGGAACTTTTCATCTTAGTTTTTTCACTTAAAGGGATGAATTTACAGGGAGTTTATAAAATGTTCGAAGATTTTAGTAGAATTAAGTCGTTAACTATTCAGAAATAATTTCCATCAGTCAGCCAGTATTGGCAGGCTGGATAATGGCCAACCAGTGTGCGTCCTCTGCATTCCTACCCGTGTGTCAGGCTTCACAGCAGTGTAGATGGATAGATGTAGGATGATTATTGTATAATGGAGAGGGTGGGATGTGCTGGGACTCCTACGTATAGCAATCAATGGATTATTAGCCGGGTTTTTAAACAATATGATCATGTTCTGGTTAAAATTACTTACCCAGCCATAGAGCTTGTGCCTATTCCGTAGTTCTTGGTTTATTAGACTGTTGAGTCATCTAGGAACTCACCCAGAGCTAAGTGTTTGAGGGTGACCACCCAAGCTTGTCTTTGTTTGGTGTTAACCGCGAAAGGCGAAGTTTATCTCTGGTGTCCGCAGACTTGGGGGGGGGGGCACCTTGAATCTTGATCGGGGCATGAATGTAGAAGGCGCAGCCAACTGTCTGCGGCCATACCGCAAACCTCACATGTGTAAAGCATGATGGGAACAATGAAAACTTTGAACAGACGTAACTTTAGGTGAACTATCATCGTTGAGGAGTTGATCGCCGGGAGCAGTTGAGTACTTGAGCAATTCCCTGGCCCTATGTGTCACTCTCTTGATGTTAAACCTTTGTCTACCTTAACGCTCAGATAAGGAAGGGAGGTCTCCCATTCTACATCCTGTTGCTTGTAGGTAATAGGATAGCATGTGGGAGTGAGACGCTTACTGAATATGACGACACGGCTTTTAGTCATATTAATGGACATGACAGCGCTACAGTACCTTTAGATTAGCTGTAGGTGTCTATGTATGGGATTAATGGCTGCGTGTTTGTCGGTTTGTAATAACATGACACCATCAGCATATTGTGCTATATTGACGTCAAGTGCTATCGTAAGTGCTATCGTAAATGCATTAAACATGAGTTTCTTTCTTTCTAACGCTTTTAGTGCTCATTAATGTTGCACATACAGAATATTACAAAAGTACTGATATTTTGGACGAGTTCCTCAAACCAAATCAGGAGAAAATAAAATCATATAAACATTGTAACTGTTATGTGGGATGGTATGGGCGACTTCCTAGATTTATGTTATACACCTACGGCGATTTAAATGCGGGCCGTCGTCAATTGGGCCAGCAGTATTTATTTATTATTATTCCTGTTCCAAAGAAGGAATAATAAATACCTCAGGTTGACGGGAAGAAGAAGATGGGTCCCTGAAGTAAATGAGGATACGTTAGAGTATGTTAAATACACAATTTATTGAGTAACTGCTTTTAAGTCCCTAAGTGCCGCACCGTTTACTATGAAGGGGGAATGCATATCTGCTGCAATAATTTATATACCACACTTGATTGCGTTGAACCAAAAATTAACTCACTAAATATCTTACGATGAATTTAACATTTCTTACTGTTGTCGAAGATAAATTTACGTATTTCACATGAACTTTCACTGGTAAATCCACAAGTCTCATCTCTGCTAATATTATGCCTGCAATAACACAATCTGCTGCGGTCGAATTTAAACTTAAGAGTGACCAGCCTACCGCTGTCATAGTCACACTTGGAATGAAGCTTACGGCTCGTCACCTATATATTCGGAATTTGAAGCTGCAAGATTGGGACGCCCATTTCCCCCTAAGTTTACAAAACGTCACTTTTTAAAAATTTAAATTTGAATGCAGTTTTCTAACTGGCTACTCTTACATTTAATACGGCTGTTCTAATTCGTTCTTTTCACACATCTTACGCAAATCCATCGTCTATATGTGGTTTTTAAACTTTCTGACTATTCGGGTGTTTCACTCCTAAGCGCTGTTGTGATCTCCTAAGCACACGACTTTCTCAAAAACGGCAGTTTCTCCGTCCGCGCCTTAACGACCTCAGCTACCCGTGGCGGCAATCAAGTGATACTATCGATAGATGGCGGTGCCTTGTCATAAAGACTTTTTTTTACATTTATCATTTGTATATATTCATGGTTATTTCGTTTCTTACGTTTGACTTGTGCTGTAGTCAATTAAATATTAGCGGCTGATCATGGCAGATATTCATATCGTGAGTAGGCAAATATGATTTTATACACAATCGGGCGAATGAAATGGACGCAAGTCTGCACGGCTGTATGAAATGGCGTTCCCAGACTGAAAGTAGCTGCGTCATGAAACTTTTTCCACTGTTTATTATTGAGTTGCTAGGATAGTATCTATAGCATACAAACTGCGGATCGAATCTGAGCCATAATAAGTGTAAATATCCAAATAATATCAAGAGGTGCATTGACCATATAGGGGAGTAGGTTATAATGAAAACGCTTTATTTTGATTTGCTTTGCAGTGTGTAAATACACCTTGGCATTTAAACCACTAGAACCGTTTGTACACTCACTTAATACTACCTTTGTATTTTCAGATCTAGCGCTTTGTTTTTTTCTAGAATCTTTCATACAAAATTAAAAATTATATCTACTAAAGGACTGTATCCCAACAGGTATCATAGAACTTCATATTTTAGTAAAACCTGTATTTATGTCTCATCATACTGTTCCCATGTTACTCAAACATACAGTTCCATTGTCCGCGGGTGTTTCTGAATGACCAGTGTTCATTAGTTTGTTACTTTCTATCCCTACATAGTAGGTATTACCCAGATTGCTATAGGATGTTTTAACAGGAATTTGACTAGGAAGTTCTTCCATACTATTTTATGTAATTTCTGTCTATTAATAGACTGCAGTTCTAGCAGCTTTCTTGAATATACCTAAGAAAGGTTCAGATCCAATGAACCCAATCTTAATCAATTATCAGTTTATCTGCCCCATCTATGCCCTGATATGTCCAGGCACCCAACACAGTTCCAATTGATTGTTTGTGGAAATATTAATTATACCTTGAATACATTCCCCTGCAAGCCTGAAATTGTTTTCTGTGAAAGTGATTTTATGTTAATTAAGTTATTTCTCTTGTCACAGAAGTTAAGACAGGTCAAGAATGCAACAAAAAATTACTTCATTTTGGACACTATTTACTGATAGTTCTCCAAAGTTGATTCTTTCATATCCCAGATGAGAGTTTACAGAACATTTCCGACGGAGGGTTCAGACTTTAACTTCTTCACATATGTCGTCATCCTTAAGACTGCCTCCTGTTCTTGAGCTCGTTTTCGCACACTTTGACAACAGGTGTCAGAAAGTGTTCTGCTGCCCCAAAACGGCTGACAGTCAACATCACTCATTAAATCATCTTGTGAACCTCTGTAAGAATGTGCAAATATGCTGATATCCACTTCTAAAGAAATACTCTGTTTTCACACATAATTGCAGCGACGATAGATTTGTTCATTACAGATTAATGTTCCTCCATTTTTAAAAGCATCATCTATTCCTGCGTTCTTCTTTCACAAATGCAGTCATCTCCGTACCGCGTCTGCATTCTGAATTTCACGAGAATTCACGCTTTCAAACCAAACAATTCTAATGACTGCTTTTTCTTCTTTAACGGTGTAAATAGCTAACGACGTCACCTTTTAGCAAATGCTACACTTCCTATGAAAGCTCTGAGATTTCCTTCTCATGAAATTTTGTCAATTTGCTGTTACTTTTTGAAATTTTCTTTTAAAACACTTAAAAGCCTCATTATCTTGTTATATATCTCAATTTACCAACAAAACCTTTGTATATAACAGTTATAACTGGGTTCGTACCATTTTTTGTAACACACACTAGTTTTTCCAATCCAATCGTTTAACTAAAATATTTTTCTTTTGCATTTCCAAGTACAATTAATAGTATTTTACCTAACTGGAGTGCACACATTGTTAGCAGCTACTCATTTCACGAGTAAATATTACTAGGGAAATTTACCATGTCATTTTCATCTCACGTTTCATCCAAAGAATGAGAAAGTCCTTTTCAAAATTTGTATGAATATACTCCTATATTTTGTATATTTTCGAACTAGGGGTATCAAGGTTTATAATTACTGAACAACTAACTCAATTTTTGTTTTGTTTTAGAAACGTATATTATAATTCGGTATCTATCTTTAAGGATTTTCTTTGCAATATGTTAATCTTTCGTAATGATTTTAATTGTCTCACCTTTTCCATCCAAAATAAACAAAGGAATATTTTTAAAAGGAATCAGAATTATTCACAAAAAATCGTAGGGACAAAAAGTATAATGATTATTTTTAGTTTATATTTTCAGTCCTTTTACCATCATTGGCGTACTTATGACCTTTTTTTAAACATCCGTAAACAAAGGGGTAATATTTTCATGTTCAACAATGAAACATTTTAATATATGTATTACTCTTATAGTTTTTGCTTCCTTTAAGTTGACAGTTTTCGTATTTTATGGAACGTCAGAGTAGATAATGTAAGCTGTCGCTGTTGACAATGTTTTTAATTTAAAATAAGAAACTGGTGCTAGTCTCGATACACTGCTTACTCAGTCTTCTCATTAACTTTTATGTTCTAAATTGTGAAAATGCTTAAAATTGCTAAAATTATGGTTTTTAGCAGTGTATTTATTTCAGTGGTCTCAATCTTTTAGTTCCCTTTTCACTATCTATGTGTGCCGCAATGCATCTTCATTTGTTTTGAATTACTGTCTAAGAAATTTTACCATATTTTTTATGCTGGGCTAATATTCCCGCAGTTTAGGAGAGAGCAGAGTAAGCAAACAAGACAGATGACACTGTAAGTATAAAGAAAACAAATTCTACGTACCTAATTTTTAATATGCACCCAAAATATTAATCTTGTAGTGAACTGCCAAAATGGGTCCAAAGAAACGATACAACGGCCACAGTACCTGCAACAATGGAACATTTGATAAAATATCATTTATCGCTTTAAAGTAAAACTAATTTAACATATCTATAATTAAGACCTTCAAAAAGTAAAGGGAGATGCCACTCTTTTCCTGCAGTTCTATACAGAGCGTTCGCAATTCAGGAATAAAAATTTTAACTTTAAATCCTCATAGAAGCTTAGTAACCAGCACAGAAATCGGTTTATGGCATATTTAAGTATGTTGTTACCTTCAAATTTCATGCAAAATCAGCAGGGTGACGCATTGCTATTAGACAATTCACCGCCTTCCCCCTTCAACTATATAGGCAAAAAAAATTTAAATTAAAATGGATGCTTCTACCTTTACACGAAAAACTCACTTCCACTAATGAGATAGAAATCGTTCAGATTCCAAAATGTAGACATAGTGATTGTTCCTTGATGGGCGATGTTTAAATTTCTTCACAGTCGTGCCAACTCCGTTTCTAAGAATAGGACCGGCTGCAGACACTTGGTTACTGGAAGAAAAACAGCTGTACTTTAATTAGACGTGACGTAATGAGCTGCCACTTCTTCAATTAGACTTGATGTCCTGGTGGACCGTCTGGTCTCACGAATTCCTTGCTAACTTGTTATCTCCCAGCTGCATTTGGTGCACCGAATAGTAAATCCTAGTAACTGGGCGCTGATAAATTAAACTCAGTGGAAAATTTATTACTTTTTTCTGTTCCTTTCTTTGTTGTGCAGATGAAAAAGATGCGTGTTAAGTTCCTACATGAATGGGCAGGATGCAATTTGGATATCTATGTAAATTTCTACAATCTACAAGTCCAAACTACACAAGAGATTGCATATTCTTCTCCTTAACAATATTACATTTCTGCATGAAATGTTTGTAATCATTTTTCCATGCGTAATGTTGACAGTAAATCCTGTGAGGTAGGTTAAGTTTCTGGCAGAATTTGGTCAGGTACACAGTTGTGGAAATTGTTATTTCTTACAGAAAAATATTATTAATTCATTTGAAGTATTCTGCAGCATATATACAAATAAGGAATATCATCACACTTTTTCCATAATTCATTTGATAAAATTTCATAAGAGCAACAATATCTTGGAGATAGAAATTGGTATAAAGAACTCTTTTCTGCTGACGCTGGTTCGATTTCTTAAAAATAACCGCTACAGTTATACGAGAGATGTGCATATGAGTTTGTTCATCAGCAGAGCCCGGAAGTTAGGCAAAATATTACATCCGCTTCTCCGGGAGTTAACGCTCCGACTGCGGAATCACCAACTGCCATGAAACGGGCGATAAAACCATGAGAGACTTGGTAGTAACAGACCATTGTGTGAAATATTAATCAATTGAAAAATATATTATTGTTTTGCTCATCATTGCATCGTTACTCCAGGCTTTTTATGCTTTAATGGCAACCGTTTGCCATCAGTTCCTCTTCCAAATGGATGCATAGGAGATATCTTGGTTAGTTTTTAAGTTTAGGCAAGATAAATACTGTCCGATCATTAGTTTGAAAAGGTTATACCTATTCTTGCTTAATGTTAAATGATCTATAATCACAGGTAAATTAATTTTGTAAGTAAATATTTTGTCGGGTAATAATCTTACAGCCAGATATTCGGCCTGGAAGATGTATAAGATATACACTTTAGGTTTGCGACAAGTAGCATTAATATAGGCATTATAATGTTATTTAAACTTGTTTATATTCCTTCCGACGGTCTATATTAGTCCAATTGCAGCTATTTGTTTCAGTTATCGGAATTTCTGAACGTGTCTCACTTTCGATATATTCGTCGGTCCTAGTGGTGTAGTGGTAACCATACTTGCCTTCTAAACCCAAATCTCGGGTTCAAACCCGGCCAGGATCGATGGATTTTTTTCGGGCGTAAAAATGCTAAGTATGGCTTCCTTCGGAAGGGAAGTAAAGACGTGGGTCCCGTGTCGTACATTTACGGCACGAAAAAGAACCTCGAGGCTGAAAGAAGAGGCACCTGAGCAAAATTTGGCTGTTCCACGTCCTGAGTTGAATGGAACGCTGATGACCTGAGATGTTAAAGAGCGTCCTTAAATAAACAAATCATCAATTATCATTACTTTCCATGTTTGCTTAATATCTTATTATGCATTCTAATATATGTTTCCAGTTGGAAATGGCTGTATCGTTTTTACCGTGTACATATTTTCTCTAACGTTTTTTCCTATGATAACTGTGTCACGTTGCATAAATAATTGCTTAGTGGAATACTGATAACCATAAACCGGAAGTTAGGCAAAATGCCTTTTCCATCTGGGTGGGTATATTTGAGAATCAAATAGAAATGTGCATGTTTTCCTACATTTTTGGGTCCGGTAGGGTCAATTTTTATTTTGCCTTTATCCTACATATTTTGACTTCCTTTGCCTATTTTTAGGTTTAAAAAATGTTGGGCTTGTTCTGGGTCGTTATGGATTTTTATGCGATTATTTACGCATTTTCAAAAGCACATAGAGAATTTCAATCTATCTTAGTGAAAAATATTATAAAAATTAAATGGCATGTTTACCTCACAAAAATACCGTTTGACAATCTTATTAAACACTTATTTCTTTTCAAGCGGTTAAAAACTTTTTCTCAACCCATTTACTTAAACTCTTTAAATAGTAAAACTTTCTTTAGTGAAAGTAACGAAGGGCATACGAATACCAGGAAATAGATAGGATGGGGTAGTACTTTAGTTTAGAATAGTTCGGGTGAAGGAACTGTGTCGATCTGTGTGAGACAATTCTGGGGGATAACCTCTCAGCTGCATAAATGTAACAATTAATTACAAGCAAGAAAGATGAGAGCATTACAGCTGTGTAATAACCCATCCCTACAACGTGTTCAGTATGGAAGTAAGAGATACTAACCTGATTCCCCTATAAATGCATAAACAGAAAATGAACTAGACCAGAAATCCTGCTCATCTTTTGATATCTTAAAAACATCTTGTTGTTGCTTGTAATCAAAAAAGTAAACAAAAAAACTTTAATTATGACATAAAGGAATTATTAAATATCTTAAACATCTATTGTCATTGATAATGAGAGATAGTACTCTGTTTTCAATTTTTAATAAAGTACTATTTAAATTATATTATTGCCCAATTTCAGTATTTGAAGTGTCTTTTTTGCCTACTTATTTTTAAACCAAAAAATGCCTGAACTTCCGGGCTCTATTCATCAGTCGCTTTCAGGTAAAGAGAAACTAAATATTAATATTTACAAGGAGATGGTCTCTGCAACCGTCCAGCAGCTAAGAAGTTAAAGCTTTCGAGTTGTGTTGTTGATAATTTTGTCGAGCAGAGTGACAGTTTCGAAAAAAAAAATGTAAAATATAGTGCAACAATAAAGCTGTTCCACCGCATAAACAATTATTTTTGCATTAACCAAATTTCAAGAATATTTTTTCTTCCCAGTTAAGGACTACTGCCAGATGCTTAATGCAAATTCTAGAACCTTGCATTCAAAATGATATGGTAAATCACCTCCAAATAATGCTGATTTTCTTTTACTGAATGGAGATTTTCCCCCAAGAAGAATTTGGGCATGACAAATGACCTTTAATATTAATGGCATGGCCTCATTAAAGAGGGGGGACTTCGAATGGGTAGACATTTTGATGATGGAAGCGTTCTGCCCTAAAGGTAAGTTGTGGTATGCGGAAAGCTTGAGTTGGGGTTGGCTCGATGTGTGAAAAATTTGGCAAAGCACTGCCGGCCGGTCCCGCGGTTGCGTCAAACATTGCTCACCCTCTATTATGATTTTTTCCACCCATTCTAAATATTTGGGGTTCAAAGGGACTAGAATATTGATCAACTAAATTATCAAGTCATCCTATTATCTGATACTGGACTCCGAGGTTTAGTCCCTCTTATTTGTTTACAATAATTGAAGTCAAGTAAACAAACGAGATAGAGAGCCCTTGAAAGAATACATGCACACCTATATATTGACTTAATGCCCTTTTCCTTAACCCGCAGAGCACTCGATCCCAAAAAATAACTATAAACATTTAAGATGGATTAAACCTCTCGGAGTATACTTATGACCGAAGCGACAGCTGGACACTGCAGCAGTCGATCCAGCGCTCAAGGCCAGCTGGGATACATGAGTTTGGAAGGCCGGGGTTTACAGAATTGCTACATTAGGCTTCGGTTTCACACCATTCAGTGTGGTTGAACAGAAAAAAAAAAATACCAAATGACAAACATTACATTACTCTATTCCACGACGAGTATTTATTTACAATTTATATTTCCGTACAAAGTACCAAGTCTTGATGAGATATATAAATTAGCGGTATCCACACACTTTAGGTGAACTATAGGATATTACCCATCAAGAGGTACTTTTTAAGTGAATTTAGAAGGTTAGTGAGTAATAATTTGAGACGTAGATGCCGGAAATGTGTGAAAAAATTAAAACGGGCAGTTTCAGCATTTCCTTGCAAAAATGAGTGAAACGTATTAGGTGCATGAAAATGTACACTCACTCTAGTGTTCTCCACCGATTGATTCTATTGCGCCATCCGCCATTGTAGTGCGGCTAGCCGTGAGAGATGGCTTTATATATATATATATTAGAATTTGCATATGCACTGTTCTCCATGAAAGGCATGCTTTATCCACACTTTCCTAACTTTTATGCCACACAACCCTTTTTATGTTAAGGGAAAGGGCCGGAACCGCACCACTTTTATCTTATTTTTTTGAAAATGTTGGTTTGATATTTAACGGCATTATTTTAATTCTTAAAACCTGTAGAGGCCACAAAATGTCATTATATTGTATTAAAGATTCCTTATGTGTAAGTATTTTAAGTAATTAAGTTTAATTCATAATAATTATGGAATAATGTGATTGCATTTAACTTTTTATTATACTACTAAAGTGCTTTAAAAATGCCATTAGTTTACTTCCGTTTCCGTTTACAATATTAAGTGTCAATTTCTGCTTTTATTATTATTATTATTATTATTATTATTATTATTATTATTATTATTATTATTATTATTATTATTATTATTATTAAGGACGCTGTTTAACGCATTCAAATCACGGACGTGAAACGGACGGATAAATTTTACTCATAGACCTTTTCTTTCAGTCTTGGGGTTCTTTTACGTCCCTGAATCTCCGGTTTTCTAATTAAAACTCTGATCAATCATGTTATAAATGAAAGAAAAATAATAACAATAGACAGCAAATGACTATTGTTAGACTAAAGTCTAGTATTGCTCGCTTTCTATACCCATATATCTACCATATAACATAAATGATTGCATAATTATCTCAAATTTTGTTATCATAATCTGAAATTAATATCTTACTCGTATATTATTGCAAAACAAGTCTGATTTACTTTCATATACCTGCATAATAATTAAATAAACACATCCATTATTGAAGTCTATAAACTCATTATTTTCACATTTTTATGCGGTACTACTATGTGAATATTTTCTTTAACATGATGCCCCAGAGTTGCATTACAATTTCCAAGATATACCCCCGTGTACTTTCATGGCACGCATATTGTAGGAGATTTTAGGAATGGGCAAAATGAGATATAATGTTACTTTTCTTTAATTTTCTCCATATATTCATTGACGAATAAGCTACATAACTAATATTTAGTCGATACACAGATGTAAATATATGATCATTTCTTCCTGTACTTGTAAAATATAATTTCTTTTAGCTGTTAGTGATTCTAACTGCCTAACTTACTGTCAGTTCACAGGGATAAAATTATTATGCAAAGACAACCAGTGAAACAAATACAATAATTTTCAAAAAAAAAAGTATATATATGAAGCATCTATAGCATGTTCTCAATATTCAGGTTCCGCCACGGGTGGCCGAGGTCGTTACGGCGCGAACTCTTGAGCGGGAGGTGGATTCGCATCAAGACCGATCGACCTTCCTGACAGATTTTTTTTCCAGGTTTTCCTCATTCCTCATAAACACTGAGGAGGTACCCTAAACTTTAAAAAATCCTTTCCCAGCTTATCGTTTCATCTCATACATCATCAATGCCACCGCCTTTGGTGCCTGAGTAGTTAAAACGAACGTTAAACACTATTAAAAAATAAATTACTTGGTTGTTGAATCAGCTGATGCTTTTACTCAACCCTTACGGCGTGCTGTGCGTTGTCTGTTACGGAAAATATAACTGCCTTTCTGGGACATTATGTATATTTACTTACAAAAAATTATTGTAAAATTTAAAATAGTATATTGAACAATTAAAATATGCTTATTAACTTTTTATGCTCTAAAGGTGTTGTCATTTTTTTCTGTTCATGTTTTATTCATATTTTGAAAATGAAATGTGAGCTCAAAGAAAAATTAACACACCCATAGACTTTTCTTCTCTATCTGTTAGGTAGAGGACTAAAAATGTCCCAATCTTTTTAATAACAAGCAGTGATATATCACCAAACACCCGATAAGCGGGCACAAAGTATTAAATTATACAAAGAGTTCTCACCCATATCAGTATAACAAACCTAGGGGTTTCCCGCACGTTCTTTTCCCTTAGTTGTGCTTAAAAATAGCATCTTGAGTTATGTCATCGCCATATATAACCGGGCTTAGTTATAAACCCAGTCTGGCTGCAGTCGTCAGTGTACGTACTTCTATCCCGCTTTATACAGGAAGTGCCGTGCTTCTCTGCTAAACATGCATTGTATCGGAATTGACACGAAGTTCATCCACGGCGTGTTTCTGACTTCATTACTGGTGCTTTTCCTTAAACATACACTTCAGATATAAGGTCGGGAATGATATTCGGGATTTTCTCTAGTATATCCTAGTTCTACCCCTATTTACCCATCCTTTTCTTTTAATCAACAGCAGATACAAACTTACGCACAATGTTGTGAATTGCATTCCTAGAAGAGGCAATTGGTTTGGGAAGTGCTGAATGAAACGATGAGCAACTTGTATGTAAAATAATGTTTAAACACAAAATACGTTGCTCTGGAGTCGGGTGCTCAATCATCTTCGCCAATGAAGTATACTGCTTTTGGGACGGCGGGGTTCAAGAATTGACGAAGGGAGGAGTTGAAGATAGGGCGCCATCAGCTATAGCACGCTTAATAGCCGAGACGTAAAACATTGCAGAAGCGGTTTAAATTATAAATGTTCTTCAAAGTGAGTGTATTGTTGCTTACAATTTTTAAACCTAATGTTAAATGAAAAGGAAAAACAGAACCAAGTATTTTAAGCCTAAGAACATATAAAATAATATTTTTCTTTTAATTTTGGGAAAGAGTTAACTGCTTGAAGTATGTGATAAGTCGTAAGTACCAAGGAAGAAATTATATTTACTTTTGGCTTTAACTCAGTTTTACTATTTCAAAGCCACTAGTTTAACATTTAAAGACATGGGAGGATAAAGAATTTTTATGATTTCCAGATTGTATGCCATTGATAAAGCAACTGATGAAGAAGGAGTTGATAACTTTCAGAATCCAGAATCCAGTATTTATAATATCTGGGGGAAAAAGATGCATGAGACATCTATTTGATGAAAAAAAAATATAAAATTAGATATTCTACTGTTTGATGTTCTATTGTTGAATTTTAAATTGAAAATATCTTATAACCACTGTTATGAAACTTTGAATATTTACATGGTCTTCCCAGTCATGAAGTTAGACAATTTATGTAAATGATTTATAAATTATTAAAAGGTAATATTGTAAAGTTCTTAAACTAGAAAAAAGAATACTGGTCATGGAATACATGTATTCAATGCTGCAATTCTTTGAACAAAACACGGAAAAATTATTTTGCGGAAGACTGGAAGTAAACATTTCCATCAACTGTCTTTATATTGAACATTTCACTTTCATGTGATCTTGATTGCAACTTTTTTATTGGGGGTGAGATAGTACAGGAAATATGTAAAGTAACATCAGATTATCCAGGCGCTCAAGTTTGGTTTAATAACACCTAATTGTTTAATTAGACTTCTATCCAGAACTTTGAATTGGATATTTATCCCTATTCCTACTTACGTCTACGTGTTAAGAAATTATTGTTTTTTCCCAGTTGTTGTTGAACAGAGATGTACAAAAATTGTATTTTGTTAAACAACAGATTTTTTTATGTAGAGAAAGTTTGTTTTCTTATGTGATATACATGGTATTAAAGTATTTCGTATTGAACAGAGAAAAATCAAAGTTGCGACATACTGGTACATTTAAAATAATATTCCACTACCGTACTTAGGGTTGATTACAAATAATGTCGAGTTATCCATTACTGTTTTAATTTCTATGCCTTGAATTGAGTTTCAGGAAGTTTTATTTGAATTTAGAGAAATATCTATATTTTATTCGTAAGTACTTTCAAAAGTGAATATTTTCAATGAAACAGAACATATCAGCAGTCTGACGCAGATTAAATATATAATATTTATTTTAAACCTCCATAGCATCGTCGGTTGGAACATGTATTATTACCTGCCCTATAGAGTTTCCTCTATTCTGCAGTAGACGTTGAACTTGATATTCAGTAATTCTAACATCAGGAAACCCATAGAGAATACTCGAAACAAAAGTAAATTTGGACCTGTAACTTGTGCATGGCAGTCACACATGTTAACGTGCAGCATTTGGAAGCATAGGGTGTCTCCATGGTAACCGTGTCGTAGAAAAAACTCACACAACTTATTACCGACCCTGACGTCTTCTTGTCGTGTATTTCCTCTTCTCCCTCACGACCTCTTTGCGTCAACAGGCTCAAGGGCCATTGTGGAGCTGTTGAAATGCAGGTCCTTCTTTATTCCTCCGTTGCTTCCGTGAGGCGGTCCTGTCCGAGATTCAGACCTTCATCCCCAAGGAGCTGAACTTTGTAATAGAATTTCTTATATAGAATTCCCTTTCTGAAAAGAATCTTGTCGGAAATAAAATGAAAGGATTGGTAGTTCAAGAAGGAAGGTCACGGTAATAATGCTAGTTTTTGCAACGATGTCTCTTCTGGAAGTTGTATAAGATGTATCTTTGACATAACTGTATCAAAACCGAACCGCTTTATGTATAACTCCAAGAAAAGCTATATAATGTAATTTACATTTAATTTTCAAAGGCTACTTGCTTACCTTTTTGAGTCGCGGTAGGAATATCGTGGCATAAAATGTTTGAAATGTGGACACAGACACTTTTGAACGCTTATTCTATAGAAACACTTTATAGACAGCTACTATTAAGGCACAACTTTGTAGTAAGAATTGTACATTTTATATCAATATTAACAATATGATACAGACAGAAATTTAAACAGACCAATAAAAGCAAGAAATTGATAAACGAGAATAAATTTCCCTATTTTAGCAGATGTAAAAATATAGGTATACCATTCGAACAAAAGAAGAAGAAGAAGAAGAAGAAGAAGAAGAAGAAGAAGAAGAAGCATCTCTCGAATGCAAACTTCTTCCAAGTCCCATTGCAACGCACGGTTTGCAAGGTGACCAGCAAGACCGCGTAGCCACTCCAGTACTTGTGTTATATGGCATGCTCTGAAGACTCTTGACTAGTGTGTACGTTAGCTCTGTGACAGAGTGTGCAGTGATGACTTGGTTAAGAACCCAGGTTCACCTCCCAGCATGAAGCAAGTTCAAGAAGCCTGGATGTCCACACTACTGTAGAAATCTGATACCATCTATGCCTCCAGGAATGACGGCTGTTATACATGTTGAGAGGTTTTTTATATTCGATATTAATTTGTGTTGTTTTTACAAGACTATTAGCTTGTTTGCCTTAAAATATTTTCCTAATATCTTGCTCGCCAGATTCGTATTTTGGAAATAGGAGTCGAGTGATTGGCTTGACTTTTAAAGTATAAAGAGACGACTCCTATATAGATCGATGTCCTCCTCTTGCTATCAGTTATAATTCCCATGAAGCGTTTTGTTCACATGGCAAGATGGAAAGCTCTAGTCTTTTAAGAATCTCTTTTTCCGGTCTCTGGAAGATTTTTTCCATTATTGTGATTTTTGTGGCCTTGTTTTCGCAGGATTGCTGCCTAGGCAAGGTTCACCAGGAAACTTTCCATCTATAATTTCTGTGTCTTTTCCAAAGCAAACAGAAAGAATAATTACACCATTATCTACTATGATTGCGTTTGATAATCAGCCGTAGATATATTCATATCATTAATTATATTAATAAAATATTATTTCTAATATGTAATAAAATACGCACAAACAAACAAATATCACGCATATTAAATATACAAATTTGGGGTGGTGTCTATGGACAGCTACAGTGTTTGCATTTTGTCTATTAATTTAGTAAATTTAATTTATACGGAGTGGAAATTCCGAGCCCTAGCTGTATGAACTTTGTAAGAGTTGTATGCTCCATTTAGCTGCTTAGGTACCAGACAGGAAATACAACCCTATGTTCACATGTGTATCTTTACACGGAGTTCAGTAGGGCGTAAAAATATGTCGTGGTAGGTCATAGAAGAAAGACTTGATAGATGTGCTAGAGAAAAGTTTTTACTAATACTGAAGAAGCCAACATGATCCAAGTGTATGGAGAATGTAAAAGAATGCTGTGGTGAGTTTTACGTATATGTATATAGTGTTTGTTTCCTCTTTTGTTTTCCTTTTTTTATCATAATAGCGCGAACCTCATGAAGGATAATAAATGATAGCTTGGTCGAATGAGTTCAAGGGACTTTGTGGCCTAAGTTTCCTAGGAGCTTACTTAAAGAACTGAGAAAATAACCCTGAAACAACTTCAGCTAGGAAATTAACCCAACCCTAAAATTGAACCCGTGCCCGCCGAATGGAAAGCGCAAACGCTACCGCAAGACTATGACAGTGATCAATTAGCATGTTATTATTCACATGCTTCTAATGCATAAAAATGTGAAAATCAATTACTATAAATTATTTGCATTAGAAATAGCCAGCAAAAGTCATTATTATATTAATTTTATTTATTTTAATTTCCACTCGCTTATGATTATTGATCAGATAATAAAAATACCTTTGAATTGAAAATGATATATTTTTCTGATGAGAATTAATTGCCTATACACTTGATTTATGTGACCTTATGTGCCCTTAAATTTAGCGGAAACACCTAGTCAATATCAATTGCACTATAGGAGATATTTTAGAACACACTTTATTTTAAGAAATCCCTTCTTTTGAATTTAATATAGTGAGAACAACGGATGTGGAAATCTCTGAAAAAATAACATAGAAATGCTGCGATGCTCTATTTAACATTTATAAGTCACTCAAAACTTAGCAAAATATTACAGTGGACCATAAATATGTCTAAAACTAGTAGTGCACAATTTTAAACTTATGAACAGTATTATGATTGTATAATACGTTCAACGGTGTTTCTTGAAATAAAAAGCTGTTATAAGTTTAATTTGTAAATAATGTCGAGTATCTACTACACAAGTTGAGTATAAAATATGTTCAAATACACAATTATATCTCCAGAAGGCTGGTTAAGTAAAATTACTAAATTTCAACATTGAATACAATACATCAGAGGTACTATAATAGAACAGGTATTTAATAGAAACACGAGCTTCTAAAAATTTATTACATTACTTACGCAACATTTCACTGTTTTACATGATTTTATGTAAATTCAGTAATCACCTTGTGCACCAGGATAGCGCCATAGAAAAGGAAGCTACAAACAGTCGCACCACACTAATTGCTTCAATATAGGTGGAGTTATAATCAATAACAATTAAACTATTAAAGTCAACAATTAAAAATGGTTTATGTTTGTAACTACATACTATGAAAAGTAGCTAAATCGCTGCGCAAAATTGTTGTAGCTAAACGAAGTCTCAGAAAATTATATTTAGCAATCGGGCAATGCTCGCCGGCTCGCGCATCCTTCGGAGGTGCTATGTAAGCTGGGCAATCAACCAACTGTACACATTTCTCCCCGCCCTAGATGCTGCCCACTGTCCGATTCTGTTTTGGCTTTGAATACGTGGTATGCAAACTTCTCTTGGTAGTTTCATAAATCCATTAAATTAAAAACAACTGAGTAAGAATTAATATATTTGTTCACTAACGTTTCCAACGGCACTGTACATTACAAAATGTTTATAAACAATAATTATAGAATTTTGTGAGTCTTTGTGTTACCAGTTACTGTCCATATTTGATAGAACTACTAACTGGTCCGTGGAATCAAATTAATATCCCCATTAACCTATTCGAATTTCAATTTGATGTTTTCCTAATCTCATTTATGAAAAGAAGTAAAGATCCCAAAAACGATGGAATAACGAACTAGCCTCAATTTCTCATAAAGGCCTGCAGCAAACACTAACTTTATTTAATTTGAATGTAAAACAACTATGCAAGTTCATTTTTTCTTTTTTAACGGCTCCAGCGATAGATTTTCGCGAATATTTTCACAAACATGATATTGGTGCATTTCGACTAGCCAAGCGTAAGCTCTTTGTACATGCCAATCAAAATTTATCAGCATTGGACGCCTGCCAATTGAAAGCTGTCTATATAGCCGTGCATGTAATCATTTTCAGCTGGCACTAAAGTTTAATGACTTGCATACAACAGTTCCGTATGGACATTTGATAAAGTCGCTCTGGTTAATATGGACAAAACACACCACCAAAGCGACCTACATTTAGAGTGCTTTTCTCATGTAATTGTCAGGCATTCAATGGGAAAGTTTACTAAAGTACGAACTGAATAAATAGTTAACCCTACATCTCGGGAAAAATAAGTTTATAAATGTTTAATTATTGCAATTTTAGTGAAAATTAAATTCAAATTCCATTAGTCACTTAAGAAATACCCACATTTGTTAAACATCTTAAAGCAATGGAAAAAAATTAATTTTTATGGATAATAAGCAATTACAGAGAAAGTTCATGTATTCCCTTTCTTATTTTTACCTTTGGGACTATATATTGGTACAAAACATGAACGGGATATAAGTAGACATTTAAAATATTCTCCTTGGTTAGCTTTGCTGACTGCTGGTGGGAGGCTCTGGGTTCAATCCAACGTAACTGCTTAGGTATGTTGTAAGGTAGAAATATCTGGGTATGGGCCCAACCAACTTCATGAGTACGTTTGGGAAGCAGCCTGATAGAGCGGTAGCGTCCTTTGATCTGGAAGGCAGCGTGTGGGGACTTGCGGGTGTTCTTGTGCTGATCACATGCCTTTCCCGCAACACTACCCTCTATAAGTGATGTCACAAGACAGAGGTAGAGGAAACAGCGGTCCCTGCGGTATACTAAAAATCGTGTCCGACAACAAGGAAAAAAATCAAATATCCATTTGATAGTAATAATTATGTATTAAAGAATAACAACCCACCAAATAAAAAAATAAAAGACAAAATTAAAGTTAATCTAACTTCATTAGACATCGTTTGAGTAATAGTCCGCAACCTAGAGGAATAATTTTTAAATTGAAATGAGCGGAAAGATTTCTTGAGTATATTTTATTTGAGAGTATTTTAAAGACACAAATACAGAGTCCAGCCACTCAACGGTTAGACCGCGGGTAGCCGCCTGTATTTTACAATATGTGCTAAAAATGTTGCCGATTTTTCCTGACATGCTATCCACATTTTCGTAAGAAATAATATCTGGCATTCATCAGTTTCCCATCAATAATAGATCTAACTTCATTTTTAATGTTAGTTTTGAGTTTCTCCAGTACATGAGAATTAGATAAATATGCTCCATTTTTCAATGTTTCCCAAAGATAAAAGTCAAAATACGTAAGATCTGGGGAACGAGGAGGTCATAAACTAGGATCAATAATTCTGGGACCAAATATATGCAGCAATTCCGCGTGATTGATAAAGCGTCTTCGAATTTTTTTCCGGCCAGTCGTAAAAACGAATACATAAACTTCTATAGTAGTTTTAATATTGTTTTTTGTGTTGGCTACCAGGAATTTACACGAAATGCCTATCACCTTCTGCCCACGACTTTCTGTACCTGATGTATGCCTTGAAGATGAATAGACAACGATACAGCTAATGATTCAGTCTTGCGCAACACTACTGCACTATTCTAATTAAAGTTCCCACTCGACTGCATGACACAACTGTCCTACTCGCAACTGACTGGAAGAGATCTCGGCGAGTGGAGGGGGATTGGTATACTGGTCGGTCCATCTAAGTGGCGGGACTTTTAAATTACTAAAATAAAAATATAAATAATAAAAATAATAATCCCTAATACTACATCCCGGTACCTTGTTTCCTACAGCGGGACATATATTCCATTATCTTTATTCTTTATTTCTTATTTTTTATATTATTATTATACTGATTTATTTAAAACTAAAACTAAATATACATTAAAACAAATACAATATAACTAAACTACGTTATAAATATCAATATATGCTGGAATATTTGCAACTGGTAACCAGCTGTTAAACAAAATATAGATGACAATATAACATAAACTGTAAACTAAACTAAACTAAAACATAAATTGTTTCACCGATTCCCGGCAAACGTGTGTATTGGAATCCAATGCTAATCATTTTCCTTAAATTTATTTCATGTATATCATCAATAAGTTACCTAAAATTAATCAAATTCTTAAATTCTTATTAATTATATTTATAAAAATTTATTTGTATACTATATTATTATTATTATTATTATTATTATTATTATATCATTATTTTCTTTTCGCCTGCCCTCTACACTTCCTAGAAACATATCACCTCACTTAATACCTATTATTAATAGTCATATTGTCCTGAAGTTTACTTTACTTCCTTTAGCTTCTATTATTAAGACCTCTTTTGAGTTCTCCTGCTACTCTCTCCCTTCACCTCCCTTGCTCTTCTGCTTAATTCCTCCCTTGGTGGCTGCGGTTTTCCTTTTCCTCTGTGTTGTTCACCTCGTTTTAATCTCCATCTTTTTCCATTCGTCTCCATCTGTCCTCCTCCGGTCTCTAGGTTGTATTATTGAACATTCCGTTTAGTCCTCATCTTGATCTTCCTCTCCTTCCGCTCCTTCTCCTTCTTCTTGTGTGATTAGATTTTTTTCTTGATTGCCATCTATAGGTGTGTTATTTGTTGGTATATTTGCTAAGTTAGTGGTGCATAATCTTTCTGATCTTCTCACCGTTTGTTCTTCTTGTACTGGTGCTTATGTCTCCTCCAGTCTTTTCTCCCAGGCAGTTTTACTTTTTTGTGAGCTAAAATTTCAGGATGGTGGTATAATTTTTCTGTTATTAGGATGCATTTGATTGATATTTACCTAACGTAGTTCGCTCCTCTTCAAATAGACCATGTTCGGATGTATCTTGCTTATCACAATATTTACAGTTATCATTAATTTTTTAATTTTGCACCAATAAATATCATAAGGACCGTTTCCTGTTAGATAGTGAGTGAATCAGGCTTTTTGTTGGTTTTCTATGCCTTTGTTTAAATCTTTCTGAAATACTGTTAAACAGATTGTACGTTCTCCTCGCTACATTGATTTCCCCACAATTTTATTGGCAGGTATATTTTATGTCGGATGTCGAAATAAAATCTCTTCCAATCATTTCAGTAACTTTTTCATATGTCTTTTCTTAAACTAGTATATCGCTCTCCTTAAACGTATTAATAAATTTATCGGCCAAATTCCGGTGGCTACAAGGAGGACCAGGTTAAGTGCGGTCCTGACCTCTCCTGTGTATCTTAATATTTTCCTCTATGTGCTTCTTAATTGTTTTTTTTTTAATTTACATTATGTATCCTAGTTGCTCACGTCCCTGCTCCATACGTGACTATAGCTGCAAATATGCAGTTGTGGTAAATTTTTATTGCATTTAACGAATTTTTTCTCTATAATTTTCATCAACTGCATCATTGTTTTCTCGGATTTTGATTTGACATAATCAGTATGTTTTTAGAAGTTACATTTTTCATTCAAATATAATCCTAGGCACTTCACTTCTCTTTTACTTGCGATTACTTGGTTATTGTATTTTATGGAAGGGTCTCGTTTTAAATTTACTTTTATGAACATGTACAGAATTTGGCATCAGCAATCTGTAGTTTGGAATTTATACATCATGTTTTTAAAATTGAAGTTAGATATTTGGCCGTTCTTCCAGTTGTTTCCTGCTATTGCCTCCAATTAGAAATATAACGTCGTCGGTGTAGGCAATGGTGTTCAGTATACAGTCATTATTTATAATATCTAAAAGGTGTTTCCTAGACAATGTCCCAAAAGATCGGCCCAAGGACCGAACCCTCGGGAAACCCTTTCGTGATTTGTTTATTTATCACCTCATCTATGCTTTTTTTTTTAACATATTCTGCTATTTAAACAGGGCAAAGGGGCATTTTGGAAAAATGATTTCTCGTAGTCTTTCAAATAAAAAGAGCCACTATAAGTTATCAAAGGCCCCAGAAATGTCAATTAGTATGCTCACAACATAGTTAGAATTTGATGATTTAAATGTTTTAATTACTTCATTAGTTGCATCCTATGTTGACCTGCGTATTCTGAATGCATATTGCTAGTTATTTATACCTGTTATTGTTCTAAATTCTGTTATTCTTTGTGTTATTTGCCGATTATATTAAGTAAACAAATAGGCCTGTAAGATTTTCGTTGATAAGGTTTTTATGAAAACATTTCTTTAGCATAATCAATTGGGCCACTTTGCAGCACAATAGAAAACGGTCTTACTAAATGCAGTCATTTAACAGTCTAAAAAGAAATGGTGCTATTTCTTTCTCAAGACAGATGAGTACCTCATTTGGTATCGCATGTCATCCTATAGCCTTTTTCTTTTTTGAGTTGATTTGAATTCAGTCTGATTTCTGAGATGTCAATTGGATATATAACTATATGTATGATTCATACTGATCTTTTTTAATGTGCTTAATACTTCATCTGTATGAGGTTCATTATCGGGCAGTAGTTTGTTTAATAAGACAATTGAATCTCTCCAAGTCGTTGTCATTATTCCATCGTCTTTATTGAGGGTAGTTAAAAGTTCTGGTTTTTAAAATTTTTTCCATAATTTTGTATGACATACCCCAGATGTTAGTACCTGGACTATTTTCTACAAATTTTGCAAGAAGCTATTTCTAGTTTCATTTAATAGACATTTAAACCTTCTTTCGCTTCCCTATAGTTTTTTAAGTTATTTTCTCGTTCCCATTGCTATATTGTTTCTGGTTTATTATTCCAGTCTTCCTCTTTCTTCTTCTGGCTTTTTGTAATACATAGATCCAATCTTAATCCGTATATTTTTTTTAGGTTTGGAAATTAGTACGAAATCAGAAATTGTAATTTTAATAGCTTTGACTAATCTTTCCGCTTCCTGGGCAACAGTGTTCCCGGTATAATTTAGCAAGCGTATGGTTATACATTATGTCTTTTTGTATTGTTTCACTCCATGTCCTGTTCTAATACAGTAATCAACATAAAATAATCTGTGGTTACTAGAAGTATAATCCTGTCCAACTTTCCAGTGATACATTTGTTTACTATTTTAAAGTTACTGAGTATAACGCCAATGTTGGATATTGACCCTGTGTGATTTTCAAACGTTGGGGATTGTTGGCCTGGTTTATAACAATTAAATTTAATTCAGAAATTACTTCTTCCAACTTTTCTCCTTGTTCGTCATTTAATTCGCTACACCAGCAATCGGATTTGGCATTAGCATCACATTTGTGTAATACTTCTTTATCCAAAACTGTTTTGTTTATGTTTCTAATTGTATCTAAATAAGGTTCTATTGGTTGACTATATAAAATTACTGTTTAGTTAGTGTAAATTTTCCACTATCATGTGCAATCTCGATGCAGTTTTATGAGAGTCATTTAGTTGTGTGGTGTTGACTATTTGAAGCTTCGGATTGTTTATAATTGTGGCTACCTTGGAATTTTCCCCGGTACTTATTACCCATGCCTTGACACTTTGGATTTTCTCCGGTGCTTATTATCCGTGCCTTGACAGGAGTATGAGTAAATTTTCCTCTAACAGAATATGGCTCCTGAATACAGATAATATCTGAATTTACTTCGTCCAGCAAACTTTTAATTTCATACATCACAAGTTGGCTACTTTGAGTATTGATTCGTGCAATTTTAATTACTGTCTCCATTTCACCTCAGAAGTAAACATAACCTCAGTTAACAAATATGTTTATGCTTTATGCCAGTTTTAAGTTTGTGATAACTGAGACCGTCATGTATAATTTGGGTATAACAATATGGTCAGTTTGGACTGCAGTCGAAAGCCACATGTCCATAACAGAGGACAAAGTGTTTATATACCTCTTCTCTAAGTCAAAAGCTGCTTCCAGTAATTTTAAACGATCACCGGTTTGTTATTATATTTTGGATTATTAGATCCATCCTGTCAATGGTATCGGGCACTGTGAAAATTAATAATTAACCGTTTTTATGAATTTTTGTATGACGCTATCAAAGTCTGTAGTTCAAGTCGACCAAGTTCTAGTGTGTTTTCGAAGTCAACATATATTTTGCTGATATCCACTGGCCTGGCAGTTTCTGTCGTTTCTTGAGTATTTCTTTCTTGTTCCGTTGAGTTTATTTTAAAGTTTTTATGAACACGCATGTTTTCAAAATTTCCATTACCAACTGCTGTTTCTTGTTCTTCGATTTTCCTTAATTTTACTTCCTTCCTGGATGTAATGGTATCTTCTATTTGATAACACATCTTGGTGGGGTTTATGAATTTTCCTCCCCTTCCATATAAAACTTAAAAAACTATTATTACTACGTGGTTTTTTTTTATTAGCAAAAATATTCTCTTCTTCTCCCTTATCCACTTCATCCGTACTTATATCTTCATTGATTGCATTATTAGAGACTAATCTTACCTTTTTCGTTCTAAACACTATTGCATCATCCCATTTTAGGTGGCAGATTTGGAATTTTCTCTATTCACAATGGTTATCTATACAGTTGGATGCCGATTTTTGCATTCCGTTATCACTGATATAAACTCAATTAGTTTCTTTTAAACTACTCTCACTCTATTAGAAAAGCATGCCGACCTAAATTATCATAAATGAATCTATTATTTATAGATTATATCAGTAAAAGGCTTGGAACGACAGAACGTTCGATAAGTAGTTTTAAAAAGCAGATAAGTGAAATGCACATGATTTTGAAAACTTTATTAACACCCTAAATGATAAATAAACAAACTTCATAATAAGTTGTAGACTTCGTGGTAGGTGTCAATTGTTATTTGTCCATGCTCCGGGTCACCGAGTTTCGCGCTAACTTGTATTGCATCTATGATGCAGACCATACCCTGAAAGAAAGTAGAAATTAATATTAATTATTCTTTCAGCATTTAAGCTCGATGAATCAATGACTTATTCAGAGTTCCTAAGGTTAACATTCAAGATATTCTTTGATATACAAACTTGCATATGAATAACAGCTGCTCTCTGTACAAATATTATTGAATAAAAATGTTCAAGCATTTCTTTCGAAGATCAATATTGATAAATATATTAAAATAATGTTACATATTATATAGGAGAGATAGGGAGTCAGTAATGCATTGAAGAAGTTGATCGTGTCATGGGAATGCAAAAGGGAGTTAAATATCAAAGAATAACTGGAATAGAGGAAACCCTAAACCAAACCAAACAGTGAAAAGGGAGAATAAAGAATATGCATTACTGGCATACATTTATGCACTGGCAATGAAGATATCTGAACAAAATCTTACACAACCACAATAAATAATAGCAAGTGCGCCTTATTCGTGAAAATATTTTTATTTAGATAATATAACTCTCACAAACTATATTCTTGAGTATAAAACCGTTTTTTTTCCTTGGATTTTCAGATACTTCAATAATAATCTAGTAACGTTTCGAAGGAGACTGGTATTTTCACCCCAGACTGCTGAAACATCGTCTTAAAACCTCTCTGCGGTTGAAGTAAGTGCTCAGTAACCTTTAAGCTTAGAATATAACTGTATTTAATAGCTAATGTTCATTCCAAGCATGCTATCTTAAAGAGCGAAATACGTATTAAATGCTTCACATACATTTATAGACCAAATAAACTAGAGAAGAAAAACTGACATTTTCATAGCATAAACATAAGTTGAATTTTTGGAAGAAAGAGAAAACGGCACTGAAAATTTTTTTTTCAAAAATAACGACCAGCTAAGAATACAGAAGATAACTTCGTAAAATATTGGTAGAGCAATAATATCATATATGTGCAACCATCTTAAAAGCTGACGTTAAAAACAGTCATTTTAAGGAATAAGAATGTTTATTGAATAATTACTTAAGGTTTATTTGTGTGTTTCTCTATATAATTCTCCTTATTTTATGAATCATTATTTCAGAAATAGAGTAAACACAAGCGCGAGTCTAAATTATCTTTTTTATATCATTCACTGTATATTAAAGTTGTATTTAAAAGATGTCTAGAACTATTCCGAGGTTTTTTCATCTGCGCATTGCTAGAACATTTCTTTAATGTCAGAATTTTTTTCCCTCTTTTCCGTTGTCTTGTAGCCTTTCCCAGTGTTACAAATGATGTGTCACCTGACCCCTGTCCTTGCTGACAACGATATTGCCCTGCAGGTTTCGTTTCTTTAACGGACAGAGAACCTCCTTTTCCCACTTTGTTCAATAACCAAATAGACTTAATTTATTTTAGTGGATATAGTTACACAGATTTAGTAATATTACATTTTACATTCCTAACTATTTTATAGTAAATACATTTACAATAGATATGCATTGTCAATTAAAAGTTTCATAGTTCATACAGTTTAAGTTTTGAACATACATTTTAAATATTTTCTTCCAAATCTTTATTTTTCTGGTTAAATCTTATCTGTGTCGATTCTAATTTGGCTTACAATATTTTTTTTAATTCAATTAATAAGTAGTTCAAAACTGATTTCCTCTATGTTGGTTTTATACTAACAAGGAAAACGTTTAAGTTTGAACATCAAAATTCAGTTACAGGCCATGTACTTAGCTCCGAATTCAGTGGTGATATTATTATATTTTTTTCTGTAAAATGCAAGAGTTATTCTCTAGAGAGCTTCGTTTGGCACGCTATACAACAAATAAAACCACACTAAAATGTGGTTATAGGTCATGTACTTAGTTCTCAATTCAGTCGTGATATTCGTTTTAAACGCCTGGGTTGTTTACTAGAGGGTTCCGTTTTGTCACCTTCACTCGGGTCTAAACAAAAACAAAATAGCACCAAAATTTAAATACAGAACATTTATTTACATCTAAATTCAACGGTGATACTGATTTTTCTATTAAACGTCGGAGTTGCTCACTAGTAGTCTCTTTTTAGTCACACTGCGCTCAAGTTCAAACAACACAACACTAAAATTCAGTTAAAGAACTTTTACTTACTTCTAAATTCAATGCTGATCCTGTTTTTCTGTAAAATGGCGGCATTGCTTACCATGGAATTCACAGGTAAATAAATGATCTTAACTGACATTTGGTGCTCCCCCCCCCCCCCCACAGCCATAGGATTTTTCATGTAAGTGAAAATTATAATAATAACTTATCATTTAAACATCTTGTTATCAAAATTGATATTATCGGAGTATTTTGTTAAAAACTATAAACAACACAATTCTTGAATAATAAATGAGCTCGATGGAGTGTTAACTAAATTACCAGTGTGTAGGAAAGAAAATTTCCGTGCAGGTGACATTTAGAAACAAGTATCGGAAAGATACTTTCGGACGTTACGCTAGCAATACATTCTTTTGCACACTGAAGCTCTTCTTGATTTGATTAAAAGTAATTTAATGCAAAGGTTTGATATATGCGATAAAACAATGACCAATATTTTATTGATTATCGTTCTTGGTGTGTGTGCTTGAGAATGTTGTAATACGAATTAGGATGAAAAGAATAGGTAGGTTAAGATTTTTAATAAAAGGTTTTGTTGTGACAGTTAATTTGAGCATTAACAATGTGATTTTATGATGTATGTAAGGCAAATTTCAATTTTTTAAGGATACATAATAATCAAAACTTCTCCAATAAATAATTAATTACACAAAATACAAGTTTTTTCATGGATTTATCGTCCGTGTCACGGTAACTGGTGGATCGGCAATCAGAGCAGCATCTTCGTTAAAGTGGATGTAATATCCGCGCAAATGATTAAAGTTATCGCAGTTACAAAGAAAAAGATGATAAAAAATGTAGGAAATATTTTCTACATCCACTCATTTCTGGCAACATTCACGTGCGAATTGTCTCAGCTCATCTTACGAAATTTAATCCCAAAAGTATACAACACCACTGTTGTTCATGAATTGCAGGCAGGTAATAGGTAAATTTACGTAATTGCAGTTAACTGAACTTTAATGATAGAGTAATTGATCCACGCTTAATATTCTTTACTAATATGTTCCATTTATGTGTTTATATTTATACACAAAGTAATAGATATGAGTACAAAAAAAAAACAATTTAATGCACGAGACGCCTTTGTCTGACGGTTAATTATTAACATCCAATTACATATGAGGATCACTTGTTGGCAATTCATGGGCAATAGAGACCTTATATGTCTTCAAGTTTAAATTTTATCAATTGCAGAAGGTTAACTGATGCTTACGAATGACAATTTTCTAAAGAGAAGTCAGAGAGGTGCAGATGGGCAGGGCAACATCTAAGGTACGTGCTTATTTTCATTGCAATTGTAATTAGTGTTATTTTCTAGAAATTGCTAATATTCCATCTGCTTTTACCGCTTTGATTACGGACCTACCAGCTGCCGTGAAATGGCGGTTGAAAGCATGAAAGGTCTATATAGCGTGCAAAAAGGTATATATCTAGGCATTAAGTAATAGCGGATTAACTGTTAAATGCGTTAATAAGTTTACTTTCCACTTGATAACCTTAGCATTAGTAATGCTGTGATAAAGCAGATAAGCTTCTAAACAGGTACTAAGCAACGTTAACAAACATATGATTTTACACGATTAGAATAAAGCCAAAAATGCGATTGACTAAGTCTCTCAAAGTATGAAATAAAACTGAAATTTTGAAAAGGAAATAAAAGTGTTATATTTTTGCATATTAATTTTGAAAGTAGTGAAACCCAAAACGTTTTGTTTGTGTTTTCCTATCCTATAATATAACTGAACCTGCCAGCTGATTGCAAGCTACGAGCATCATCTCATGCCAGTAGGTGAAGTAGAGGGCAGAATTTTATGATAGCAAGAACCTGCTTTTTGTATTTGCAACAAATACTTCATAAAGTAATTTCCGTTTAGAATGTCCTTCAATTAATTAAAATGCATTTATCAATTTGTGATGACTTATATAATCACTAAATGAATTATTCGGCACTGTATGTATGCCTAATAAACCTGAAAATGGAATATTAATATATGAGATAGTTTATTTATTACTTTGTTAAGATTAGTGTCTTTGAAATGTATTTTCTTCTCCCATTATGTTGAGCTTTCCACAGCGTCCTCCTGGGGGTTTCTTGTATTAGTGCGTTTCGTGTTATTCTTTTTCGTACTCATGCTCTGTGGTGCAACCCGGAAAGCACCGACGAAATAATTAATAAGAAAATGAGTTCGATGAGGAAAGAATTGTAGCATTCTGAAGGTGTATCATTTTCAACCAGCTTCCTTAATTAACATTTCCGGTTTAGTCGACGTGGTTTTTCATTCCCTTTAGTCTGCTATTCTTAAATTATTCCAATGTTTAATGCTTCCACTTGAATGCGCTGCCCCATTCATTATAAAAATAACATCTTCCGAATTTAACGATCGTTTCACGGTTATCAGCCTAGCGTTGTTAGGATAATTTACCTAGCTTTAGTGGTCTTCCTCATTAATTTCCAACGCCGAGTCATCTTCAAATATTTATTCCTCGGAATTGTCCTAATATGAATTTAAATTCAAAAGCGTCTTTACCACGGCTTGAACCTTTCCCTTGTTTAGCTAATATCTTAAGAGTTGAAAGAGTACCTAAAATGTATACACCTCAGTAATTCAAAGATCTATCTTTAGTGGAAGGCGAATATCATTTGTTTATAATGGGAAAGTAATTTATCTTAATGGAATGGGTAGACGTTTCATTAGTTCGGCCATTAGCAGAGAAGCGGTAATGGGCAGAAAAACTGGGGTAAGTACTTTTTTTTTTCATCTTTGTAAGTTTTTCCGCAGTAGAAACCCACTTTTGAGGAAACTCTTGTTTTGCCTTTAGTGTTACGAAGTTAGCTGTCTGATGTATATATCTGAGCAACAGATTGGAAAACATACACCACGCCATATTACTTAATTAACTACATCTCAAGGAAAAATAAAATAAAATGCTGTGATTGCATGTGTAAGATAAAATACCAATGCAAATGATTACATTAATAATTAAATGAAACCGTCACGGGCGGCTGAGGTCGTTAAGGTGCAGACTCGTGAACGGAAGGTCTAGGGTTCAGTCCTGACAGAATTGTCCTCCCTGACTGAGTTTTTTATTTCCAGGTTTCCCTCAGTCCTCGTAAATGGCAAATACCAGGGGAGATACCCTAAACCAGGCCTAGAACATGTCTTCCTTACAAAAAATCCCTTCCCAATGTATCAATTCATCTCTTGTTCATCAATGTACATAGTCTGTGGTGTCTCAGTAGTAAAAATGGGCGTTAAACACCATTAAAAAAGAAAGAAATGAAACTTACTGTCTTCCTTTACCTCGATGCACCATTTTTCTGTTTATATAGAATAAACTTGCAATATTTTAATCTTTTAAAACTCATGGAACTAAACTTTAAAGTTGGCTATAGATAGCATATTCAAGTCACCATAAATGTAAAATGTCTGCCATCCGTTTGGTGTTCCTTGTGTTCCAATTTGAAAACAAGGTCATTTAAAACTTGTGTTCATGGTTGACTTTTTCTTGAAAATAGCTTATGGTGGATTTTCAATGTAATCTCCATTTTTCTCTTTCATGTTGTCCACGTTAAGGATGTCCTCCTCATTTTAATGTTTGACAACAGAAACCGGATTTCATGCACTAAAATCACTGAAAAAGGCATGCATTTATCTCATTAAACTTGGGAGATTTGTGCAACAGAATATTCAGTTAAAACCAACAATTGAACACTTTATATATGCTCTTCTGTTGATTGTTAGAATGTCTGTATAGCACGAGAAACTTCGCTCAAACTCGCATGAACGTCAAGGGAACGTACACTAAACCTGCGACCTGTTCCTTTGTGATTTTATATACCGCGTTCAAAAATGACCCAAGCGGCAATTTTTTGTTTTTCATAGTAGGAAATTTTTGCTATACGAGGAAACAGAATATAATTAAAAATATTCCTCTCCAATGTCTATACACCTTTATCATCGTTCTGGCAGTTTCGGTATTTGCATATGATACGTTCTATGGGGTATCCTGGCGCCACTAGTGGACAACTGCTTAAGGGTCGTCACGTTAATCAGACCCTCAAAGAACCCCACCGGGTCCACGCTGTACTGTTCACCAACCGTGAAAATGTCCCCACACGTTTCTGTTTTTGCGCAATGATGAAGGAATGAGGCATCATGAGGCATGAGGAATGAGTCCACAGCTTTCTCATTTCAAGTCCTCATGGATGATGGTATGAAGGGTGATAGACCGTTGCGTTCTGAAGTTCAACAAAAGTTATTCACCGGTTCTCCATTATCAAATCAGACCCCGAATTGGAGGTTTTTTTCGCGTGTTGTTGCTGGACGCCCAGTATTTTTGCGTTTTTGGACACAATCCCTGTCGTCTTTGAGCTATGATATCCAACGTAACACGATCTACGACTGAGTGCTGCTCATTTAAATGTCTGAAGCAGCTACTCCTTCCCTGCACAGAAACCACATTACCCACCGTGGCTCGTGATTGTCTGCTTCATGTTGCGTGTTCATTGTCCACGAACTCAATAGCAACGCTGGTCTACACCTGGGATGTAGTAACACAATTTTAGCAATAGGCGGTACTATAGTCTGTCTTAACGCACATACTAGCACACATTTCAAACAGTTGCTTTTTCAGAATTTTGAAGGGGGATTGTCAATAATTTTTGAGCGTCTCAAGTATTTTGGTTGCTGTTATACAGCATGCGACCCTTCCAGATGTTTCGATATTTTTACCTCAGTATTTTGTTAACGATTTTAGTAAATATAATGTGGTAAAAATGGCAAATATTTATAGATTTATAGTTTAAAAATTTAAATATTCAAATTTTAAAATATGTTATTTAAATTATTTTATGATAGTTTCAAAAATGAACTGCTTAATTACATTTGCACCAATTTTGTGTTAAAGTTCTTTATTACGATATGTCACCAGAAGTACTAATTGGTGCACTGTTTGTAGTCATTTTGACCATTCCACCAAAATGTCACGCTTTCTTTACAACTTTGCATCTGTCATTTATCTTGCTGTATTTAAAACGTAAATTTTGCAGTACTCTGTGTGTGGACGAATTATAGCGCTTGCGAGAAGTATTGCTCTTTAAAACCCGATTAATTATTTGTATGTCGGAAATTCACCTTGGTGATAGAAGTCAAAAGTAGTTCTTTACGTAACTTCCTTTTCAAAATCCCTTTTTAAGCCTCTTTGCGGGTTCGATGTGTTTCCTTGGTGACTGAAAAACTGAAGCGCTGCTTAAATGGGACTTCTTCTGCCTCATAGTACAATAGTCGTGTTCACACCACAGGCTTTAGAAGTGAGAAACTAGAATTGTTTAAAGTGAATTTTTCCCTCTCTATCCATAGAAGACTTTTTGAAGAAAGTATAAACTACAAATATATTTTAAGTCACGCTACACAATAAGTGCTTTTTCATACTGTGCCTGCCAGTAGGCCTACCAAAATGCATTAGAGCTCATAGAGTCCCTCTCGACAATCAGGCTGTATTCTCCAGCACTACATCAAGGTAAAGTGTGTGGCGGACGTGCTAACGAAACAAGGGTGAACACAAAATATATAAATACGATTTTAATTCCATGAAAGCGATTTACTGTAGTGCTCATATAGTAAACCTTTAAGTGACTACAGGATTAGAGCTATATAGTAAATTCCTCCTACTGTTGTATTAATCAAACCAATTTCGCTTAACAAATTTAAAGAAGGAGAATTTAATAAAGCTTATTAATTTAGGGAGAAGAGAGTATTTAGGAGCTAAAAATATTTATTATCTTAAGCTATAAATATGCGGTTTTGACATGCTTCTTGAGAACTGTGTCCTAAAAAAGTATTTGATGTAAAATTAAAATATTTTGGGAGACATTATTTTAAATATCGGTCTGGTTTGCCATTGATTACAACCTGACTGCTAACGTAGTGTTGCAACATTGCATGAAGCTGATTGGGTCATGTATGGCATACTTCATGGTCAAAGGCTTCCTATTGCAAAACAAATAGAACGTTTTTGTGTGTTCGTTCTACCAAAGATTGTTGCTGAGATAAATTTGCAGGTATCTCACGATTAAGCTGAATATTTACTTTCTTTGTATAACCATGGAAATATACCTATAGGCATGGATCTCTAAAGTTAAGAGTTTGCATATAAGACGTTTAAGTTTGGGAGTGCCTGCGTTATGAGGTTAAGTGGAACTCGAAGCCATTGAGCAAGGCTTTAGTTTCAACAACCGCGAAAACCTTGAAAGGCATTTTGAATTACACGCAACGTTTTCTACAAGAGCAGGAAACTGTGGGGGGAACAAGGTTTACTCAAGAATCTCTGAGCCCGTGGGAAACCCGAGCCTGCAATCAATCTCCCTGACGGGTTGTGTGTCGAATCCGGACGGGTATCCCGCTGGGTATTAGCTCGAGAAGATGGGTTCATAATGTCCAACAACAAACATGGCCTACCTAGGGGTCCCTAGGGAACACGCTGGGCAGAGAGTGATTCAATAAGAGGGAAGAGAGGGAACGCATTCGTGTGTGTGGAGGGGCTAGGATTTCTTAGGGGGGTTTCAAAGAAACAGTAAAGGAAAGGGAAGGACTTGTTACTGAGAAAATAGAAAGGAATACCTTTGGGCAAAGTGCTGCGTAATGTGTCTTGTGTTTCTGGGTTAGTTACTCTTAAAGATACCTTCAGACTACAAATGAAATTTATGAGTTTTAAGAACTACACTTGTGAAAAATTTCCACATTCCTTATACTTCCTAATTTCTTTTTTGCTATAATAATTACACTCTTGGTAATTATGTCCAATTGCATATATTAAATGTATATTTTCTACTTTAGATTTTTACAAATAGTTTTTTATAAATTAGTTTTGGATTATCAGACATATTAGTGCTTTATGCTTTTTACTTAGAGTTTCAATGTTATATAATAATTATTGTTACAATAAATGAAGTACGTGTTATTAAAATTTAATTAGCATATTGACTTTTAATACGAAAATAACTTCGAGTTAAATGTTATAGTTACGGATATTATATATATATATATATATATATATATATATATATATATATATATATATATATATTATAACAATGATGTGTGAAGGTGTAATCAAATCTAATGACATAATTTGGGTATACCTTAACTTAGACTCTAACCCTTGCTGCCAAATCAAATTTACTATGGTTCCGTTGCTTCCGAAACGTGTGAAGCACTGCAGTGCCCTCAGTGCTGACAATTAAGAAACTTTTTTCCCGAAATTGTTTTATATTAACTGCTGCAATTTATAGAATATTCCTTAAAGTTTCGTTTCAGACTTTCAACAATTTAGCAAATGGCAGTAATGATCGTTGACTGATATGCAGTATATATATATATATATATATATATATATATATATATATATGCACTTATATGATTTTAGTGATCAATTAAAAATTTAAACTTTCCTTCAAAATGGCGACTTGTAATATAAATGAGCATTAGGGCTGTGTGTGTCATTTGTAGATTCATGAATGTTATTATAAACTTATTATATTTATTAATTTAACACAGCATATTTCATATGTTAAGGGGTATCAAACTTTTGAATTTCCCTTCATGTTAAGTGATTTTGTTTCATTCATTATGGAAATATAGTATTTTTGGCAGTCTTTTCAATACTGTCGCGAACTAATTTAATTTAAAGGAGCACTCCCTAACCAGTAAATTATATTATTTTATTTATGTATGTTTTTAATCTCTGCTAATCTTACACATTCCTGTCTCAAACTACTAAATTGAACAATAATTAACACCTAAATATTGTTATAAACTAAAATATTCAAGCAATTTCATAAAAAGCTGGATATGTTAATATTTTATTTACACATACTGACCGGTTACTTAGATAGTCCTTCCAATATGTGACACATCTCTTCCTTATCAAGTCTCAATCACTTCCTTATCAAGCCACAGTCCCCCTCCATTCATTCATATGCTCCTTGAAACGAATCTAATGATCTCTCTCAGGGCCTATAGCAGTGTATGTGCTAACAATACGATGCAGTATTGCCAAGACTGTCATGTGCTACTGACATGATACAACATTACCAACATCTGTGCTACGATTCAAATGCTGCCCATATCCCGTAACTAATGAACCGGTTCTAATTCATTAACTGAACTTGCCATTCTTTGATTGCTTCAACTTATGCGAAACACTTAGGTATTGTTATGGGTAAAATGTTAATATGAAATATGCATACGAGGGTAGGTCCATAAGTTTCGCCTAACCATTTTCTAGGTATGATAAAGACAAAAACTATAAATCACTTTTCAATATAGTTACTCTTTATTGCAATACACTTCTCACATCTTTGAGTTACATTTCAACCCCCCCCCAAAAAAAAATAGTCAGAAGTCTTCCCTGCAAAATGGGCAAAAACAGCATCCATCACTTCTTCATCACACTTAAATTTCCTTCCTCGAAGGTCCTTCTTGAGTTTTGAGAAGAGAAAATAGTCCCTGGGAGCTAGATCAGGAATGTAGGGTGGATGGCGATCTCCTTGAAGCCACATTTCTTCACAGCTTCCTTTACAACACGAGCTGTCTGCACAGACTTGTTGTCGTAAAGAAGGCGCACACCACCATTCATCTTTCCTCGACTTTTCTCTTTGATCGAAGCACGTAGTCTTTGCAGTAGACCAGCATAGAATTCCCTGTTTACTGTAGTGTTTCTCCCCTTGAAGTCAATGAAGAATATTCCTTCACAGTCCCAAAAGATAGTGGCTATGATCTTCTTGATAGACTGAGTGACCTTGCCCTTTAGAGACGAAACGGTTCTTCGTCAGGTTTTCACCACTCATTGCTTCTCTTTTAGACAAGTATCATAGTAGAGGACCATAGTTTAATCTCCTGTAACAATGGTTTGTAGAACTTCTCTCTCGTTGCCATGGCAGAGCTCCAAAAATTCCTGACAACCGATGACTCGTTGCTGCTTTTGTACTGAGGAAAGAAGTTTAGGCACCCATCTTCCACTAACCTTATTCATGATTAAATGTTGAAGAATAATTCCAAGAACGTTGTTTTGGAAAGACACAACCTTGCTGCTATTTCAGTAACTTTGAGCCGCCGGTCTTGCATAATTTCTCCTTCCACAAGAGCGAGTTTTCAGAAGTGAGCACCTCCAAGGACCGACCTGCACGCTCTTCGTCTTCAATGCTTTCTCGACCCATTCGAAAAAGTTTGGCCTATTTTGTTACGGTGTGAGGGCATGTTTTCCCATATGCACCGTCGAATCGCAGTTTAATTTCATTTGCAGTAAGTCCTTCTTTTGTGAAGAACTTAATAGCAGGTGGAAACGCCATTTTGAATATATCACAAAATTCTACACATATCTTTCTTTATGCAACTATTTCTGAACAACTGAACACAGCGGAGCGGAAGTTAAAGTTGCAATTATTTACTTAACAGATGAGATATGACAACAGATAAGAGTTTTGTGAAGGCGATAATCCTTATCGGCGAGGTCAGAAACTTATGAACTCACGTCGTACCTTATGGATAATTAGACTGAGGAAGAACCGTTAAAGCAACGCTTTCAGTGTTAACATTGTTACAGAGCGTATTATTAAAGTTTGTTTACGCATAGTTATAGATTATCCAGCAAACCATATTTTCGTACAGTTTAATATTCTAACTATTGAGCAAACATAAACTTTCTCTGCTTACCTATTTTCATAAATATCGGAACAATTTAAAATCTGAACATCATGAATACCCCACGAGACAAAACAGCCGTTTCCTAATAGCAGAACCCATATCATACTACTGCAAAATCTTTACATAAATGTTTGGGCCTCAAATATAGAATACGCCAGTTAAAACTCATCCAGTTTTAGGAGAGCTTAAATCAAACGTTTAAAAAAAAAAAAAAAAAAAAAATCGCTTGTCTAATTATATAAATTATTTTTCTGTAATAAAGTTCCTACACGTGTTTGTGCGACTCTGCACACACACATATATACACATATTCAAGTTAATCTAATGTCTTATTAAACATTATATTTCATATCTGTAAACTAGAAATAACCATTTTGCAACTTTAATTTGTATGCTTAACTTTTATTCATTTTTTTTAAATTTATATTTCTTATCACATGATACTTGGGTTATTTTTTGCACTCGTGAATTAAACATAGCTTTCATAAGGTTTTAACCACAAGTTTTATTTTTAGGCTATTTTTATATCATATCGGTATATGCCTTTTTATCTTACATTAATCTTAAGATGAGAATATTACTTTATGTACAACTGTCTTATGTTTCAATTTCTATATCTACATTATTAATTATATATGCAACATTTCAATGCATATAAATAACTGAATTTGCACCCGTGCACGAGCTTTTACTCCTTCGGGATTGCAACACACTTATTGTGTTGTCTATTTTATGTGTGTATTTGAATAAATAATTATGCTTTTGAGTTACAGTTTTTAATGTAGCCATACTAAAGTGAAAATAAGAACTCCATTGTCAATTGGGTATTCATTATTAAAATTTGTAAAAAAGTTACATACACAAAGCGTTCATTACTTTTTTATCCTATAAGTACATAGCTAATATTTACGAATGGATTTTGATTATAACAGTTTAATGCATTGTTGGAGGTAAATAATAATGTTTTTGTAAACATTATATTTTGTATGAATAACTTAAAAGATTTGCAAAGAAGGGCTTTGAAGCAAAAGAGATTATTTTATATTTTTTCGAAGGAGTTTAACTCTGTACGAAAGTACAAAAACATATAAATTTAAACA
Source organism: Metallyticus violacea (assembly GCA_030762175.1). Taxonomy (NCBI): domain Eukaryota; kingdom Metazoa; phylum Arthropoda; class Insecta; order Mantodea; family Metallyticidae; genus Metallyticus; species Metallyticus violacea. Next base: position 53,365,677 of record CM060845.1, on the reverse strand, counting down.
CTCTATGGTGATGTCCGCTCACATTTAACAGCAGATTCGGGAGACGTTGGATAGTAATAGCAGGACCTGTTATATGTCCGGTGCGATCGCCTAATTTAACGCTCTTCAAATTTTTCTTTGGGATTATGTAAGAATATAGCATACGTCACCCCAATTGAGAACTAATTGACCGAATAAAGTTTAATTATCAATTTCAAACGTGGAAAATCAATGTTTGAACTAAAATGTCAGAAAATGCATCAAAATGTATTTCGTTTCTGTAAAGCGTTGTCGCTTTATACTACATATATGAAGTATATATACTTCTATATACTACATATTCGCAGTAAAAATCACGATCCCATAGTTTGAAGGGAAACTGGTAAATTTTAGGACCTATATTTTATATCTATCAAGTTGCTAAAGCATTTTATCCACCTTCATGTCAGTTGAACAGGTTTGCTCTACGATATATCTGTGGCTTTATTATCAGTCACAGATATTTATCTTTCTCTAGATGGCATAAAGTTATTTCCTGAACGGTTGGATGCATTAAACTCAAAGGCAAGGAAAACGTTTACAGTTCTCATTTCACAGCGGTAATATCTTTCAGTCCGTCAATATACTCTTCAAGAACATATACATCAATATTTAGAGAGCATCCGTTCAGATATTTTCCTTTTTGAGGGTGCGTTTCTGCTTCAGAACATCATTCCTGTATGTCGTAAAGCCAGAGAGAGAAAGAGGGGGTAGAGTGGGGGAGAGAGATAGAGTAAAACGGTGTAAAATAAGAAAAAGGTGAGAGACAAATGGGGAGGAAAAAGGAATGGTCTAAAAAAATCAATTCGGCATTTCTCTCTCTGGGCGACTATCAAAGATAAGGCAGTTAGCTTTCTTATCGAAGTTCCGTTCGTTGGGTGAGACCAGCCTTGGGTAGGAAGGATTTATGTGAAATTGCATGGGCTCTTACAGCTTAGTTTCCAATCTTAGGTAATTCATGTGATTCTTTAGAATATTGATGCTTTAGAAAAGAGAGTGTATAACTTACCTTTGAGACTCTTATGGAACATTCTTCTTTCTGGTTTACTTCAATACAGCCAAATATTCTCTGATTGTTGATCTATCATAGTTATTGACATAAAAGAATAAAGATAAAGATGGCCTGTTGTGTCCCATAAAGGCAAAGGGCTCCTAACAAGTAGCTCGCTTTTTCCTAACGTAATGAGCTAGTTGTTCGTATGCTGTTTAAGACACTGACTGATTTGTTATTTGGTACTTCATTTCTCACTGCACTAGTTGCCTCTCAAGAGATTTCCATTTTTCTCTTCCTCTTGCAACTCTTTACCAATCTGGATCTGCATGTTCCTTGAAGTCTGTCCATCTTCCTCTGGGTCTGCCTTGTATCCTTTTTTCCTCTCTGGGGTTTCAACATAGAGACTTTGTAGATCCACCTTTTGTGCAATATCTGTTGTCAGAAATAGCTAATTTATTAATACTGTAGGCATTTTGTACTTCAAAGTTATTCTCAGGATCTTGCGTTGCATTTTTATTTGCATATTTGAATTTTGCTCTTTTGTTTTTCTGTTAGTGACCATGTCTGGCACCCATATAATAATACAGGGTATACACAGGTTTCGAGCGACTGGAATATGATTTTCTTAGTTAGTGTTTGGTCTAACAATATTAATTTCAGGTCCAACGTTCTCTCCAGGTTGATGAGATCCATCTTTATACTTCTTTTTCCATTTATCAGGGAAGGAAATCTGTTGTGCTAGGTATTCGCTCACATATGTGAGGACTGTTCCATCTATTTTTATTGGGGTTTGACGTTTTTTTTAAATTAACGGTGTCTTCAGTTTGTTTAATGACTGCCTGCATCATTGCTAAGCTCACACAATTGTCCCAGCTTTCCGTGTTCTGGCGAATAAGACCACATTCGGCAAATCCTAGAATTGTTAGTCGACTGCCGTTTATGTTGATTCGGAAATTATTATGCCAGTTCATTTTCATGAATATATGCTCCATTACACAAGTGAAGAGAGTGGGAGAGATTGGATCGCCTAGGCGAACTCCTCTTTCTAGTCGGTTCCTTCTAGAGCATTCCTCTCTCTTCTACTGCGCAAGTCAAGATTCAAGATTGTGCAGGTATTTGTTTGTCTGTGTACGTAGTGACACCACAAAATGGTTCGCCAATAAGTAATTAGTGAGACGATAAAACGGTTCCCCAATTAGTAAACAACCCAGTTAATGTATTGAGATAGATTTAGCTGAAAGTACGGCGCAAGGTACGCCAAGAAGATGCAATTTGTTTGAACCCGAGAGTGTTACTTGTTAGAGAGACGATAGAATATTTGTACAGATTATTTATGAAAGAACTTAAGTCAATTTTTGTAAACTCTATTGTCGATTTTAGTCATGAAATGGCAGCAGTCATGAAATTACACTCAGATGTTGAATTAACAAGGTTGGATAAAAAGTAATGAGAACTATTTTTTTTCTCTGAAATGACTTTATTGACAGAGGTACTTATAGTTACACACCTTCAATATAATCACCTCCGTTATTTAAGACCTTTTGTCAGATGTTTGGCAGGCGATATATACCATCTGCGCGTCTATTTCTGTTAATGTCCCGTATTGACCGCCCTATAGCATGGATAATATCTCTGGTGTTGTACCGTTACCCTCGCAGTGGTTCTTTCACTTTGGCACAGTATTGTGGCATACTCCGGCTTCAGCTGTTAACTCACGCGCAGTACAGCGGCGATCAACGTCCAACAAAGAAGCAAGGAGTTCAACTCCACGTGGGGTCGTCCTGTACGGGGGTTATCCTTCACAACATTTCTGCCTAATCTGAACGCTTTATCCCATCGTGCGACTGTGGTGTATGGCAACGCTGCGTCACCACATGCCTCGTGCAGTCCCTGGAAACATTCTTGCGTATTCCGACTTCGTGCCACTTCAATTTTGAGTCAAGAACGTTGCTCTACTCATGTAAACATGGTGCTAGGCCCGTTGCACTATTGCTATGAAGTTCAACGGTCTACGCACTGCAGTAGATGACGCTCGCTGCACAAACTCATCTAACAGGCCTTCGTTTCGTCAACACAGATGGCAGCTCGCCGATTCAACCGTTTGACGTTAAGAGCCCTGTTATCACTACTTTTTATCCAGCCCCTTTATTTATAAATAGAAAAAAAATTGAATTACTTAGTTCTTTCACATTATAAAATTGCAGAACATTTGTTTTAACAGGATAGGGCAACGTATCACATAATTAAAATTAAAATAGTTATTTTATCAATTGATGTAATAATAAGTGTTTTATATCAATTAAAAGATGAATCCTTTAAATAGTTACATTTAGTGATATTTATCCTGTATCACGAAGATATTGCAAATAAAACTTGCACTTTTCTTTAGGAATATTTTAAATAAAAATATACCCCTAATTGACAAAAAACTTCATCTGTACAGTGATTTATGTGCAGGCTACAGCAAAATCCATTGCATGATAAGATTTCTCATGACTCTTACAAATACTGAGGAATTAACAAAATTGTTCCCTGTTTTCCTAATCGTGGTCACTACTATATGACCTGTGACCATGATTTTGGTCAAGTAAGCGTGTGCTAAAAAATGACACTTTTATAACCCTATGCAAATTTGTGAAATGATTTGTTCTGCGGGAGCTCAGGAAAATTTATAGTTCACATGGTTTCTTCAGGTGATATACGAATGTTAACTTCTGGTGGCCAAAAAGAGTACAAAAATAATTGCTATGTGCAGAAACCCAGAGTAACTTTGTTCCACGATCACAAAAGCCTTTTTAATTTACGGAATTTTGTTATCTAGTTCCCATAAAGCGCTTTGGTCACACCTCAGTTCATTGAAGGCTTCAAGAATACCTTTGTTCTATTCTACATGTCTCAAAAATGTCACATTCGTCATACCAGTGGAAAAGGTGTACCTTTTATCTAAAGTGTTCATCAATGAATAAAACTGAGAAACATTTCAAAAACAATAAAGTATATTCTTAATATAATATAATATAATATTCAGAGCTATGAGTTTTATAAAGTGAACTTGAATTGCCCAGCAGCAAAAACATTTTTATTACGTTTTTAATTATTTTTATAACACAAGTTACAAACATTCATCATTTTTCATTAAGAAATGCTGTAATATATTGTTCAATGAGTAAAAACATTGTACAGGAAAAAGTAATAGTAAAATGAATATAAGAAATGGAAACATAAATTATTGCTTTTATTTATGGAAGGGCCTAAGTCAGCAATTTTGCAAACTATTTTCAGTTTTTTCTGAAAAAAATTCTATAAAAATTTAAGTATGTTATCAAATTATGTCAACCCACATACAAACGCTGTATATTTACAATGTGGGATCATGTTTAAAGCTAAAAAGTTTTCTTTAATTTTCAAAGGCTTTCTTGGTTTTTATTTTTATTAATTTTTATTTCATTTAATTTTTAAATTTTTTTTTTCTTTCTCTTTAGGCCTTCTTAAATAACCAATTAATTTTCCTTTAAAGCGCTTTATATGAATGTGTACTGTTTGTAACCAATACGGTTATATACACTATAATATATTACGTAATTAACAAATGCTAATGTTCAATAGTATTGTTCTAAAAGATTCTAGTATAGCATTTTAATATACAAACATCTAATATACTACAGACCAAAAGCAAGATGCTCAAAACAAAACTACTGTTAAGTTTATAACTGAAATACAACAAAACTAACTGCAAACTACTTTTTAAATAAGTCAACTTCCTACGCATTTTCTTCCTTTGGTATCGCAAAATACAAAACAATAACGAAAGCCATTATTACAAGATATTTTTAACATATTCAAATCTTCCTCGTTACGAAACCTTTCGAAAGTGCTTTTATTCAATCATTAAATATGTCTTGCTAGAGTTCCATGGACACTTAATTTAATTCTTTGTAATATATAATATATTACAAAGAATTCCCTATACAAATTAGATTGTTATACGAATTTTTGTTCATTTGTTTTATTTACGGATGCTCATTAACATCTCAGGTCACCAGCGTCTCATCCATTTCAGGGCGCGAAACGACCGATAAATTATTCTCAAGGCTTCTTTCAGGCTTGAGGTTTTTTTACATGTTGTAAATCTACGACATGGAATCCACGGTTTTTCGTACTTCCCTTCCGAAGGAAGCCATACTTAGGATTTTTACGCCCGAAAAAAAAAATCAATCCTGGCCGGGATTGAACCCGCATTCTTGGGTTTAGGAGGCCAAGTATGGTTATCACTGCACCACCAGGACCGCACGTTTTATGTAGCCATGAAAGTTGGTGTATTAAAGAAGTAGGCAAATCGGCGCTGTATCGATCGGGAGAAAGCTTTGTATTCTTTCCTCTTGAATTTCTGAACTCGAGAGCTGCATCGTTGGATACTGAAGTGCTTCCTTTACACAAAGAAAATTTCCACAAACAAAATGAAAAGCGAAGAGCCTGCGTCGTTTTGTCTTCAGCGCAATGGAAACACTGATAAGATGAAAGACGAAATTGAGTATATTGGTAATATAAACTGTAGTTTCAGTACAAGAATTGCAAATGTGCAAGTGATAAACATAATTATTAGCAAAAGTGCTTAAGGTAACGAGAGCTAATTTTGAAGGAAAGCTTATAGAGAGTTCTGAAGTATTTTCATCTATTAAGCAATGTACACTGGGTTTTTTCCCTTTTAAATATTTTAATTTTCATTATAAATCAATACAAATTTAAACTTCTGCAAAGTTTACAATAATGTTCACTTCAATTTTAGAAACTAAAGTCCAGATTGTTCAGATCTTAAATTTCCATTGAAATCTATTAATTTTTCAAAAATGTAAGCCATATTAAAGTATGAATGGTAGCAATATATATATTTAAGAAGGTTTCTTCTCATGTCTAGAATGTTGTGTTTATTGTGTGTGTCGGTTATCAAAATAACCAGTTCACCCATTATCAGGGCAGATACTTGAAGTACACGAATCGAGTCATTTACAGACTTTAATTACAAACGTATCTATTTAGTTTAATTTAAACAAAAATAATCACTTAAATTTAGATATTGAGGTAAATGTTTAAAATTAATGTTGATTACATTTTAGGTTTCCTGACCAGCCATTCCCATTTTGAAATGTCAAATGACACTTCTATATTTTGACGCTTAAATTTTTAAGAACATGGAATTGATATGTTTTGTTTTTTATCGTAGCCTGGCAATCTGGATATTGAATTTATACACAATCTGTAAACCTATTTCTTGTATTTTTGTAATAACACTGTTGCAAAATACAGTATACAAAAAAAAATTAATATAACTGGGATAGTTAGAAATTTAGATAGGCTGAATTGCTATAATGTTATTAATTGTAATTTTATCCATAATGATAAATGTTCATTCTAATTAACTACCTCATTTTTATTCTATCAAAATGGAAAGAAAAAATCAATAACAACTATCCAGGTTGCCAGGAAACAATACAAGAAAAGATGTGATAACAGTTGAATTCTCCTTAAAATTTAATCATCAAAATGTACGGGTGTCATTAAAAATTCAAAATAAGTGGAGGTGAGTATATGAAACCTAAAATTTAATCAAGATTGGTTTTAAAATGCAGACCAATATTTGATTGTTGTACGAATTGGAACAAAATAAAAAATAAGTGAGTTAGCTGTGGGATAAAACATCTATTTTGGATAAACATGACAGTTATTGATATTACAATAATAGCAACAATTTTGAAACTCCCGGCTAATTGGTTTTAACTTTTATTCTTTCTATTAATTTGTAAGATGTATGTGTACTGTTCTGAAATTCAACTTACATCGACCCCTTAGTCAATCGCTGACATTCCCCATGCGACACGCGCGGCGCTATTCTCTCTTTTTAGTCAGTTATGAGCGGGTTTTCTACAGAGTCGGAAGTTGTGTTGTGCAGTAGCGAATGAGTGTTGTTGTGCAATGGTGAGATATTCATAATTTATTTATCTTTAAGGCAGACTGAGACAGATGTAGTTGTAAATTTCCGGCAGCCCGGTTCCAACACGAACAACAATATTTACCGTAGTATAGAAGTTTAATGAAACAGATTCAGTAATTAGTCAGAACAAATAAAAAAATTGCTCATCAATTCATCACGGATTGTACCGTATATTTAATCTCAGAATTTTTGATCCTGATTTTTGGCCTCCTCGTTACCAAAATCTTACGATTTGTGATTTTCATCTCTAGGGACCTTGAAAAATAGAGAGTATTCAACTAACTCTCATACACGCGAGGAACTTAGAAACATATACTATCGTATATTAGGGATGGGAAAATGATACATATCGGTATTAATTTCCTAAGGTGAGTCAAGGAAAATGGACATTTCTAGCACCTATTGTAACGAGGATGAGCACGAAATACCGTTCGTTATTAATTAATATGTTGTACCAACGTTTTAAACCGCCACTGGTAGCCGAGGTCAATAAGGCGAGGACTTGTGAGCGGGAGGTCTGGGTTCGAATCCGGCCAGAACCGTCCTCCCAGACTGAGGTTTTTTCCAGATTTTTCTCAGTCCTCATAAATGCCAAATGCCGGCCTAAAATTAGGCCTGCAACGTTTCCTTCCTTAAAAAAAGCCTTTCCCAATATATCATTTCATCTCATGTATCACCGCCACGGTTGGCCGAGGTCGTTAAGGCGCAGACTCGTACGTGGGAGGTCTGGGGTTCGAATCCCGCCAGGACCGTCCTTCCAGACTGAGGTTTTTTCCAGGTTTTCCTCAGTCCTCATAACTGGCAAATGCCGGGTAGGTGCCCTAAACTTAGGCATGGAACGTTTCCTTCCTTAAAAAAAATCCTATCCCAAAATATCATTTCATCTCGTCTATCACCAGTGTCCACCGCCTGTGGTGCCTCAGTAGTAAAAACGGGCGTTAAACAGCATTCGAAAAAAAAAAATCTCATGTACCACCAGTGTCCATCGCCTGTGGTGCCTCTGTAGCAAAAACGGGCGCTAAACACTGTTCATTCATTTCCAACGTTTTAAAACGGAAGTGCTTCATCGCTGCGAGTCAACCCAAAAAACATAAATGTTTAGTAGTTTTTATAACATTATTCTGTTCAAATTAAAAAATCAACAGTTCTATTGCCAGTCTACATAAAAAGCAATATATGGTAATAATTGCATTCTATTTAAAATTTAAATATAAAAGGGTGAGGTTTGATTGATTAAATTTAGCTTTTATAATAAAAGTTCTGTATGTGTATGACCATAACACACGGAAGATAAGGTTTGGAACCTATTAGTGTAAAGTTTAGCTGTAAGAAATATATATAATGGTATTGTAACATTTCTAACCTTTAAAAAAAAGCATGCTTATAAAATGTTTCTCCAAACACGAAGTATTGCTGAATGATGGGATTTGATTTGAGTTTACATATTTTATTTATATGAGTGATGACAAATTAATGAAATCAGAGTTTTTTTCTGTAGTAAATAGCATATATGCATTAACGAAGCTAAACATCTTGAGGAAGATGATGCGTATTGTTGCTTTTGGTTATGAGCGTTGTATATCCTTACACAGTGCTTCCCTTAAATTAATTGCATACAATATAAAGTTAATTGCGTATTATAGTTTCCAAATTCAAATCTGAAATCCCTATTCAACAATGATTTAAAAGAAAACTGTATCAGTGGATGAATAAAAAAGTTTTAAGAAGCGTTGCGAGGAAAATAAAAATAACAGGAAGGCCGAGGTTAGCGAAAGAAGACGCGAAAAGAATGAGACAATCTGTGCCGTGTCTTCGATAACCGAGTTTGAACTTGCCGTAATTGAGTTCAGATCTCACCCGTTATCACAAGAATAAACTGTTTACAATAATGCAAACTGCAGCCTGTGCGTTTTCTTGTAAATCGGCCAGATGTAACCCGTGTAGATATGCCATCCCTGGGTCTCTGTAAATACTGATGTACGTTGCACTATAAGATAGGGCGAACATCTTTCAAATTCAAAGAGGTAAGCGGAAAAACATCGTCGCTGTGAGAATGTTTAAAGAAGACCTTCTAAGTGACCTATGTGGATTCAGAAACAGAATAACATTGGCAGAAATGGCCTAATTTTTTATTTATATTTTAGGACCGGAATATATTTTCTTGCTAGGTGCCCAGAACCTCGGTGAAGGACAAAGATGGGTAGAGTAGAATGGTGTCGTAAAATGTTCCAATGAAATATAACGGACAGTTTCACGTGTCTCTGAAATATTAACACATTATGAAATATAGATCAATTAATGATCCGGAAACAAAGCGCTATCAACAGGTTAATTCTTCCTAGACGACACAACCAAATGAAAGTAAAGAGGGTAAGGAATGTGGACAAGAAAATGGTGTTGATGTTCTTCTCTATTAGTGATCATGGTGAACAGTTCCCCTCTAAGATTGAAGGAGGGTGTAACACAACGTTTCGTCACCCAAATGTTTGTGTGAAAAACACCGAGAATTAGGCTTAGAGCCATCAGACAGCACCATAACAACGTCTCTGCCCACAACGCCAATGCCACAATGAAGGTTGCCCACCCACTCTCCGTACAGTCCTCATGGCATCCTTGACTGCTTCCTGTTCCCTTTGGCGAAGAACGACTGCAGCATACGAAGAGGATCTGACTAAGGAGTAGGCTCAGTGTCTGTAGCATTTTCCAAGGAGAACCTGGTGTATAGACACTGTGGAAAATACCTTAAAATTAAAATTATAATAATTAATATCTGACCCTTATCCGAATTTCTTTTCTTCCTAATATTATACGTGAAGTATGCTCTGCACACAGAGAAAAGTATATTTTTATTATGCCATTTTGAAAATATGTGTTACGTCATAAGCTAGAGAACCAGTGGTATTATTATTATTATTATTATTATTATTATTATTATTATTATTATTATTATTATTATTATTATTATTATTATCTTAAAATAATATTAACTTGATAATTGCTTACCGTTTAATAAATCCATCTGCTTTGTAACATCTTTCATAATATTTGTTGCACTATTTCTGGATAGGTATGACACGTCAGTTTACAATGCCTAATGGTCTAACATAGGCTATATAAAAGTCAATCATAGCTCTGTTTAGCGACACTTGTCACACTTTTTATAATAATTCATTTTGTAACACGGATTGGTATGTGAATAATTATTTTTCTAACTGCATGAAAAATAAACATTGAATATACTATGTATAAATATTATAAGTGTGCAGTAATGCACTTTTTTGAATCCAGAAGGGGCAGAATGGTCTCGGCATAAGAAAATCGCTTATCTGCTAAAGTAGCACGCGCGACTTCCTTCCGGTCGAATCTCTCTAGAGGTTAACCCTCGCTATCAGACCAAAAACAATTCATCATGTTGATCCTTCTATTCGAGAGAATAAAAGAATATTAAATCAGTTTAATTTACAGTTGGATCTTAGAAACGGAAGCGTTCATACCCTTGTGTACAGTATCTTCGTTGTAAAGTTTGCTACATTGGGTGCTACGTGTCTCATTTATCTGTAAATACTGAACGTGAAGAAGTAAACCAACGGAATATCAAATGATATCAAGTAAAAGATGGCTTGTCTAATTCTGATGCCTACATTTTCAGCCCCATTCCTCATGGTCAAGTATAGAATTCAAACACACGAAATAGGCTGTTTCATGCAACTGAGGTCAATTGTTAATATGATCTATATTCACAACATTATGAAGGTACATACTTGGAAATTTTCGCTTCATGGCAATATTTGTTCTCACACCCATATACCGGGTGTAACAATAAGGTAAGTCGAACTTTCATACACCTTCCTCTCACGTAGAAGAAAAAAAATATGTTAGATCTCATGTTCTACAACTCTTCATATTACTTAATTATGAGAAACGCACAAGAACAGAACGTACCAGCATACGACATGAAACTCTTTCTTACATAAAATGTTCAAAATGCCATCCGCTAGCATTGATACCACCAACCTGCCGGTGTATTTAATCCCGGATGCGCTATGTCTTCCTGATGCGCTTGTGTATTGCTGGAGAATAGAGCATTGTTTCGCAGTCTTCCACTATATGGGTATGAAAACACTCAGCATCTTGTACCGGGTTCCGATACACAAGAGCTTTAAAACTCTCCCACAAATAAAAGTCCGGTGGGTTAAGATTTGATCGCATGTCAACATTACCTTCGTTCAAATGGAACACAAAACATGGCGGTGAACATCTGATCCAATCCAATAATAAAGTTATCACAATTCTTAAAGAGTTTAATCTTAATAACTCTCACTCAAAGAATTACAACTTAATCAGACATAACAAAGGGGGCATTTTGAATATTTCACGGAAGAAAGCGTTTCATGTGTATGCTGGAGTTGTACAAAATGTTCTAATATGGAAATAAAACGTGTCAGGACCCGTATCTAAAAAGCATATTTTCTTCAAGGTATGAGAAATGTGTTCTGAAAGTTTGGCTGTACCTTTTTATTACACCCGGTATTAAGCTAAGGTTTAAATCAGAGTCAGAATCATTTGAAGTCACGGCTGGACGATTTTTGGTTTTCGGTGTCGGTACACTTACATCTGACCTACTATAGCAGCAAACCTCCCACATCTGAGTTTAACATACCCTTGAGATCTCTAAGGTAACTCATTGCAGAGGTTTTAACCTTCAAGGGCTTATGGCTCAGCTCCATACTTAACCACACCAGTAGAATTAACTTATTTGAAATTTGAGGATTTCCCATCTTAGGGTAAAATTTGTACAACGAGAAAACCTAGAGGTGTTCAGTTATAACAGACTCAAATGGGGGAGCTTTGTGGTTGTGATCGGGTAGGGCAGGGTAGCTCAGACAGTAAGGGCGTCGGTATTCATGTTGAAGATCCGTGGTTGAGTCCCGGATGTCACCTCAAATTTTTACTCTCTTTCTGTGACTCCAAATGAATTACTTGGAAGACTTTATAACATCCCTCTAAAAGACCTATCTGCAAGCAATTTTTATATATTTTTGAACATTTCAAGGTAATTTTAAGAGAATTACACTTTCATTGATATGGTGCAGAATGTTATTTCAATTATTTTTTTATTTTAGCGATGTCTGACTTTTACCTGACTATTGCAGTATCTCATTATTTTTTCTTAATGTAAAAGCTGCCCATGCACCCGCCTTTAGGCACTAAGTTTGTTTTCATAATAAAGAGATATGCTTTAGGTTGGCTATTACCCTACCCCAACAATAATTTGTACTGGGTCATGTACAACAATTATGGTGTGGAACATTATCATAATAGAGGAAACAGCCATAAAGTATGTGTCTTTTATGACTTTATCTAATGGTCACCTAATGCAAATTAGAATTAGCTGTAAGCTCTAAGATTACAGGATAATTGCGATATAACGTTGTTCTCTTTTATACATAATTGCTAGGTTTAAGGTAAGCAAATTGCTGTGTGCGTTTCAAGTATGCTAAAGAATGAGCGTTAAATAAAAGTGTACACCTCATGCATCACTTGCTTGATTCTGACCAGTGATATTTTATACGGTGATATTTGTTTTATTCTTTATATGCTCTAAATTTTCTATATCGTCTTATATTGCTAAGGTCAGCATTTCTTATCCTTCATGCTCTATTTGTATATCCTAGCTCTCTTATAAATATAACTTTTGTTTCCTGTTAATACACTTTTATGATTTGGTGTAAATGTCCCTAATTATTTTCACGTAACTGGTACCACATCATATACTCGTACATAATTACAAATTTCAATTAGTTTTTTTCCCCCTTTAATTCCCTCTTGTCTTTATATTTCAGAAAAGCGCATATTCTCAGGATTAAATTAGTTATGTGTAGACAAAATAATCTGGAAACTCTGGGTTTCAGCCATCTTTCTTTTACCTTTCACATTACCTTAAAGGTTAAAATTCCACTTCTGCCTAAATACGGACCTCACTTAGAAATTTAGTTGCTCAAAAAAGAGATTTCATTTCCTGACATGTAGCGTATTATTTGACAATCTAATTCAATTTTAGGGAAGTTCTATATCATCCACCGGAGACGAATTTGTCTCATTTCTACCTATGCCCGAGGAAAAAATTTCAATTCAGTTAGGTACTAAAATGTGCAGGCGCACAATCACGCATGACCTTCACTTCTCAACGAAATTATTACCGGAAATCAGTCTATGATTTTATGGAAGTCTCTGTATGATTTGTCTTTCAGGAGCATTGAGAGTCGAATTCAGACAGGAGAGGAGTTACATATTTTAAATATTTAATATGATGATGTGATGTAAACATCTTTAAAAAACTGGTAACCAAGACTTTTCGTGTACTTTTTTTTTTTTTTTTTGATTGATTTATTTATGGACGCTCTTTAACATCTCAGGTCATCAGCGTTCCATTCAACTCAGGGCGTGAAACGACCGACAAATTTTGCTCAGAGGCCTCTCTTTCAGGCTTGGGGTTCTTTTTCGTGCCGTAAATGTACGACACGGGACCCACGGCTTTACTTCTCTTCCGAAGGAAGCCATTACTTAGGATTTTTACGCCCGAAAAAAATCCATCGCTCCTGGCCGGGTTCGAACCCGCGATCTTAGGTTTAGAAGGCAAGTATGGTAACCCACCAGGACCGACAAACTTTTCGTATACATTGACATAAACTATCTTTGTTGCCTGCATATGAAAACATTAATTACTGAAGTTATGCTCTGTATTTTAGCATTCTGTACTATCTTTTAAATATAAAATCTTAAATGCTTGCTAGAATATATTAGAATATCGTAATCTAGTGGAGAAATAAAAGAGTGCTAATTCTGGTAATTTTTGGCAGAATCTCCCTTTAGTTCTAAGCCCTTGTATAACAAAACGTTTTACATTGTTATTGCTTCCATAATTATTTTGACCTATCTGATCAATCGTTCCTCATTCATCACCAATGATGCTTCAGCTTTGGAGACAGGTCGTAGTTTGCGGCAATGCTAGACTACATTTGGGAAATGATACGACAAATCAAGTACAGCATCGGGAAGTACAGGTCAGGGTAACAGGATTGTGTACTTGAGTGTTGTTTTAGTGCAACAGCGCAGCTTTGCAATCAGGATACCATTGTGCTATCTTCAGGGTTCACGTTGTCAATTATCAAGGCTCTGTCCGAATTCCAAAACATAGAGGCAACAGCCTTACCAGAACTAGCTTGCTCTAGTTGCAAGAAGAGTTGTTTCCACTGCTTAGACCGAGCTTTCAACGCGTGTACCCTGATTTAATGAACAATCTCCGTAGAAGTGGCAAGGTATCTTAGAATTTTCATTAGAAGCTCTTCAGAACTCGTCATCCGCTTTTGCTAGTGACCAGCAATCAACCTTAAAGAACCCTTCGTGCTGACATTTTACTCATGTACGGAATTTCCACAATTTTCTGAAAGTTCAATGACCCACCTTAGTCACGGTTGTTTTAAATATTGCAGACAAGCTTACAAATGGTGTCAACGATATCTTCAGTAGTGGTTGTTGTTCTTGGATTTTCGAAGTAAAGGGTATATTTACCCGGGTCTCTTCCTTATCTAGCATACGGTTGTTCTTAAATTTATTGTTCTAACTTCTAGGGATAACAGAAAAGAGAAAATCAAACATTTCTACTATATTTCTTCTATTAAATAACTATAGATCTGAAACTAATATTGAGTTAGTCGTCAACATTCGAAGAAATTGTTGCTCGAGGACGTTCTTCTTCGGGGTTACATGTTGTGTCAACACGATTGTCTTCTTCCTCACTTCTCCATTGCAGTTCCATAGAATTTGAGCTGCAAGTTCAATAAGCAATAGATTGGAAGTTTTTTTGATTGATTTATTTACGGACGCTCTTTAACATCTCAGGTCATCAGCGTCCCATTCAACTCAGGGCGTGAAACGGCCGACAAATTTTGCTCAGAGTTCTCTTTTTTTTCAGGCTTGAGATTCTTTATGGTGCCGTAAATGTACGACACGGTACCCACGGCTTTACTTCCCTTCCGAAGGAAGCCATACTTAGGCTTTTTACGCCCGAAAAAATCCATCGATCTTGGCCGGGTTCGAACCCGCGATCTTGGGTTTAGGAGGCAAGTATGGTTACCACTACACCGCCAAGACCGACAAGATTGGGAGAGGTGCACCAATTGCTTGGCCTGCTCGTTCTCTTGGCCTCGCTCCACTTGATTCTTTTCGTGAATGCACTTGATGAGCCAGGTGCACGAGACACCAGTTGAATCATAAGAGTGTGGTTGTTCGGCTGCATCCAACTGCACAAAAGGCCAGGAGTCTTTGAACGTATAAGACAATCAAGTCGTGACAGAACGATACATACATACGATACATACCGCACGTTTGAATAGTTCCTTTTTATAAAATATTACAATTTAAAATTTAAATATTATCGTTTTATTCTCAGCCATATCTAAAAATGTTTTCCACTTTTTATTCCTTACAGGTTGACAGCTCAATTTCAAACCAAGGCAATTTAATAAAAACATTTATTTTCCTCCCTTCTATTTTTGTTAGAGGTTTTAGTATTGAATTTAGAAATATTGAATAGAAGTCTTGCCCGACGTACTTATGTGGTTTGGAGTTACGCGTTTTTTCATAAATCACCAGGAATAGCCTACTATGAAATTTAAACATTTCAATTCTAAATGATAAAGATATTGTATTATTCAATTCCATTCCCTTCTTGCTCAAGTAATGCATTTTTAGTCTTACTAATGTATACAGATATTAAATTAAACCATACACACAATTTCTCTTGACTTTTTTATTTAAACTTTTTTATTCATTGCCTTATTTAAAAAAAATATTTTCATATTATTTTGCGCTACAATGTTGGTATAAGATAAAGCAAAATTTAGAGATATTTATGTACCCTTTTCATAACAAATGTGATAAGCATGTTAGTGATTTTTGTATTGAAGATAAAAAAGGTGAACTTTTACACATTATGTCAAAAGACAGCGTCCTTAAGCAAAGATTTTAATTTGCACCCTACAACCTAAACAAGTTCCATTCAACAGCTTTTTATACTGTATTTTGCATAAATTAATTTGCTGATGTGTATAATTTTTACCAATTACCAGAAATGTTTCCTTGAAAATAAAGCATAAAACACAATATGATACAGATACAGATTAATTATAAATAATGGTCTGCAATGATTAAAACATTATATCGTCTCTCAAACTTTTTTCTGTTTTACTTTCCCAATAATTGTTTCAGACTTTAAATAAATAAAAGTATTAAATGTATAATTACTCTTTCAACATGAAATAACATCTCATTACGTTACGGACTAAGGCATTAAATGAATCCATTGTAAACAGTATTTATTGTTAATTTTATTGAGTGGGGTTTCAACAAATTTTTTTATATAAAACGACTACATTTGTAGTTTAAACAGGTTTTCCCTATCTTCCACCTTGTTTATTAAATCATCTAACAAATTAGTTATTTTACACTTTTACCCGTAACAATTTTAAGAAAAAACACACGTATGTCAAAGTATTTCTTTTCATTAATAGATTTAATTTTACTATTCTGCTTAATCGGTTTATGCGTACTTGGGACAATCAACAGCTAATCAATACAGGAAAAGCAAATAAAATGTTTTGACAGATTGCTAAAATTTTTTTTTATTACCCAAGAATCAACCAAAGGAGTGTAGAAAGGCAAAGAGCAATGTATGTAGATGGACGTCATAAACAAGATATTTGGTACCCAATGTTCTGTGAAAGTGAAGCAACAGCGTGGAAGAAACTGATAGAGAGAACATCAAACTATATTGTAGGTGGAATTTTATCGATATGACTGACGTATAACAAGACATCGTGTATGACAAAAGACTCTTGTGCCGAATGGGATGTTGTCAGCATAATTAACATTCAGTCAATTTATATATTGTTTTTTCATCGTTAGAAGAACTGCTCACATCTATACAAACCCAGTCAGATAATAATGTTTTATTTCATTTAATGTATTTGTAACTTAAACATTGAAACGGAGAATACAAAAAGTGTGGCCTTTAAAGGAAAACAAGAATAAAAAACAGAAATGAACAAAAATGTAATATAATAAATATCTATGGATGTAAAGATGTAAGTTATAATTGTTTCAGCATTTTTGCATAATCATTAGAAGTACAATATGACAAAAACTGAAGAAGTAGCAGTTACTTAAAATGTTATGAAATTACAACTTTGCCTAATTAATGTTTGATCTCTTAAAACAATTGGGGAAAGGAGGCTATAAATAACCGAACTATTTTAAGGTGGGTAGCATGCTGTGTTTTAACTGACAGAATAAAAGAAAGCATTATGTACAAAATATACCATTAAACTATTTTTATAGAATATTACCTCTCAAATAAAATGTCATCCTAATAGATCCAAGACATTAAACAAATTCGTTGTGATTGTAAAGCATTTTCTATCACTTTGCTTGTCTCCAGAGAGTTTTGACTTGCTTCCGCAGCTGAAAGCAAACCACTCGTGAACCGCGGGCTTAGTCAATGGACAGTTTCCCTTGGATTTATACCCGCACAGTTTTTTATTAATGCACACATTGTTTTCTTTTTTGTAGTGGTAACATTGCAACAAACTACAGTTTCCTTCACTGTAGCCAATAGAGATGAAATAAATGCTATATGACCTGAGTTACGAGATATGTCAGAGAGAAAGGTAGAGTCAGGGCGCTTATGATAATATGAGCGGCATTCTAAAAGATTTAGTACTTTATCACTAACGAAATAAAAACTCAGTGAATAAGAACTCTGACGAAATGAACATCTAAAAAATTGTCATTTTAGAGTAGCAGCATTATTGAACTGGGCTGTTGATGTTATATCTAACTTGTCTGATATGCATACATTATCTGATTTGCAGACAAAGCAGTTGTTCTATTCAATTCACTCTTTCACAGGAAAAATATTTTACCCAAAGCAAAGTCAAAATGATCACATCTACATTTCTTTTGGGTGTTTCTGAAGACTCTTTGCGTTAAACTGCTTGTATATATCATAGTATCATTTGGAATTTACAGGTCATTTAGTAGTAGTGGTAGTGGTAGTGGTAGTGGTAGTGGTAGTAGACAATTTAGGATACGCTCAAATAAATAAATATAACTGTCGCATGGGGCTTACGGCCATACATGCTAATGTTGTCCTTTTAGCATTCAAAAGGGCTGTAATCTTACATACATACAAATCTACATACAAATAACTCGATATATTTACGTTTTCTGTTAATAATTTTATATACAAATACATAGCCGTGAATGGAACCTTTACTCTGGAGTCCCCCTTCCATTTACTTACATATCATTACACTTATTTTCGCCTTTCAAAAAACAAATTTAACGTTTATCTCCCAAATCTTTAACTCAATTAACTTTTCCAAAAAAATAAAACTAACAATATTCATGTCTATATTAACACCTTCTCTCTAGCTTCCTCCTCTTCTTTATGGGCATTAACCTCCTTTGTCGGATCTTTTATAGAAATATTCCCAAATTGTGTGAGTATCTCGCATGCACCAACACTTCCCGGGAAATGTTCAAATTTCAATTTGATACAGAAATTGCGGTGATAAATGTTTATTTCTTGAAATCTATTTCCCTGCAGTCTGCCCAGGTATCGCTTTCTCCGCACAGTGGGCACTTTCTTTCGCCGAGAGCATTAACTATTTTGTTTCCTTTATGTGCCAATTTTCACTTATCTAACATCAAAATAATCATAGAAAGAAGTAAACTTGTTCTTTATAAAGCATTTCATGCTAGATTTGGGACTAATCAATAGTTGAAACATTCCTCCTTGTTAATGTGTTTCAGAGTATTATCAGTAAGCTTTTCCAAATAAAAAATAAAAACCAGTAGCGTGAAAGAAATGCCTGGAGGACCAAGGGAAACCTCTTTTAAAGATGAGAATTTTCTGACTCCTTAGGCAAGACATGTCAGATAATGACATGTAGTTAGTGAGGTTCAAGATGCTACAATATCAGCAATTATACTGCAAAGCAACATTTAATACAAAAACAAATGTTCTAGATTCTTAATTGGTCACAACAGTATGAAAGATTAGTGGGGGTACATCATTTAGCATGTGACATTTCTTGTTAAATATATATCGCAGCTTAGCTTCTGCAAGTAATTTAGTTCAATTCTTTTATTGCTTTTAATTCTTTTCTGAAGTTTAGGAGTTATAATTTTATTATGTTCTTGGCGGATTTATGACCCTGCCAGTTCAGCAAGAGAATCTGTAGCAGAATGAGAGCCTTCTTAGATGCAACATATTATGAATAATCCCTATGTAGTTTCTGCAGAAAATAGCATTAGCGATGATGAACACACACCATCTGAGCATTAGCCTTTCCGTTTTCAAATGTATTCTGCATTCTTAAAGCAGTAAAGTGGCATAACTTCTTGTGAGCCATGAAATGCACCCCTCAGACTTTCCGTTTTACCCTTCAGTTTTACTGTGGAATAACTGAAGGATCTCACCTAACTCTGAGAAATGTCTTCTCTTCTCGCTGCTATAATTAAAGGCATTCTATCGACATGACGTAATTATGCCTGTGCGCAGGGAACATTTCTAAAGCCCAAACACGTGTGAAATTTGAATTGTCTGCAATTTCCTCCCACAGTTCTATACCCCCTTTCATCCTGCAAGAACCAGACTGGGAGGTAATTAAAGCCAGTACTGTGAGAGAGGGAGGGAAGGATAGAGAGAGGACTAGCAAAGGAAAGAATTCTCCTAGGAAGTGGGCAAAGGATTAACCTAACAATGCATTTACAGTTTGGAAATTTGGCAAAGGAGTTATCTGGTCGTGATGAACCTGAAACAGTTTATATAAAGGTATTTCAAAGCTCCTAATTAATTATTATTATCGTAAAAATGGGCTGTAAATTACGCATGATTTTTTACTCTTTTGTTTTTCGAACGTACTTTATCGAATGCAGTATTTTCTCAAAATTAAGTGGCCGGAAATAAGTTTCCCAAATATCACAGTTCAGAACGAGCGAACGCACCGTTGTTCTATCTTTATTTGCTCTACATTTACATTCATATGTTTACAACCAAATCTAAAGCATCGCTAGAAACACTGTTTAGTTTTTCATTCCTGATTATGTGTACTGTGCATAAAGTGATTTCTATTTTAATTGTATTAATTATGCGCTATTAACATTAAAATATTTATAAAATGGATGAAGAAAACATTATTTTCAACAATTTTCTTTCCATAAAAGGCATAAGTCAATTCCTAAAATTAAGAATCAATGGAGGGGAAGAAAAATACAAAAGTATAAAATATATTGATTTCTGCCGCTCAGAATAAAGATGAGTAAAAGAACAAAAGAATAAAAAGTCCGTAATACAGGAGCTGCGGAAACTAAGCGAATTCCTCAGCAAGTCGTTGTTATACAGTGTTAGAACCTTAAACCCCGATTTCGCATCCTCAGACTATACTCTCTTTGGACTCGTGAAGACCAGTTGTGAGTCCAACGTTAGTAAACTGGGGGGATCTAGTAGTACGTCGGTCCGAAGACTGGAACGCAGTTTTACCGTAGGAGAATTTTCAAATTTCCAGAAAGATGGAATAAATGTGTACAAAAAACTGGAATTATGTGGGAAAGGAGTTTGGTAAAAATGTATAGTTCGTTGGCTTTTTTGCGGTAACATAGGATAACAATTTATAAAGCAAAAGCATTATTATTACTTTTGATATGAACGCGTAGTTGCGCTGAAGATATTTTTTGTTTTTATTTTCCAACGAGACGCTAATTTTTGATAGAAAAACTTCTTAATCTGGAAAAGCTGCATTTAAGCGTTATCTAATTGACTCAATTAAATTTGCAATTCAATGCTTGCTAGGAAATGTGAAATTCGGAAAATAACAGAAGCTGACCTCAGTTTTTTTTTCTTCTTGTCATGGGTTTACAATGCCGCCTTTGGCTTATGTTCAAGTTATGGTATAAATAGGAAATGTATTTCCTCGGACCTGTACTGTGATGGCTGAGCGGACATAGTCTAGTAATAAGA
The DNA here is from genome assembly GCA_030762175.1 of Metallyticus violacea. Taxonomy (NCBI): domain Eukaryota; kingdom Metazoa; phylum Arthropoda; class Insecta; order Mantodea; family Metallyticidae; genus Metallyticus; species Metallyticus violacea. The sequence goes on along the minus strand of CM060845.1, from coordinate 53,344,593 downwards.
ACAATCCTTTTCATGCCTGAAATATTTATTTGTTAGTTTGGATTAGTAAAATTAATGTAATGTATATATCAATAGACAATACATATTTGAAATTTAAGTTGTTTATGATCAAATAAGAAATCATCATCTTCGATATCCAAATTATCATATTAATAAATATTCTATGGTATAAAATATAAAAAATATATTACCTTTTATTTAATTTAAAATTACTTTTAATTTGTTTATTTTGAAAATAAAAATATTTTTCAGCCTAAAGACCTTAAAATTCAAATAAGATTTTGCATTTGGAAGCTATATTATTATATGTATATTGAGCATTATTTTTATTTACAAAAATGACAAATATAATTGTTACAAATCTACCCCATCCATGTCGTACGAATCCTGGTACCTTACGTGCTTTCCCAATATGTATGAATGTATGAAATTGCACAAACCAAAATTTAACTCTTAAAAGACAAATAATAATTATAATAATAAAATAAATAAATGGGAAAAGAAAAGAAAATCGTTAAAATACATAAATAAAATAAAGAGGATAAATCCGTACAAAAGTAAATAACTTACATTCGCACACATATATGTACAAATGAGTCCAAACATGTTGTGACTCATATTCCCCTACCCACCTTCCCGATTGTCTGCCTGTTCCGTACTGATCGGTCTCACTTTGTTTAAACATTAATCTACTCCCTCCTCCTCCTTCCTATCTGCCAGCAAAGTCCAGCATTCTAAAGTTCATCTATAGCATACTTAGAGCACTTAACAAACAATGAAATTGTCAGGGATATATCGTAGCTCACAAACCAATGTGATACATTTGCTGACGGCACTATGGGGTTATAGTAGCTATAGTAAAACTAGAATACATTGCGATAAAAGTAATGGAAAGATGTATGGTGCTAATACAACCCCCTCAAACACAAGGAAAGATAGGAAAGAAATCTCCCATATGGTATATTTAAAATCAATGTAGCTTTAGTGCATCCTTAAAACAGAAATATATGTTTTGCTTGTGAATCTAAGCTTATTCCCATACATTATCAGCTCAGGGAGAGAGAAAATTCTAGAATAAGCTTCATAATGGTAGTATGTTCTTGCCAGATATTGAGCCAGGGTTTCTCAGATAATAAGCAAACAGTACCTGAATCACGATGCTGTACATCAAAACATTATTATTATTATTATTATTATTATTATTATTATTATTATTATTATTATTATTATTATTATTGTTGTTGTTGTTGTTGCTGTTGTTGTTAACAATAATAATAAAGGTAATTGAGATACCATAATAAGTGAATTATGATATTAATATGTTGGCGATTATCTACTTAAAGAGCAAAGCCTAAAGATGCACTTAAAATCTACTTTTTTTAAAAGAGAAAGGATTCAAAATAAAGGCAAACCTAGCAGAGATTTAAGAACCTGGACGTGCTTACCTGTGCTAATAAGACGAAACATTAAAAATTAGAGATTCTCTCAATACTCTACAGATATTGATATCGAACGGTTTACTCATACGTGAGCTCGATACCTTGTTAATACAACACTTTTTAATTAATATTGTCCTAAGTACGTACTTTGAAATTGACATAGGTAAAATGTTCTCATCATAGGTTCTAAATAGCAGGTAGCAGGTAGCAGGTACCAAGAAGTTGGATGCATGAAATTCAAAACGTTACTCATTCTATTTTATTTCTGCAGGTAGTCTGGTGTGAGCTACAAACTTCTTTAAAGTCACGTACAGGATTATAAAATACCCTGAATTGCAGTCTGAAGTAGTTATTTTCGAGCATGCTCTTATGTTAATTTATATAATGTTTTTGTCTTTTTGCCCATATGGAAAAAAGCACACTTCGCCTACAAAAAACGTGATTAGTAATAAAAGAGATTTTGGCGAACATATCATGTTACCTGTTAAACTAATTATAGTTCATTTATTGTAAGAATGTCGTACTTCAGCTTTTTTTTAACAAGAAATCTGATTTTACATCACTATCAATGTTATTTTCAAACCAATAGTTACATATTTTTAAGTGATAAATGCTGGACTTTTCGTGAATTATCTTTTTCGTATAATATGAACG